>OZ020192.1:119595273-120150722 GCA_963971165.1 Philopedon plagiatum | reverse complement strand
TTTGCATACTAACCAGCTAGTTTATAAACCATCTGCTATTTTGTGGGAAATGGCTGATTCCTTCAAAATAACAGTGTGTTTAGTTAGTTTGCAAACTAGCTGGTTAGTTTGTAAACTAGCCAAGTATCCAAATTAACCGTAACATATATATATATATATATATATATATATATATATATATATATATATATATATATATATATATATATATACATATATATATATATATATATATATATATATATATATATATATATATATATATATATATATATATATATACCGTACTTTGATCATTTCTGTTGGGCTAATAAAGGTATTATTATTACTAATTCAAATCTCTGTCTCAGTAGTGTTTTTCCTATTTTTTAAAAACTTCATTTTAATCTCGGTGCCGCGTCGTTTAACATGACTCCACGATCTGTTAATTAATACAAAATGTTAGTTTTATTAAACTATGGCGTCGTATCGTATCGTATACGAGGGGAGAAGGTGTTAGATAACGTAGTGTGAGCTTGTCGAATCGCCATTGGCGTAAAAGCGGGGGTGAAGCTGATAAATGAGCCCGATAGAGAATTGTTAACGGGGTGTTCGTAAATGGAAACGTTCATCCACGCTAATATCGCTGCAGTTATCAATATGGAGAATGACAAAGCGTTTAATGCGAACGAGACGGTAAACTTTTAGTTTCGTACTCAAGCAAAGCAAAGCAAATTTTATCGCGCTTCCTTAAGATTTACGTTGGGAAATGGAAAGTAATTAAAATTTATTCCAGAGTGTCGATTAAATTTAAATTCTGGGTGGAAAAGGCACATTTGAACAGTCCAGTGCAAAATGTAGCTAACAAGGAAAGTACCCCAGGTCTACCTTACGGATTTCTTTTATTCCCTGATATTTTGTATCTAGTATATTAGAAAATATTAGGCACTTATTAACCTTGAAGTTCACCTAAACAAACGAATTTTGGTTTATTTCACATATAGGAAGATAAAATTTTAAAATCAAACCACTGGTCGTGTAACGACTTGATTACACCGGCACACAAAAAAAAGTGGTCTGTACATTTGACCAGACCCATCTATCTATATGTATTTTGATGCGCTGATTCCAAATCCGAAGTCCGTTTGGCCTGTACACCCTCAAAATTTTGAGTAAATTGCGAAAAAACGCTGAAAGTGGCTAACAATTGCGAAAAATTGAAGTTATGAAAATGAAGAAAATTTTATTGAACTAGATCAAGTACGTTTCTTATGTATTTTGATGCGCTGAATCTGAATCCAAATTTAGCTTTAGTAGTCGTGGTAAAACCTGTGATGTCAGTCATACAAAAATAGCAGTTTTCTTGACTTGTCGGTGCAGACCATATCATCGGTTTTTTAAATTGCAAGTTTTCTTGATTTTTGGCCTTTTCCCATCGTGTTAACATTATGTTACACCGACCACAAGGGGTGTGTGGTACCCAGTTTGTATCCCAATTGGTAATTTTGATACCAAAGCAATCTTTGTAAATCGATTTTAATTTGCCAGACAAAGGCTTTCTGTATTTTGCCACTTCAAATTCCCCAGAAACAAAACAAAACCAATGAGGACTTTTATTACGTATGTGGGAGTGATTTCTTGTAACATTATACTCTACAGAAGCCAAGTTACCCACTAATGTAGAGCTGCAGTGGCTTGATGACGATGCCTGCGGGCCTGCTTTCTCACCCTGACCAGACGCCGATACTGGGGTTCCGAATCCCCGCATCGTAAAGCACTTATCGCTTGGGCCTGCCATGACGGCATACACGCCGTTAATCCAGGGACTCTGCCAGATGGTTCTGTTACCCACCGTCACCAAGTGGAGGTGCCCTGGTTACAGTCACAAGAAATCAGTATTCCGAAGTTGAATTGTAATTTATAGCTATGTTTAGCAGTTTTTCGCAATTTACTCAAAATTTGGAGGGTGCACGGGCCAAACGGACTTCGGATTTGGATTCAGCGCATCAAAATACATCTAGATAGACGGGTCTGGTCAAATGTACAGACCACTTTTTTTGTGTGTGCCGGTGTTATTATTTAGCTCGTGGCGTAGATTAGCACAGGACTGACAGAACACGGTTAAATGTACATCTCACATATTTTTTGTATCTGTATATGAATTTGTATTATTTTGTATCTGAACCAACACTTTGAAATCTCTGTTTAGAATTTGAATATTTTATTTTTTTTAAGCAAGGAAATTAGACGAGTTTATATGGGAGCAATCATTGACCTGCAGCAACATGAGACGACACTATCATTCATCACTAGCCTTTTGCTTTGTTTCATACATTGTGCGTGTGTAGGACAAAGAAAGAAGAAAGAGAGAATGCTAAACTTCCGAATTCGCGCGCCGTCGACAGTTTCGGATGAAAAGGGACCAAATACACTCATTTGACACTAGGGCAACATTTTCCAAACTTTATGGATAAAATCCTAAAAAAAAAACACTGGAAATTTCACTACAACACATATTTTCACCGCAAGGCAACTCTGTACACAAAAACGTATTACGCCTCTATAGCTGTTTAATCCGTGAATGAACAGGACCCAGGAATGGAAAGCGGCGTTGCAAATTCGCCACTATGCAATGTAAATAAATTGTTAAAAATTTATTACTAAGAAAATTATATATTATTATACAGTGGTGTTGAGAAAATATGTGTACACCGTTTGATGACAGACTCCTGATGTCAAAATAGGTTAATTTAAGTCAACTTAATTATATCATAAATTGCTTCGTTTAACCGGTAAATGGCGTCAAAAATAAAAAAAAATTTGGGTTTTCCCCAATTTCTTGAAAACGTGCCAATTGACTTTAATGATTTGTGGTGTATAGTCCAACACTAAAAAATGTCGTTTTCTAGTTGTATAGTTACCGTATATAAATAAGCGGAAGTGTTATAAAAGTCACATCACATGTAAACATTTTTTCTGATTTTTTATGCCATCAAAGTTATGACAACCCAGGTATTTTTGTTGGATAAATGCTTGGATGAATTAAGAATGGATACGGGATGATTTAACATTCTTTGAAGCCAAAACAAACCATCCTAAGTGACACTGTAAACACAATTTGTAAACATTGGCCACATCCTATTTTACCTTATATTTTTGTACAAAAAATACTTTAGAAGCATCACAAGATTTACTAAAAGTAATAAAGCCCTAAAATATTTTATTTTCTGCTAAATAATAATAAATTTAGGTTAGAAAGCCCTTAAATACATTATTTCTAAAGGCTTATTTAAAATCGCTCCGAGTCATTTATAAATCTATAAGTCGCACTTTTTCTTTTCTAGTTCATTAGACAAAGACGTACGTGTAACCGAGTGTTCAGACGTATTTCCTAAGCAACCAACAGAGACAGCAACAATTCTGAGCTCCAACACTCCAATGCTATTTTATCTCTTTCTACTACCATTCCTGATTCAATTACGTATTTCCTAAAATTCGTAAACCGGATCTCTAGGGTAAGATGTTTTCATAACAAACAACAAATAAACAGGCTTCACGTTCGATACGCTCACAGTATACGGAACATCGAATCCTTTCTTAATAAATCCATGAATGACTATATCTTTCTATTAACACATTTTTCCTCTTAAAATTTAAGAATTGTCGACAAAATGATGTAAAATTTGTTTAGAAAAAATAATAAATAAAATACTTAAGCGTGTTAATTTTTTTCCCAGGTGGTTCAATTCAAAAATTTAACTTTTTTTCGCAAATTACAAACTACTTTTTTCTTCATATTCCTAGTAGGCCCACTATTAAAAAACCTGAATTTGGCATGTGTCCCACAAGTAGCAACATATAGAACGCGAAAATCAAGGTAGCTCTGGTAAACGAAGAAAGTAAAACTAAAGTTTTTCACTAACATTTTGTACTATACACTTTTGATATCTTGAAATCTAATATTGCAGAATTTCGAAACACTTAATTGTGTCTTAAATTTCAGGCAAGACCGGCCTCGGCCCCAAATGGAACCAAAGTACGGAAAGTTAGAGAGCGGTCGGCTCACAGAACAGCCAACACTTAGTTAGCGAAGGACCCGAAACCTCTCCAACGGCGATGGCGGACCGGCATCTCATTAGTTCTTGATTTCAGGCCGAAAATGTAATTCTATTCGCCGTCTATTAGTCCATCGGAACTAGCGACAAGTTAGGAATAATTTATAGGTAAGGAGGAGTTATGATTTCTAAAAACCACCCAAAAAATTTGGAAATTTATTTATTTGTAAATATTGAATTTCTACCACGTCTCTCTGTGCCAAACAGAAAGAACTGCAAAAAATCACCCAAAAATGTATTAATTTGTAAATATTAAATTTTTACCCCGTCACTATACCGAACAGAAAGAACTGCAAGAAAATTACCTTTTGAAATAAAATTATAACTGTGATACCTACAGTCGGGAGATTTATTATTCGTCCACTTGTAATTTTTTCAAAGATAGAGATACAAATTCTACATTAAATTTAGTAAATTTTTAAAAATAAGTTAACAGATATCTCTTTTACCGAGAAATGAAAATAACAATAACTCTTCATATTTATCAGGATCAATGTCGTAGCCAGCGAGAAATTTGGGGGAGGGTTAAGTATTCGCTCATTCCTAAATTCGCTCATTCCTAAATATAGATTCAAAATTATTTTAATAGCAGTTTGAGACTACGTGGCCTAAAAAATAAAGCAAATTTTAAAATCTGTCGCAAATCATCAGAAGTGCCACAAGAAATCAGACATTTGATAATAAAATTATATGAAGAAGAAAGATCTCAAAGAGATATAAGAAAAATTGTAGGAAGAAGCCGGTAAACAGTTGAATATATTATAAAAAAATATGAAACGATCCACACAACAAAAACTTTGCCAGGGAGAGGAAGAAAACGTACTGACTTTTCGGGAGAAACAATAAATAATAAGAAAAGTTAGTGAAAACTCGCAAACTACTGCGACAAATATAGTGAAGGAAGCCAGTGATTACAACAAGGTTATCCATGTAACAACAATAAGAAAATTTTTAAGAAATTATGTTTCATTTTTGAATATAAGTGGACGAATAATTAATCTCGCGACTGTATATGTCTAATCCTATAGAAACCTAGGTCTTGGTTGAATCTTTTTTTAAGCAAAAGAGTTACTTTTTTATTTTCTTTCAAAATTTGACTCATTTGTCCTCTTGTACAATCCATTTGCGTATATCCTTCAAAATTGCTGGGCAAATTATACCATATATATATATATATATATATATATATATATATATATATATATATATATATATATATATATATATATATATATATATATATATATATATATATATATATATATATATATATATATATATATATATATATATATATATATATATATATATATATATATATATATATATATATATATATATATATATATATATATATATATGTCCACTTTGCACTGTCAGGTGCCCCCTCTGTGCCCCCTCCCCCCAAATTTAGGTCAGCTACGTGCCTGCCCTCGCCGTGTGACACGTGGTACCATCTTATTAAAATAACATATTGTTAAGGTGCATGTTATCTAATTTTTGCCATAAAAAGTTTGTTAATTGCAGTAGCGTTCGCTATTACCATTAAACGTATCACCATCGTCATTTTTATGAAAAAAATGGCCTTGTAACACCTCCAGCCCACAATGCATAACACATGGTTACTCGAAGGGTTTTTTACAAATAATACTTTAGGTTTAAAAAAATAACATATTTTTTTCTCTTAAAATTTAAAAATTTTCGACAAAATGATGTAAAATTTGTTTACAAAAAGTAATAAATAAAATACCGTAACGCGTTCAGTTTTTCCCAGGGGAGATAAAGCAAAAATTCAACTTTTCTTTATAAAAACTTTCCCAGTGGGCTTATTATCAAAATCCCTAAATTTGATGTGGGTCCTGTATGTAGGAACAGAGATATTCAACTCTGTAATTTTACCAGCCGCCATGCCACTGCAGTTTCGCACCAGCTTGGAGAACCGTATCGATATTTGCATTGTCATCCACCATGTTCCGATAGAAGCCTGGGTAAACCAGTATCTGTTATGTAGGATCAACCAAATCCCTTACACATAAATAGATAGTACAAAAGCAAACCTGACTTTTTTAACAAACCTGAGCAAACCATATGCGATTATTTCAGTTTTGTAACCATATTTTCATTTTGGTTGTTACTTAAACATCCCCGTTCAGATTCAGTTAGCAGTTTTAAAATTTAGTACTGGTTTAAATTAAGATCTTCTAGTTGATCTGTTATAGTTTGACAGGGTTTTGTCTTGCCACTGTTAATAAGTCGTCATTAAAAGCTTATGAATTATTCTGCTATTTTAGCGATTTGTTTGGTTTCCGAATGATTTTCATCTTGGAATGGGTTGCCAAAATGAATTTAGTCTATTATTGTGGAAAGTACGTACTAAAATTGCACATTTCTTTATAAATTTGCGAAAAACCTCAGAAACAAATTCACAGTATAAAACTTAGTTGTCTTATTCTTACAGTTGCCAGTTTAAAACTTTTAGTTGTCAGATTAGACCGGACTAGCGTTGAAGAATCTGCCCGCCCATAATTTTTATGTAAAAAGATATATCAGTATAAAAATATGTTAATCATTTTATCCCCTAGATTTATAGCATTATACATAATGTCAGGCCAATATAATAATTTCAATAATATTTATCATATTGTCACATCGTTTTGGGCATTTTTCAAATTGTCGGGGCATTATGAATACTGACTAATTAATCATTTTGTCCATGACATATCTGTTGTTACTAATAGCAAAGATATCTGCCCATACTAAGACTTTTCAGACACCCTGTATACTTTTTTCTTGTTTTCCCTTCTTCTTCCTTTTCTTTATCAACTTCTCTTTTCCTTAGACTCAGCTATTTTTTTGATGTTTAGTAATGATCTTACGGATTCTGACTTACGATTTAGCTGCTTAGATCAGTTAATGTTAAACAAAACGATTTCCTTAGATTGTGCATCTAGATATGGTGTGCCTAATTTCTGAGACCATCCTTAAGATAATGATCTGCATAAATCACATTTTTTCAAAAATACTGTTATTTGAAAACTGAATTTTGGGCGTTAATAGAAAAAAGATCCTGAGTAAACCTGCACGGATTAGCGTATTTTGGGATTGGTCTGGCTTGCTTAGAATGTTTTTCGAAAAAATACATTATCAAAAAAAAATTCCTAGATCTTTATTTGTGGTCGTTTACAGCAGTGTTTGGATACCCAAGATGCAAATGGTTTTAACTGCCTTGCAGTTTATTTAGATTCGTAAGCTGTCGAGAACTATCGACAAGGATTATCCTTTATATGCTAAAATACAAGCATTTCCGGACAACCCTGACTTTTCCTGATAGATCTATTTTTTCTTAATTTAATCCAAATTGATAATGATTACCTGGTGGTGAAAAATGCATCTAGTGCAAGAAACATTCTGCACCGGTCTTAAAAGAGTCAGGAAATTCAATTTTGCTGGACTATAAACATGCAAACCCAACCACCCTCTAAAATTTATCCCCAGCCGCCCCTTTTCAGCCACTGACCACATTTGAAGCGAAACCGCAAAGCGCTCTCTGCAAAAACTTCTTGCTTGAGGTCGATGTCTGAGATTAATGTAAAGTAAGTTTCATGTTTAAATCAGATCGAGATTACACATAGCGATTTGCGATCGATCTGAAAATAAGTTGGTTTATTTTGTCAAAATAGTGTTAAAAACCCTGATATTAAAAAAATATATTCAATATTAAGTGAATATGAAATACTAGTAAAAATAAATAACGCGACTTTTAAAGATATTTTGTTTAATCAACTGTATCTTGTAATCCAAAGAGAGTTTCAGCGAATATTGATTTACCCGAAAAAAAATCCTAACCTGAAATCAGAGACTATAAAGAATCAAGACAGACACTCAAATACACCGAAAAGCTGGGCTCCCTTGAGACATTTGGTGGGTTTACTGATTTATGGTTTAAAAGTTTGTTTGTTCACAATTATATATACATGTAGATACACGGTACACATACTTATATAATGGCAGACAAACAAACTTTTAAACCATAAACCAGTAAACCCACCACATGTTTCAAGGGCGACCCGCTTTTCGTTGCACGGCAGTGTTCGTCTAGGTATTATTTGGTCTATGCTGAAATTCAATAAAAGTTTTTAATTTAAAATTACATGATTGAAAACAACCAACCAGAAAAAAATTGCAGTGAGCAGACGCCCATGGTAAATAGAACGGTGGAGGAACTGGCTTTTATGTTAAAGGATTGAGGTAAATATATGGGAAAAAAAGACGGTACAGAGTTTAAAGAAACTACAGTCAAAACCATATGGAATATAACAAGCAAGCTTGTAAAAGAAAAACACTATAAAAAATATAGTTATAATAGATGCATTCGTAAGACGAAACCTGCAATCGAATCCCTGGAAAAGAAAACACAGTTTAACAGCGTTAAGTTCAGCAGAAACAGCCAAAATGGTAAATTTATTGGATGTAAACACCCCTAAAAGGGCTGCAACGGAAATTCTATCATATCGCTGCAGTTAAAATTGGCTTGACGAGGTAGAGAAGCTGCGGTTTGCTTAACTGACATTTTTCATTATGAAACAAATAATGATAGTTCTGCAACAAATCTGATTGAACATAATACCGTAGTTAGTAAAACTTAATAAGGTGGTTCGAGAAATTGCACAGAAAGTAATATAAAATAGAAACAACCAAACACTTTAAGACATTTGGATAAACTTGGGAACGCTGTTAATTTTTTAGTAGTAAAACAATATTTGGTTTTGAAAATCTCTCAATTCCGCGTTAATTGCTTCGGTTTAATATTTGGTTGAATTATTTACAATCAATTTAAATGATCTCCAAATCACTAGACTTTTCTAACGATTACTCAAATTGTTCTAAAGTCAATACGAGTGGTACTTATTTTATTGAACTGTGTTCATTATAAATAATATATTCTAATATTTATTGTTAATTTTGTACAAAAATATTTCTTTAATTTTATATCACACTATTTAACTATACAAATCTCAGGCGACAGAGATGTATTAAGACATGCATTTCTTTACGAAACTTATGCATAAGCATGGTAGGAATATACATTCCTATGAAATATTCATAACATACATATGTTAATACTGTAGACAATTAAAACTAAGACACATATGTTTTTCTTTCTGGCATAGGCGTAGAGTTAGCTAAATCAAACTCATTCATCACCAAAGCGTCATCAAAATCATCTTCGGATAAGTTGTCTCTAGACAGTTGCCTCTTTGCTTTTTGAAAAGTCGTATATAAAACGCTGTTGCTTCGGTTCCTTCTTCCTGCATTCCGTGTGTCTCTTCTGGACACTGAGCTTGATAAACTTTGTACATTAGTAGAATTGAAACCAATGAGTCCATCAGGAAGATCTATCTCGATATTTCTTTTTCTTCTTCGAATACAGAGGTTAATCATACATGTTATTACCATACCTAAAAATATAACAATTTGAAACAGAAACCTACATACAATGATACTTCCTATATTTTGCAAATTTTGTACAGGGTGTCCCATTTTCGGCACTTTTGCGGGGTATCTCCCTTATTTTTAAAGATAGAGGGTTGCGGTTTTCGCGACAGTGTGCTACTTTTTGATGAAACGAAAGATGGCATTAAAATATTTTTCATGGCCCCCTTCGTTTTTGACATACAGGGCGAAATTGATTTTTTTCCATTTTCGGACCCCCCTCGCATTTCAGTTATCTTGTAACTTATAAAAAAAGTAAAAATGGATCCTATTAGAATTTACTACGTAGAATCGAGTGGCGTGGTTAGATCTTCAACAGATGTGATATTTTTCGAGATATTAACCAAATAAATGTTTTTTTAAATGGAACACCCTGTATATTTCTTAACCATTAAGTTTCCCCTTTCGAGAGCTTTTCAAAAATATATAACACTTTATAGTTATTTTTTATTTTTAGCCCTTAAATCGAACTATTTAATTTTAAACTTTAATGTTGCTTAGTTGGCCGTGTTTAACAAGTGGTTTAACGTCAATTCAGGTATTTAGATTTAAAAAAGAAACTGGTTAAATCCTGTATTTTCATTAATTTATTAAAATTGGTATTATTTTTAACCTACAACACTACTTGTTATCTAGATATATAGAAAATCCTAACCAGAACTAAAACTGTTTAGTTTTTAATCACTTAAAGATTAAATTAGTTGTCTTGAATTATTAATAGCAAATAAAAGTCAAATTTAAAAACAAAACATACAAAACTTTAGGTAACGAAAAAAGTTAGTCCATTTAATCCATTCTAGCTCGTTTCGTTACCTAAAGTTTTGTATGTTTTGTTTTTAAATTTGACTTTTATTTGCTATTAATAATTCAAGACAACTAATTTAATCTTTAAGTGATTAAAAACTAAACAGTTTTAGTTCTGGTTAGGATTTTCTATATATCTAGATAACAAGTAGTGTTGTAGGTTAAAAAATATACCAATTTTAATAAATTAATGAAAATACAGGATTTGGCCAGTTTCTTTTTTAAATCTAAATACCTGAATTGACGTTAAACCACTTGTTAAACACGGCCAACTACGCAAAATTAAAGTTTAAAATTAAATACTTCGATTTAAGGGCTAAAAATAAAAAATAACTATAAAGTGTTTATATTTTTGAAAAGCTCTCGAAAGGGGAAAATTAATGGTTAAGAAATATACAGGGTGTTCCATTTAAAAAAAACATTTATTTGGTTAATATCTCGAAAAATATCACATCTGATGAAAATCAAACCACGCCACTCGATTCTACGTAGAAAACTCTAATAGGAACCATTTTTACTTTTTTTATAAGTTACAAGATAACTGAAATGCGAGGGGGGTCCGAAAATGAAAAAAAATCAATTTCGTCCGGTATGTCAAAAACGAAGGGGGCCACGGAAAATATTTTTATGCCATCTTTCGTTTCATCAAAAAGTAGCATACTGTCGCGAAAACCGCAACCCTCTATCTTTAAAAATAAGGGAGATACCCCGCAAAAGTGCCGAAAATGGGACACCCTGTACTATTTTTTAAAACGATTTTATTGAAGAATACATTTTATTTTTTAGTGTTCCTTGCTAAAATTAGCAAAGCGGAACACTTATGGAATCACTTCGGTGTCAGTCCGTCCGTCTGTCACACACATACATTTGGATTCTGGATTCTGGGGGTAAATTGGGAAACGGAAAAAAATTGTAAGGGCAACGTGTAGGGTGTCAAATGAATAAGTTATTGAAGCACGAATTCCACAATTTCAGTATTTCTCAAATGTACTAAATTATGAAATTTTTTTAATTTTGTCGGCGGCGGATAGCGCGACGGTTAGGCGGAGATCGGGCGACCGAGGATTCCCCATGATAAGTGGGGGGGGGGGGGGATAATGGCACGGAGGAGCACTAATTGTGCAAGTACAACTTGCACTTGACCGAACTATTTCCTGATAGATTAATGTGATTAATAAATTTTCATGAACATCCCCAAATTAATAAGACAATGTGCTTTCTCATTAGGTGCAATGATTTACGTAACCTGATCATCAGCTGATGATTTGTTCACTTCTCCATTAGCTATAAACAGAAAAGAATTACCGATATCAGCTGGCAATCTCGTTAATCAGATTTCTGTTAAGGGATTATCAATAATTATAAACTTACCAGAGAAAACCCCATACAGAAAAGTTACCGAAAGAACCAATATAGGCGACAGTTCCATAATATGCATTAACATAGTTTTTTCAACCAAATCACCTCTATTGACCTTCTGAGTATCATTGCTGCAAATTTCTATAATTTTAGTATTGTTAATTTCTTCGTCGTCGAAAATCCACAAATTCTTTGGTTGTATGCTAGTTGTAACTTCCAAATCTGGTGCCAATATAATTTTTTCAAACTTCTGAGACTTGCTGTTTATGGTGAAAGATGTTTGTGTGTCAATAATGCATGGATCTTTATATGAAATTCCAACTTCTCTAATGTAGTTTTTCATATTGATCAAGCCACGGTCTCTACAGTTGAAATTGTTTTCCTGAGCTTTAAACAGAGTAAGCTTCGGAAGCGACTTAATCACTTCTACTTTTAGACGTTGAATGTAGTTTTCAGAGATGTCCAATACTTCTAAATTTGGCACCATTGTAAAAATATTTCCATCCAGGTGCGTAATACCGCATTTGCTTACGTCCAGAATCTTACAATAAGAGAAAGGTCGAATTTAATAAAAATCTAATAAACCGTCACCAAGTTTAACAAAATTTTTGATGAATTGTTAAAAATTCTATGTGGTTTTAATTTTTTCTTAAAGAGTAGAAATATAAGCTAATATAACAAAAGGATTAAGGCAGATTTCTTGTTCTTGTTAACTCCTAAACACCCTGTGGAAGATTTGAACGATAAAGTGGTGTTTCAATGTTTCTTATTATTAGGATACACCCGATCACGAAAATTAAAAAAACAATGTTTTTTCAAATGAATTTTAGAAAGTAACTATGCACTTTTTTTCGAAGATTTTTTGTAAATTTAATTTTTAACTTGTGTAGGTAACTTTAACGATTCTTACCCGTAAGGTCTCAATAGATATCAACGGCTCGTCATTGATAGATTTTAACTTGTTACCCCTCAGATACAACTCCTGTAATGAACTCAAGCTTCCAAACCACGCTTTGGTGAAGTACTGGACTGCATTAAAAGACAAATCCAAAGTTTTAAGATTTTCCAAGCCTTCGAAACCATTAAAATGTATTTGGCGAAGTTTGTTGTGAGACAAGTTGAGGAGTTTGAGTTCGGTGAGGCCTATTTCCTGAAAGTAAAAATGTTTGTTTAATAACAATAATAACAATAAAGGTGTTCTGATTTGATGCGTATTTATGATTTTATCGTAATATCTGTCCTTGTTATAAGTGGGCACTTTATTACTAATGTGCTTGTAGAACTATAGATTTTGTAAAAATAATTCTACTTAAAGTAAACTTTTTGAAAATTAACATTTTATAAATTAATAGTGGTTCAAAAATCCATCGACAAAATGACTTATTAAAACAAAAATTATATGTAAACCATTGCAGAAAATAATAATTCCTTTCGTTAGTTTTTAAATTCAATTACTTTTTCCATTTTTCCTAGTTTAACTGATAACAGTGACAAGCTCTTAACTGTCACATGTATAATAATTCTTATTTCGCATGATACATCAGAAAATATTGTAGCTGTCTTTTCATTAGTCATCTCAAATTAAAATAGTCAGCTAGTAACTCACTGTCACGCAAAATTAGATACCATTATTGGAACTAAAACTAAGCAAGTTTAACAAAACCCTCCTATAATACCAATTTCAACACAAACTAAAAGCTTAAAAACTTACCAAAAAAATTTTGTCACCCAATTCACTAATTTGATTGTAACTTATATCCAAAATCTGCGCCTGAGATGGGATATTCAATTCAATCGAAACCAGTCTTCTATGTTGGCACACGGCCCTTTTTAGTTTTTCGAGTACATCGCACTCACAGAATTCAGGACATTTTATTTCCACTTTCTCCGCAGAAACTTTGCTTATAATAATTAAAAATGATATTGTAAGAAGAAGACAACTCCCTTTTGGATGGAAGATCATGATTTAGGTTTGCATCGACTGAAATTTAAAACTAATCATTATTGATTTTCATTATCTTCTTTTAGCCTTTCAAGGCGTTAATTTGCACATTTCGTAATTTAATGGTGCTATTGATTAGATGAAGTATTTTTTCTTTATCGTTTTTTGTATTCATGGTATAAGTGAATAATAACATTTTACGCCAGATAAGATATCAACTTTGTCATTTTTCGGTAAATGATAGCAGAGTGGAGCAAATTAGACTTTCTTTCTCTGCCTAACTCACCTATATTATAGTTTTTTCTCCTGCTTACTTAGTAAGATTAGATAAGGTTTTCTGTAAAGAAAAATGAGACAGTTTCGATAAGGTGATATGCAGTAGAATAGGTTTTGGGCGAGATAAGCATGCGTTTTTCAAGCTGTTTTAAATAACTGATATAGTTAATTTGGTGGCAATGACAGGATGATACCGTTGTTTGATTAATGTTGATCATTTTTTGCAAATGTATAAAGCATAATCTAAAGATGTTTTTCACAATAATTCGACTAAATTAACTTTAGCAACAAGGTCCAAGGTAAGAATCTTTAGATTGAAAACTAAGTAAATTGGTGCAATATTGGAAAGCTAATAAGTTTTTAATGAAAGTATAAAAACTTTTCAGTGAATCCCAGTGCAGTGCAGCAGCACCTGCAGACCGGTTTCGAACTCTTTAGTTCTCGTCAGTACAGGATAGAAGAACATATCTTCCTTCCGAAAAAGTAAGGTGCGATGTCGAACTGCATAAGCAGTAAGACAAAGGCAGCGCCATCCATGACGACATCCTACCTAACGAAAAAGTTTTCTTCTTCCTGGTAGTTTCTTGCATTCTGAACAAATATTTTATTATCTAACTGTGTTAGAAGAAAATAAGGCAAATTTTAGTATGCTCGGAGGGATAAATAGCTTGTTTTACCATTATTTGTTTAGTCTTCAGGTGGTCTGGAGAACTCTTGATTCTCATTCTATATATTTACATATACCCCTGACTGAAGAAACTTCATTCATATAAGTTCTTATATTGTATGTCTGTTTAAGTATCTGTTCACAGTTTCCTGAAGATGCCGCTCAACCGTGTAAAACTATGGATCCCTTTGCTATTACACTAGACTACGTTTTTGCTACGAAGAACGATGGTGCGACGCAATAAGACGCTCTTAAGACTTCCTTTAAAGTCGCTAGGTGGCCAGAAAATGGCTTTATTATTTTATCGTTTCAAAGCATTCACGCATATACCCAACAAAATTGTTAATAATTATAAAATTTACTTATTTATTTAAAAATCAATTTTAGAACAACAAGAAGAATTTTATTTTCGACAGTAACAATTTCACATCGTAATACTCAAAGTTTAAGGAATATAGTAAATGACATGACTTTCTGAATGTATTAAAAATACCTTAGTCAATGCGATTTAGAAAATCTACTAACCTGAGGTAATACATATATTCAGAGTATTACTTATGTTGATAAGGTTTGAATATTTTGCAAGTTTTACCTTTTTCGCTTTGTATCACGTAAATACAATCATTATTTATAGTGTTCTAATTTTTTAAAATATTTTCTAGACATATAAGTTAATATTTACTTAGATAAGAATACGTTGTTGTGCCGACATGTGCAAGCTTTATATTAAATTGGTTTTTTAATTATTATACCAATTAAAAGAAATTGATAACCGTAGGTATATATTATTATTTTCATTAAGAAGTCTGAAGGTTCTTACTATTATTACTATCAGGGTAATAATAGGTTTTAATAATAATTTATTTTCATCATTATATTTTTATGCTCTATATTTAGCAGTAATGTCTCATGTTTCTATTAACCTCGTGGAGCTTTTTTCTACAGGGTTACCAAGAAATTTATCAACGTTTTTGTTTTTCGATTCTACTACAAATTGTATAACCCTCATTTCACAAAGTTTTTTATTTAATCATTAGTATGTTTTAATCTAAAGGGAATGTCTTCGAATATTGAAGCAAATCTCCTGGATATTTTAAAAATATACTGTAGCGTTTCGCTACAATGTTATGTAAATTTAATTATAAATTAGCATATTAATATAAGTTAGTATTTAGTTAGTTAACTTGGAATAAACCACTTCAGAGTACTCCGAACGGGATCTTCAAAAAGGCTTTTTTCCTGTTTCTAGGGGAGACACTTTCTGCGAACCCGGTGTCGAGTGTGGTGTTTTACTCACGAGAAACATCCCTTACCCAGAATGGGCTTTTGTATCTTAAGTTTTTTTATTAAATGGTTCTTTCGCGCCTTAAGGGTTTCAATTACCTTATTAACAATTGTTTTTGGACACTGTGCTGATGCTGAATGACGATGAAAATTTTCTTCTTATTTCGGTTCTTCCATTAGAATATGCCTTTATCTACCTTCAAGTTCCTGTATTTTCATCAATAACTGCCTGTTTTGATTCAAAAACTCTCAAAATATCTTTGGTAAGATACCTTCAACAGATTAAAAAATAACTCATTACTTATTGCTTTTTTATTGTCATTCTAGAGTTCTTTTTGTTGGGGTACACACTGGTGTACAATGTTCAAGTACGTTTTTCATCCTATCTACTTATGTTTCCTGCCGAATAATACATGTTTCATGGTTAGTTCCTGAGAAATTCCGGGCAAACATTTATGGATCATTACCTGAAAAAGAAATATTCCGATAGCATTCCATGTATTTGTATGAATTAACATGATTCAAATATGATTTGCCATGCCTTAAATAGTTATTTTTATACTTTTTATGCGCATTATTTCCTAATTTAAAATGATATTAATTTCATAAATTATTCTCTTATGTAAGACTTTTCTGATATGATATTAGTGTTATATTTTTTGTGCGTGTCAATTTGATTGATCAATCAACCACTCGAATGCATAATTAAGTTGGGTGGGGGTATTTAAAAATTTTAATTCTGCGATCAGAAACGTTAATTTTTTTAATTTGTGTTAATGAATTTAATTCTTTCGTCCACGGAAATGAGTACTAGGAATATCTATTAAATTTACTTAATGGTAATGTGCTTTTTATTTTAACATCTTCTTTTCTAAGAGTTCATCTCCCAGTCTGGGGGTTCTTCTTCACTTAAAGCAAGTTATGCTTGTTAGAAAAGTGGACCACACTACTAACTCATAGCCAGTGCTCACCGATGAACAGCTGCCGTCGCTGGAACGTTCAAAAGTATTATATATTGTATATTACTATATAATATATTTTATTTATGAAAAAAAACGTGACAATACCGATTTAACATAGAAGCTTTTATTTTATCAACTGTGTCTTCTAATCTACAGCAAAATAGAAGAAGAAACTCGACGATGTGGTGACGATTAACCGGGAAAGTGTACCCGATTTTAAGTTGAGAAAAATTCGGTGAAGTGCACGCTATACTTGCACAATTAGTATTCCGTGCCATCAGCCTCCCGCTTAACCCGAGCAAACCTCGGCCGCCCAATCTCCGCCCACCTTAACGGCACCAACGCCATATCACATTGCGTATGCGCGGGGCTGAGTTGTGAGCATTTCGACTGAGCAAAATTAAAAATTTTGGAAAACGTGTAGGCACAAGAGTTGCTCCTTACAGCGTGGGAAATATTTTTTGTCGAAAAACTTTTTCTCTAAAACCAATAGTGATTCAGCAGTTATATGGAAATAAACATTCTGATAAATTTGGCTCAATCTACACCTAATTCTCAATGTTCGTAATTTTTTTCGGATTTTTCTGAGCGATCCTTTTAGTGATAAGTGTGGGGGACAGCAATTTTTAAGCGATTTTCTCGAAAAATGTTAAAATAATCCATACAAAAATACATCATATATATTCTTGAATTCGTGCTTCAGTAAGCTTTCATTTGACACCCTACACGATGCCGTTGAATTTTTTTTTCATTTCCCAATATACCTCCTAAAATTAACCCCCATAATCCAAATGCAACTTTTTATACGTCACGTCTATAATTGGGCCACCACATCTCTGTGCTAAATTTCAAATTTTTACGTCGAATAGTTTCAGAGAAAATCGCCTGTGACAGACGGGCGGGCACCGAACTAATTCCATAAGTGTTCCGTTTTGCTAATTTTAACACGGAACTTAAAAAGAAGAAAATAACGAGAAAGAGGAACTGGTAGTAGAAAAGTGGGACGCGAGAGATAGGGTTGGTGCCTGTAAATCGTCTAGGGGGTACCAGCATTGATTAAATATAATGATAATTAAAATTAGAAACAAGTGACTGTTTACAAACCAGATTTGTATCCATCCAACGAAAAATCTGCTTGGATTTCCTAATATATACCCAATCAAACAAACCCAATCAATGTCCACCGATTGCGACTACACGTTTTGACATCTATACTTCTCCTAATGGCTTCATTCCAGTAAAATTCAACGTTCGTTACATGAAGCTTTTTACCTGCGTCAACTTCCAATTTAAATATATCATCCTTTTCCAGGTAGAAAATCCCTTTGTCCCTTTTCGTCCCACACCTATTTTGCATAAAATTCTCCCTTAGTTCTTAGACCACCGTCCAAGGCCCAGCTGCTCATAAAACACTCTTTATTAAAAAAAATTCTATAATTTTGCCAAAATTTTCCCAAAATTAATACTTTTTTGACTGTGTTTACATATTATTCTCACATTTATGATTAATATCAGCAATGTGTTGACAGATGACGACTATTAGGGCTTTTGCGGCTTGCTCACTCCCGTGTATGTCTCCGGCCTTTGCCCTTTGATCCCAGGTGAGCTTTGGGCCACCCTGTTTAGTCCAGTTTGACCGGTGTCGAAGGGCTTACAATTTGCCAACACGGGTAAACTGCAGTTAAGTTTAGTTTATTAAATGCTGCTCGATCCAAACGTGTTTACAAATGAGTTTTAAAGGCTTTGAAATTGGCTGGTAATTTAATACAGCTGTGTGTGTTTCGAGATAGTGTATTTCGAGGTAGTATGTTCAGTTTTTGCGAAGTAATTTTGGGTAAGTGTAATGTTTTTTTTTCGCTCAATTTTCGATAGTGTTGTTTACCACAAGAAATAACCTAAAGGCCCGGATTCACTAAAAAGGTCTAAGACTTGGCTAGTTTTTGTCCAGTCCTAACCACGGCATTAATTCGATACACGTCATGCGCTTTCCAGGGAAATAAATATAAGACAATCTCAACTTCAACTTGGTATTTCATTTAATAAAATTAAAAAGCGTTTAGTCTTTATACATATGCTTACAGCTCAACTTCGTAAAATTTTTCAATCGTAAAAGTGAACTGGCACTGCTGCATGTCCATCGAGATATTACACATTTAAATATTGAAAATATTGTAAACAGGTTTGGGAAAAATAAAAGAAAAATTAAATTTATTTTATAGATGTTCTCTGTTTCTCCGAAATTTCGCAATAAACGTTAATTTGTTTTAATTTATTTTATGTGTTGTTTAACCTGTTATAAAATTTGGTACGATCGGCTCGAGTCGCCCCCCTCCCTCAACAAAAAGCCTGTATCCGCTACTCCAAACTATCTACCTGGATCTGTCATGATGGACGGTCACTCATCTAATTTCCATCCTATCAATGCTGGCGTACCCCAAGGTTCACTTCTACCACCAACCCTGTTTCTTCTT
Organism: Philopedon plagiatum; assembly: GCA_963971165.1. Taxonomy (NCBI): domain Eukaryota; kingdom Metazoa; phylum Arthropoda; class Insecta; order Coleoptera; family Curculionidae; genus Philopedon; species Philopedon plagiatum. The sequence continues at coordinate 120,131,370 of OZ020192.1, read as the reverse complement.
CACATTAATGACCTGCATTCTTTAATTACCAATGCAGTCCACAGTTCCAACATTCACTTTTCCAGACAAGTCTCGAATCAAGAGCTGAATAATAGATTTATCCCTTTCCCAAGATCTTCTTTATGTTTTTATGTACATTCATACCTAGGGTCTCCAGATTATGAAACAAATTGCCTGCAGATGTTTTCCCTTCTCCTCCCAATCCCGTGCCAATAGATTGCATTTCCTTTCTCTTCAGATGCCCACGGTATGTTAGTACTTAAGCTGTCTCAGATAAAAAAAATAGTTTAGTTCTATTATAGTAAACAATTTTGAAATTGCCCTTTCCTTTTCAAATTTGTGTAAAAATTCAAAAATAAATTTATGATACGGAACTTATCTTATTCTTACATTTGGTAAGATATTTTAGAAATTTTTCCGGGGAAATCAAAATTGTTAAAATCAACGACTGCGCTTGTCAGAATGTATCCTAACCTTTCATTCCTTTGTTGATATTATTTGTAGTTTACTCCATTTTTTGTGTGTTTCTGGCGTTTCCTGTTCACTATTTTTGTTCTAGTTAATGCAGTGCTGAATTCCGAACTTCTCGTATTGTCTATGTGTGGTGTGGAGGAAAAGTTTCATTTGTATTGCTTTTTCTAACGTAAAGTGAACCCTTTTTAGCCACCATTGTAGTTTTTTAGTCACTGTCGATTTATGTGGAAGTAGCTATCTTCAATATAATTTCTTATATTACATGTCTTTGTCTGTCTAACTATCTGTTCACAATTTCCTGAAGATGCCTCTCAATCTCTCTGATTCTCTGAAAATTGTAAAATCAATGTGTAAAACTATTTAGCTTATTTCACAAATAAGCTACAAAATACAAAAGAACATAGTCCCGTTGAAAAAAAAATTATTAATAAAATTTAAAACATATTTTTTGTATATTAAACTTTAAAAACAACAAAGTTTATGTCACAAGAAACTAATATAATGCAATATAATCCCAACAAACTTAGTTATTAAGATACTACTACTACTTCTACTACTATTACTATACCAGTGGCGTAACGCAAAATCGTAAGCCTCCCCGTCCCTGAGAAGTCGAGCCTGGACCCAGAGGCTTGGCTACAAATGTCGACCAAAAAAAAGTTATCCGTTGGGGGTCTGTAGGGGTGTACGCGACGTAACTGTACTATACTAATATCTTCACGATTTTGGGATTATACCGCTTTATATTATTGTTTATTCGTTAACCTTTAAAATCAACAAAAATGACTGACTACCAATATTCGTTCTAAATTTACTGATATAACAACTCGTCAATCGTTATAATTTCGACAGAGTTCTAACGCCCGACATTAACCTTAAAACAATTAATACCAGACCGGCGAAATCATAAAACAATTTTGCAAAACATCAAAAGCCCGAACTTTCCACATCGAAAAGTTTGCATGTAAAGCAATTCCCATTTTCGTGGAGAGCCATACATCTCTCTCAACAACTGCTTCTATACACTCAACTTAAACAATGTCCCTGAAACTGCACAGAGAGTTGCTTTGGTCTGCGTTTGTCATGTACGCCGGACTGGGGGATAGGGGGCACTCTGACCCTCCGGGGGTGCAAGCTGAAACTCACCCTGGAACACCCAGGAAACTTGAAATAGTCCGGGCGACGAAAGGTCTGGATAACATGCAGAAACTTTAACAGCAGTTGTCAGCTTCAAATGCTATTATTTTCTTTTTGCCTTTGATGTTGCCCATTTATTTGCCATAAAAAACTTTTTATATTTTCATTGTAGACTTATAAAAAGGCATGTAATTTAGGAAATAAATCAAATTTGTATTTTGTATGCATTGATGCATCTTTGATTCTATTTAACATCCTAATAAAATGATACACTTATCTAAATATCTTTGTTATTTCTAAGAATAAAATAATCACTATTGACCAACATAAACAAGATTTATTAATAAAGGGCGGAATATATGCACTCAAATTCAATGAAAATATGCGCATATATATGCATCGTTTTCTTTTGAAATATGCATAATTTTGTGTCAGATATGCAAAAATATGCCGTAATTTTTATATGTCAAATGGTGAAAGAAACACACAAGGATTTTTAAAAAACTTTTTATTTTGAGAAAAATGAAAAAACGCTATAAAATATGGTAAAATAAAACTATGCTAAAAAACATTTTAACTTATGGTATAAAATGCATTAATAACTAAATATTTCTCAAAATTTTCCAATAAAAATTTTTGCCTTCTGTCTGTAAAAATATGCTTATATAAAGAAAAACTTCTTTCAACATCTACTGATGTAATTGGGCAGTACTGTAATTTAGGTATTAAAGTATAAGGCCAAGGCATAACTTCGTTTGATGGGTTACTATCATAAATGCTCTTCACTGCTTGTAAATATTTGAAGCCCTCATTCTTTTCTACAACGGCATTCAATTTTTTTTTAACTATGCTCCCTACATTTCCGGGAACCTCCTTACATTTCTCGCAAAAAGTATCAACAATATTTATAGATTCTCTTAAAGTTAAATTTCTATTTTCTAAGGAAGTTATTAAATTTGGTATAAATCCAAAATTGACTTTAATAAGAACCAGATCTTTAGCTATACTTACATTTTTAAACATGGTTTGGCTTTCAACTACACACTAAGAATTATTGTCCTCTAAACTTAAAACTATTTCTTTAATAGCTTCGAAATATTCTGCATAGAATATTGCCGCCTTAATCCATGTTCCCCACCGAGTAATTACAGGTTCTGGAGGCAAACTAACTCCTGGCAATCTGTCCTTATACAACTGCACTCTTAAAGGTGCCTTCAAAAACACTTTTTTCACATTTGAAATTAACTTGTTCACTAAAGGATATCCATTTCTAATAGTCTCTGCTACTCTGTTTATTCCGTGTAAAACGCATGTTAAGTGTGTCATATGCGGGTAAAATAATTTCAAGTTTTGGCCTACTTTAACCATATACGGTGCTGCATCAGACAAAAATACTAAAAATTTTTCTACTGGGACCGCGTTTGGCAAGAAAAAACTTGAGGATGACTGTTGAATAAATCTGGTTACGGTCACATTATTTGTTTTGTCTAATTGTTTGGAAGATATTAAATAGGGTCTACTTGGCTCATCTTCTTGAAGTGCTCCGATCATTAGATGTGCAATATATCGACCACAAGCATCTGTGCTTTCATCAACAATTATATAAAAATATTCATCGCCAAGTGAAACCTTAATTTCTTCTATTACGGTCTCGTATACTGCACTAACATTTTTTTTCTAAGCGTAGATTCGTCTGGGATGTTCTGGTTACAATATTTTTGCAAAAATTCTCTGAATTGTGTATTTTGAAGTTTTTTCAAAGGTATGTTCGCTGCGACTAAAGCTTTGCATAAGTCTTGATGAAACACAACCCTTTCAGATTTTGATTTGTCCTCAACATTTTGAAATGCGGTTTTCACACATTGCTGAATAGGCCGCGTTTTCATTTTTTCTGACTTTGCTATATGCATTGCTGTTTTCAAGTGTTGATTAATTTGAAACTTCTTTTCACAAACGATAATTTTTGCACAAGCTTTGCAAAATACTTTATCTCCACTAAACTCAAACTCCGGAAAATTTTTAATCCACAAAGAAATTTTCAGCATTTTAGACATTTTGAAATAATATTTACACACTGACAGACCAACATTTACTGAACAACTAAACTAACCAATATTAGGGCCCATTTAGTTTTATTAGGGATAAATATAATAATTGGTTCAAGTATCATGTCTGCTTAATAATAGTTGGGAATTCCTGAAACCCCTATACCTGACCTACAATAAAAATATAAATACCAGATTGTTCACCATCTGGGTAAACTACCTGAACTTGTGACCTAAAATATCCTTTGGCCAAAGGATCGACCGCATGTGCTATTAATCTTTGCATAAAAGAACACGGAAAAATATAAAAATATGCCTAAAAACGCGTTTTTTACCGAAATATGCAGTTTGTCATAAAAATGACAAATATATGCAAAATATGCATTTATATGCATTTTGCATATATTCCGCCCTTTATTTATTAAGTTAATTATTTTAGACAAGAAAATACAAATGATTACATATTGGAAGAAGAAAAAAAGAAAAATATCAAAATACTGGACCAAAAAAGTATTCGTACACATAATTATTTTCAGGTTGTGTAAATTAAAAATAAGATTTTAATACGTTGTGGGGTGTCCTTTAGCTTCAGTGACTGCCTGTGGAAGACGAGGCATCGAATTTACCAAGTTTGTGGTAACCTCAGGTGAAATGTTTTGCCATTCTTGCCTTAAGATATCCTAAAGTTAGCTTTTATCTTGGATCGCGTGTCTCCTTACTTGTCTTTCGAGATATTCCCACAAATTCTTAATTGGATTGAGATCGGGAGATTGTGGTGGTGTTTTCAATTGGTGGGAAACAACCATTCTCTCAGTAATTTTCAAGAATGTTTGGAATCATTGTCTTGCTGAAAGTAATAATCCCCAGTCAACCCAAGGTTAGCGACGCTTTCTTCCAAATTTCCGGATAAAATGTCTCTGTACATGAACCTATCCATGATTCCCTCAATAAAGTGAAGATTTCCGATTCCGCTTGCGGCCATGCAACCCCACACTGGAACATTCCCACCTCCATTTTGTACTGTTGGATGAATATTCGGTGAATTCATTCGTTCTCCTGTTTTCCTCCAAACAAGATAGGCTTCATCGGATCCAAGAAGATTGTATTTGCTTTTATCTAAGAAAATTACTTTATGCCAAAACTCCATATAGGCTTGTTACCGTGTGATTTTGCAAATTTGACCCTTAAGTTTCCTGTTTTTCTTATTAATCCATGGCATTTTTACAGGTCTATTTTACAGGAATATTTCTTTCATTTAGAATACAGAAATTAAAATATTATTTGCTTGGGTGTGCGAATACTTTTTTGATCTACCGTATATTAAAATAAACTGTAAGCTTCTGACAACAAACCCCTCCGAAGGGCAAGGTGAAATACTGTTGCTCCACCTATTGGACTTGTACGTTGTACGAAAACAAAACTTGGTGTGTAGTGTATGTTCACCAACGTACACGAACAACTTTGCATCTTAAACTCAACTCAACAAACACGAGGGCCACGTGATCATTGCATTTCTTGTAAATATTGGGAAAGTGAAACATTGTGTCGATAAGAAGGTACAGCAGTTGAAAGTGACGTTATACGTAAGACGCAATGTTTTTACGAAAACTTATTGCCATTTTTGTTATTTTGATTAGGATATCTTAGATATCTAACATGCAAATACAAGCATAGTATACAGGGTGTCCGAGAAGTCTCAGTATGAGCTATGGGCTTCGCTATTAGCATAGACTAAATAATACCTAGACGAACCCTGCCGTGCATTGAAAAGCGGGTGTCCCTTGAGACATTTGGTGGGTTTACTGGTTTATGGTTTAAAAGTTGGTTTGTCTACCATTATATAAATATGTATACTATGTATCTACATGTATATATAATGGTGGACAAACTTTTAAAGCATAAACCAGTAAACCCACCAAATGGCTCAAGGGAGATCGGCCTTTCGGTGTATTCGAGTGTCTGTCTATATTCTTTATAGTCTCTGCTATTAATAAAGATAGAGACACCAAGTTTTAGGTGTGTCTTATTAATAAATATACTTTTTATATTATTTAACATTTTCAACCCCCTTGAGGGGTGACGCTAGGGAATTGAGGTCAAAAGTTTTAAATGAATCCCTATGCCGCGTGGGATCTCAATTAAAAGATCTTCAAAAAAAATATTATATATCTTAATTCGTTTTTAAATAGCAAGCCTACAAAAATTAAAAATCGTTAAAAAAATAAATAAAAATTTAAGTACCTTTATTTCTCTTATTACTTTAAAAGTTGTTTAAAATGACCACCATGATCTTTTTGGCCGCAATAAAGTCGATTTCTGTACTCTGCCAGGAAGTAACACCTGCCATTCTCGAAAATGTGAGAAGTGAATTTTTTTCACGATTTTCAATTTTTAAAGACTTTCCATTTAAAAACGAACTAAAATACGGACCTCGGGTTTGCGGTAAAATGTTTCTTTTTTAAAGACCTTTATGATGAGATACTACACGGGTTGTATTTTAAATTTTTGACCTCAACTCCCTAGCGTCATCCCTCAAGGGGGATGAAAAAGTTAAATTACATAAAAAAGTAGATTTATTAACCAATAAGATACGACTAAAATTTGGTGTCTCTATCTTTACTAATAGCAAAGATTTGCCCATACTAAGACTTTTCGGACACTCTGTATATCAAGAAAACCCGAAGTTTGGATCCATCACTTTTTTCTTCCATGGAAAACTCCCTTCTTTCCTTTTGTTCCCGAAAACATTTACATGTTTTATTAATTAACACTCTTAATTAAAGAACAACTAAGAAAGGTAAGTCTGCAGGTCCTTGCCCAGACTAAATATCGAAACTTCGACCGTCCGAGTGTCATTACAAGCAGCGGCCATTTCCCCCATTCCCTCAGGTCCCGCGAAGGTCTTCGAGAGGGTGAAACAAAAGACGGAATAATCCATAGAAGCTGTTGACCAATGGCGTCGAGGCGGCTTTGTACGGGCTAGTGCTCAGCTTGGGGTGTTCATTTTGTTAATTGCCATGGCTTTTTTGAGCTACGGTGAATAGCGCCTTGGGCCGTCCATATCCAAAAAAAAAAGGTTCTTAAGTTAAAAACTGGTAATCGGTGTATACAAAAACGTATACGTATCTTCTCTCTACAATTTTCTATCTTTTTATATTAATCAATACATAGAGCCAAGTACAGTTTTTTTTATCTTCTGACAGCCCACGAAGACCGAGGTCTAAGTACTATGTACCGTGGGTGTACTGGGGAATCGACTCACACATCCAGAACTGGAAACATCCGTTGGGATTTCACCAGCCCTTTTAGAGGATGTGTGGGGTGGTACCAACTCGGTCGAGGAAGAATTCCTCTACCACCTTCCACTTTTTGTGACAATCCTACTAAATGTCTGGCCACACTTTTTTTTTTATTAAGCGTGCGACCGGGCCAGGATTCGAACCTGGTCTAGTGCCGGAGACGCGTCACAAACCCAGCGCGTTGGACCACTGGGCTATTGCTCTGACAGGTTGGGTTGGGTTTGCTTAGGTTAGGTTAGTTAGTGACAGCTCTGCTTTTCCATGGAAATACATGCTCATCTGAAAGTTAGATTTGTCACCAGGTGTAAAGTAAGAGTCAGGCAAGAAAAAGCCGCGAGCGCCATAACTGACGGAGACCGTAATTATTTCCTTCTCTCTCATCTCTTTCAAAGTAAGCATCAGTGGCGTGTTATGGACTATTCTCTATTGTTATGATAAAAATGGTGGCGCTGAGTGAACTGGCAACAGAATCGAAATAAAACCCGTCCCATCCATATGTTTCGCTTATCATTGCGAGTGCCTCTCCGATGTTGCCGAATGTAGAGCATGGTCAGAAAAGTTTTATGGGAATCCTACGATATACGCATAAAACCAATTAATTTCCTGAAAAAGATGATAGAATACCGTAATGAGGGCCGCAATATAATTTTTCTACAACCGAGCGAAAAGTACAAATTTGCGCTTTCAAAAGAAAGCGCAAAGTTGGACATTTTCGAGGAACAAGCGTTTGTTTTACTTTGTCGCTCGCCGAGCGACAAAGTTACTTTGTCGCTCGCTTAGTTACCACGGACACCTCAATAATAATAAAGAAACGTCCAGCGTATCTGCGACTTTTGACACAAAATATAAACTGTCAAATTTAGTATCAATAATTATTAATTACATTACAAAATATTTTTATAAAAATACCGGTTGTAGAAAAAATCATGTGTGTAATTCGAGCGCAAAGTGACATTGCCGCTCTCGCGAGATAGCCGCGCTCCGCTACGCGTCGCGCGTCTAACTTCTCGCTCAGAGCGGCAATATATCACTTTGCGCTCTTAATACACAAATAGCTATTTTCTACAACCGAGCGAAAAGTACAAATTTGCGCTTTCAAAAGAAAGCGCAAAGTGGGACATTTTCGAGGAATAAGCGTTTGTTTTACTTTGTCGCTCGCCGAGCGACAAAGTTACTTTGTCGCTCGCTTAGTTACCATGGACACCTTAATAATAATAAAGAAACGTCCAGCGTATCTGCGACTTTTGACACAAAATATAAACTGTCAAATTTGATATCAATAATTATTAATTACATTACAAAATATTTTTATAAAACTACCGGTTGTAGAAAAAATCATGTGTGTAATTCGAGCGCAAAGTGACATTGCCGCTCTCGCGAGATAGCCGCTCTCCGCTACGCGTCGCGCGTCTAACTTCTCGCTCAGAGCGGCAATATATCACTTTGCGCTCTTAATACACAAATAGCTATTATACGGATGAAACTTATATCCACAGCAGGCATGTTCAACATAAAGGCTGGTATGATGAGAGTGACAAAAGTTTAAAGAATTCAATTTTAAAAGGGCGACGAATATAGTACATGCTGGAGGAGAAAGAGAATTTGTGAAAGATGGATTACCTATATTTAGATCAGATTTTTCTGGATTTTTTGAATAAATGAGAACCTAGACTCATACTCAAATATCAATAAACCATAACCATTAATCCTCATTTAACTACCCGACACAATAACAACGGCATGAACTACGAAAATTTTATGGCATGGGTTGAAAATCAATTATTGCCCAATTTACCTGAGGGGTCCATCCTCATTATAGACAATGCAGCGTATCACAATGTCCCAGTACGAAAAAATATATCCACAGCCTCCAAGAAAGAAGAAATACTAAACTGGTTAACCCTTTCGCTGCTAAATACCTAAAATTGAGTCGTTCTACCAGTGCACAATTATTAGCTCTTGCGCATGTATCCGTCTTGAGCAACATAGGCAGGAAAAATCGTATTTTCCAAAACGGAAATTCGTCACCATAGTGCTCCAAATGTATATATTCGCAAAAGCAATTGAAACTCAGAAAATGAAAAATAACATTTATTTATAGCATTTTTTTGAATCCAGAACAAATAGTGTCAGAAACTTAAAATTATAACCACAGTGAAGCATTTTACCAAAGAAAACTAGACATTTTTTACAGTATGATACCGCTTGTAACATGGAACCACGCATAATGGTCCATAACACTCTGTGCACCCATATCTTGTCTCTTTTCTTTTTTTCTCGTTGCTGCATATAACACATCTCTTGGAAGGTTTTGTCTTGTAGGTCGAAGGAGAAAATAATATCAGGAAATGGCGAGCCGAGAGTCTCATTGGATTGTCCTCGCTGTGTCTTCCTGGATATAAAATTTAAAAATGTAAAACAAGTTTACGTTTAAGTTACTAAGGAAAGTTTTTCTTAGGTGGCTTCGTTGTATAAAACATGAGCATTTAAAACGCATAAATCTAGAATATGAAAAAACCATTGGTGGTTTTTCGTACAGTTTCCACAGAAGTCAGAAGCATATCTGTTTTATCCACTGCCCCCATATTTTTGTTATAGTCAATTACATACTCAGGTTTATAAATCTGTTGTTCAGATTTCCTGTCGGTTTTACCTGTAGCATTCATAGATACCCCGTGATTGGTAGGCAGGGGCGCGGCTAAAGATGAAAATATTTGAACCAATTTTTTTTGTGTCATTAGAGAGTAGACCCCTATCACTTTTTTGCTATTCCAGGTCGAAAATGTCACACTGAAAGAAAATTTCGCCCCCCGCAGAAGCGCGGCTAAAATATTTTTTAAAATTTTCAAAAAAATTCAGCTTAGTTGTCTATCCCCAATACAACTTTTTTTTACTAGGTCAACTGAAATTTCCTAAAATAATTTTTTAGCCCAATCTAGTATGTAAGGTCTAGTTTTTGGGTGTTACAGAACATTTACAGATGTTAGATTAAATCAAAAAAAGTATTGAATGTGTTTTTAGACTACACCAGGAGTCACCCATTTCAATATATTCAACCATTGCAATAAGACCCTGTATAAAAGCCCTATATAAAGCTTACCAGAATGCTTGCCTAGCACATCATATAAATTGTAGCAAATATCTCCATTTTTGGGAATTAATACTGAATTCAAAAATACGTTTAAATTAAAATATCATCACAAAGAAAAAAGCTGAAATATAAAAGTTTTCGCATTTGTCGCAGATATTTTCGAAATGCCTTTATTATATTTTTAGAGGAGACCGGACAAAGAAGAGAGACAGCCTGGGAAACGTAGCCGGCGAGGTGAACTTTATTTGATCAAAGCATATTTTCTGAAGCGTTAAAGACGTGAGCTACAGTGGAAAACGAAAAAAGTAATAAAAACATTTTCGACAAGACGTTCGACAGATCGTATTGATTCGATTCAGTATTTTTAATATCATGCATTTAACACAAAATAGATAAATAATAATCTCCTATCTCCTTACACCATCATAGGTATTCACAACTTTGATCGCCAGTTAGAAAATATTTTACTTTTCGTAACTAGTTACGAAAAGTACTATGTTTCAAAACAGTCATCGGTTTTGAAAATTGTCAGTTTATGTGTCAAAATTAGAAAAGTAATTACATACAATTTTATTGGTGGTAATTGGCAAGTTAAATTAAAAACATGGCGTCCTCTTCAGGCGATTTGCTAACTACTATACCGGTTAATGATTTCGTTTCGTCTTGATTATCGTGTTATCTGGTATATTTGTTAATTTTGTCGTCTAGTGAGCCCTTGTTCCCCGTTAAAAATCAGCTGCTGCAGCTAGCTTCCTTCATTTGAGTAACTGACTAATAATAGGACACTAAACTGCGTAATATGAAAAAATCATTATTTTTTAACAAATCTTTCGACTGGCAGAGGTATGTGGAGGTATCGTAACTGTTTGTTTTGAACAAATTTTCGCTGCTACTGGAAAATGAACATTTTTAGAATTTCCAGTTATGTCATAATAAAAATGATTTATAATTTTAAAAAATAATTGTTTTTGAGATAACATAGTTTTCGATACAGGCTGTCGTCAATTTTCTTTCCTAATTTTGATAAAAAGAATCTATGGGTTTCAATATATTACACGAAATTTATTACACTCTTTCTATACAGGGTGCCGAAAAGTTTAAGTATGGGCCAATATCTTTGCTATTAGTAAACAGAGACACCACACTTTAGATGTATCTTATTGGTTAATAAATCTACTTTTTTATGTAATTTAACTTTTTCAATCTTCTTGAGGGGTGATACTAGGGAGTTGAGGTCAAAAATTTTAAATGCAACCCACATCGTCTGGTACCTCATTTTGAAAGTCCTCAAGAAAGAATGATTTTTACCGTAAAGCCGAGGTCGGTATCTTAGTTCGTTTTTAAATGGCAAGCCTTTAAAAATTAAATATCGTGAAAAAAATTGAAAATTTAAATACTTCTATTTCTCTAATTACTTTAACAGTTGTTCAAAATAACCACCATGAAGTTATTGGCAGTAATAAAGTCGATTTTGGAACGCACTTCTCACATTTCCGAGAATGGCAGGTTCCAAATCCAAAAACCGACTTTATTACTGCCAAGAAGTTCATGGTGGTCATTTTGAACAACTTTTAAATAATAAGAGAAATAAAAGTACTTAAATTTTTAATTCTGTTTTCACGAGTTTTAATTTTTACGGGCTTGCCATTTAACAACGAATTAAGATACGGACCTTGGGCTTGCGTTAGAATGTTTAATTTTTGAAGACCTTTAAAATAAGCGTCACCCCTTAAGGGGGTTGAAAAAGCTAAATTACATAGAAAAGTATATTTATTAACCAATAAGATCATCTAAAATTTACTGTATCTATCTTTACTAATATCAAAGATATTTGCCCATACTAAGACATCTTGGACACCCTATATACAGGGTGTTGTAAAACTCTACCGACCAAATCTTACCGGTGAGCCAACAGCCAAAAATATTCAGATCCGGAAAACAAAACCTTCGGTACCAACATATACATTGATAAAATTTAAAATGTATTCTATATATACAACACTTTCTGGACTCCCTATAACCTTCCTATTCGATACTGAAAAGCCAATAAACCATACTGAAAATTTAGCCTGTCGCTTGAGTCATATTTTGCCAAATATGTATATCCTGCAAACAGGACAAGATGTCAAGAAAAATCCAAGATACCGAAAAGCTAAAGGATTCAACATATCTCATATTAACCAAAAGATAGTCATTAGTCAGTGTTGTCGCAGTAAAAAAATCGGTGGTGCCATAAACCCACAAAAACCCTGAAAATTTTCAAAAGAAACTTTTTCTTTATAAGTTACAAAATATTACGTTTATATTCTACACAAAATTCAAAATATACAGATTTCTTCTTTAAAAATGACAAAGCAAGAATTTTACTTACTTCGAAAGCAAAAATACCTACCGTCTTGTACTGTAATATAAAATTTCTACTTGCGACTACAAAATTGTAACGGAGTTGCATTTTGATATTGATGTCAGGATATATTAAGAAGATATTCCAATAATTTAATATAGGTAGTATGGTGAAATTTGACTTTAAAAATTCTTTGTAGCCAGACGTATTTTCTAGAGAATTGGAGAAAAGTAGTTCCTTTTTAACAGACTATTATTGTTAGATGGGCTATACAAGGCATTGCAAAGCTTACCAACAAAATTCTGCATGCAATTTTTTGGATATTAAATGTCCAGACACCCTTTGTTTCCGAGATACAGGGTTATAAAATTTTAGTTTTATTCTTATTACCATTCAAAATAATCTACAGAGTGTTATTTTTTGAAGGATCATGTACGTTTCGATTTTTGGCTTTTAGTTAAATTGGATTTTTATGATATCTCGTGTCCGGAAATTTCTCTAGTTTTTTATTCTTTTGATTATTTCTTGAAAATTCATTCTTTTCTCTACCGGCAAAGAGGTTACTTGGTCTGAGGCTAAAGCTGGTGGGTGAGTTTTTCTTTAATTTCCACTTTTTCTCCTTTTAAAACACGTTCTGTTCTTTTTGCTATGTTTTAAATTTTGGTTCTTAAGGATTTTTCTCCTTTCTACTCTAGTACCAGGCCTGGCGTACGCGAGTCACCAAATGATCACATACGGTCCCGGTCACAGTAGGGTTGACCAAAACGAATTGACGAAATTAGTCGTTGTTGTCAAAACTTAAATCTTCTAGCTAAATCTACCAGCTGTTCAAATTCCAAAACCATAACAGAGGTAAACAAATGCAAACCCAAGCAAACCCAAACAAGTCAAATTAATTAACCAACAATCAATAAAATAAATGCCACATTCCCCCAATAGTAAAAATTCGCAGCAAGGAAAATGACCATGGGGAAGAAAGGCCAATCCCCAAGACATAAAAATAATAATATGAAGTAATAGAAAAGTAAACTAAACCAAACTATTAAATCAAGGGAACAGAGAGATTTGGGCAAGGTAATTTAAATTAAATTAAAATTCCACTGATCTAAATCAAAATCAAAGGCAACAAAACAGCCTATCCAACACAATCGAGCAAGAAGTACAGTAATTCTACCAAGTTCTTAAATTAAGCGGGTTGAAAACATTTTCCTCTAAATATAGAAATTAAGTAGGCCTCGTTTATCAAAGGTAATTAGTCAGGCAAGAAACCACAGTGGCAAAATTGAGACATCGCAATTCCCCATCTCCTAGGAAAGAATGGACATCATCAGCTAAGAGGAACTTCTTTTTATAATTTTTGGCCAAAAACATCACCTGCAAAATTTTGCTCTTGGAGTCTTGTCTACACTCTGTATACAGCGTGTCCCACGTTCTTGCCAAATGGAAAAACTTTTACTGAAAAAAAAATTGAAAATTGAAAAAAATTACTTTTGTATAGAAAACTTCTTCATAAACCGCTTTAGCGAATACCGGAGATCCATTAAATTTATTTTTGTGGTAAATCTACTTGCTCCATAAAATATTTTTATATTAGATCGATTTTCCTATCTAGATTTTCATAAAAAAAAATTTAAGTATTAAAAATACTTAATATATTTTTGTTTGTTTTAATAAACGATTTAAAAATACACTTGTACCAAAGGAAATGAATCGTGTCATTTATACTATAGAACATGTAAAATACAGGTTTTTAAATAGGTGGATGCTGATTTCTCGCACGCGTCGGTATTTAACCTCTGACCACTGATTTTCTGGTCCATGGATGCTGACCATCAAACTAGTTTTTAGGGTCATGGGTTAAAGATTAACTGCTGTACATCCCAGCAAATGTAACAAAGAATAGAGAGCATTATTCAATTAAAACAAGTATTTTTTTTCGGGTACGTGCGTTAGTAATTTCAATATTTGTCTTTTAAATTTTATCCTGAGTCACAATTAAAATAAGAACTAATTTTCTATAAATTATTATTGAAATATGATCAGAATAAATAAAAGTAAAAGATTCACGAAAAAGTAAAGACAAAATTAAGATTCTCTGATTGAGCAGTTACATTTGGTCTTATCGTTGTTAATAAATCGTCATTAAAAACTTATTAGTTACTCTAACACTATTTATTGTGAAAATACATACTGTAAATCCTTACAATTTAATGTACCCCATTCCAAACAGGACGTTAGTTTTTAGAGATCCTACTCCTGCTACCTCTGGAAAGGCAATGGATATAGTATTAACACTTACAGACCTTCCGTAGCTTAGGATTTTATATTTTTTGGCTATACATTTTTGCATTATTTTAAATCAGATTAGTTCGGTTCTGGATAATCACGACCAAGCAGTAAAAGGGCACAAAGAAAGGGCCCCGATCTACTAGAGGAAGACGAAGCGACCGTCAAGTTAGGGCCAGCCTGGCTTGATCTCCGATTGCAATTAATTCTGCCCAGCTTTAGCACTAATTTGCATCTGCGGACAGTCCCGAGGACCCTCGAAATTCCTGCCCTGTCATTGGCGGAGCCCGACAACCCTTTCGTGTCGGTTGCTTTAATTATGGTCTGATGGACGGACGATCGAACACATCAAAAGTATCATGGAAATTATTTGTCGCAGGGTCGATAATTCCGGTGATTCAAGGTCTTTATTAAGTGCTGATTTTGCAAATGTATAAAATTCTTATTATATTTAGTTTCAAAAGGGCGCTAAGCGTCTAATTAAAACATCAGTAGACGTAGGTTTGCTATGTAGGGTTTGGCGTCGCTATCTCTTGGCCTATTAGTTTTGAAAGAATGCCTGATTTTTAATTAAAAAAGCACTAAAGTGTTTAACAATCCTTTCTGAAAAATGAAGCACATATATGGCGAATCGCCTCAGATGTCCCAGCGCGACGCGCGAGCCTAAAAACATGCCATTTTAAACTCATGATTAATAAAATAACTCAGGCTTATTTTCGATGTAGTTTTTCCTCAGCTTTTCGACGGTGTAATTTATTTTTGAAAATTCCGCTTCTTTAACTTACAAAAATCTAATCGTGCTGTATCTCGAAAAACGCCACTTTTATCTTTTTTTTTAATACGCCAGATCGAAAGATCAGGATTTATTAAGTCGAAAATTTATTTTTCCAGATAGGACTCTTTTTTGTTTCCGAGGAATTATTCGAGGAACATAGCACGGCGAGCCTTTCCACCGTGCGGCGAGGCAGCGACGCGTGGGCCAGGCTCTGTGGTTGTACAAATTGCAACGCCGAGCTATGTTTTTCGATTAATTCCTCGTTAACAAAAAAAAAGTCCTTTCTGAAAAATAGCTTTTTCGACAGAAAAAATCCCGATTTTCGATCTAGCCTATAAAAAAAATTAAAATGGCGTATTTCGAGAAACAGCACGTTTAGTGTTTTTTTAGGTTAAGGAAGCGGAATTTTGGAAAACAAATTACACCATCGGAAAGCTGAGGAAAAAATACATCGAAAAGTGTGTTTCAGTTATATTTTAAATGACGTCATGCGAGATCATGTGTTTAATATTTTGTAAAGCATAAACATGTTTCTTAATTTAATTACTTAAAGAACTCAAAATAAACGCTACTAATGTTTAGTCTAGACTCATTGTATCCTTCTTTTCTGTTTCGTTACTATAGTTGGGTAACAAGGAGTCAGTTTCTCAATTTTTTTTATTGAATTTTTTCTTAACACTTTAAATAGCTCTTGTAATAATCTGGGAACAATTATTTATGAACCACACGAAATCTCCCACCTCCATATCACTTTTATTGCGTATCCCTTGTATAAAACATAATTGGCTCCTTAACAATAAGTGTTTTGCTGCAGAACTTCTTTGATATTGCTGATAAACTGGAAGGCTCAGGAATTGGTAACCCAGCAACACTCCCTTTGTGACGTCACCCGGGTAACGAAACGTATTCACTTCGTTCTTCTAACGGGCTGCTCCATTCGGGCTTATATTTTTTGGAAAAGATAGAATATACTTAGCATTGCTTTAGCGGCAGTAAAATAAAAATGTTATTAAGTTTTAGAGCTAGGACGCTTTTGCAATTGTATGCTTGCATTAGTATGAAAGTGTGAATCATATTTTCATTAATTGATAGAAGTATGATATACATCATGTTAAAATTTACACCCTGATTTCATCCACCCATTGAACTCTGACATACATTTGTTGAAAATGTACATCATACTTTTATCAATAAAATTGTTAGGAGTATAATATACATTTTTTTGAAAATTTATATTATATTTTCGTCAACTCATAGAACTATGACGTATATTTTGTTAAAAATGCACATTAAACTTTCATCAATTAATAGAGGTATGATATACATTTTGTTGAAAATGTATATCATACTTCCATCAATTATCAGTGATTAATCGCTAATTTAAAAATTGCATACCTGTTTAGTTCGTGCATTTGTTTTATAAAATATACTAACAATACTATTAAAGGAAATTTACCATGTTAAATTATTAGTCCGTACTTCGAACCTAAATTATTCAGTAGGTTATGAAAACCACTATGAAGTATTGGGCTTCCATCCCCAAATATTTCTAATTAAATCTAGCTCTAAAATCTAGGTATTCTTATATCAATATAGCGGATTGCTCCATTCGGGCTTATATTTTTTGGAAAAGATAGAATTTACTTTGCATTGCTTTAAAGGCAGTAAAATAAAAATGTTATTAAGTTTTAGAGCTAGGTCGCTCTATGCGATTGTATCCTTGCTTTAGTATGAAAATGTGGATCATACTTTCATTAATTGAAAGAAGTATGATATACATCATGTTTAAATTTACAACCTGATTTCATCCACTCATAGACCTATGACATACATTTGTTGAAAATGTACATCATACTTTTATCAATAAAATTGATAGAAGTATAATATACATTTTGTTGAAAATTTATATTATATTTTCATCAACTCATAGAACTATGACGTATATTTTGTTAAAAATGCACATTAAACTTTCATCAATTAATAGAAGTATGATATACATTTTGTTGAACATGTATATCATACTTCCATCAATTATGAGTGATTAATCGCTAATTTAGAAATTGCATACATGTTTAGTGCGTGCATTTGTTTTATAAAATATACTAACAACACTATTTAATGAACTATACCATGTTAAATTATTAGTCCGTACTTCGAAACTAAATTATTCAATAGGTTATGAAAACCACTATGAAGTATTGGGCTTTCATCCCCAAATATTTCTAGCTAAATCTAGCTCTAAAATGTTGGTATTCTTATATCAATAGGTACTGTACTAGCGCCGGTATTACAGTAACTACTGTCGTAGTAAAATGCGTTTAGACTGTGCTGTGAACGCATTTTGTTTATTTATATTAGTTTAAAAAAGCTTAAACACAACCGTGCAAAAAACAGCTCCGATTCACATTGAAAAAAAGTTAATTTTGAAAACTGAGAGAGGTTTTCAGCGATAAATATTGAACCTTAGCAATTCTATTTCCAAATATCGATCATCTTTCCCTGTCATACATACACGTTGACCTCATACTCAGTCTAGAAAATGCAAGGCCGAAAAAACATTAAAACCCATCGTTTATTTTCGGGAAAATCTAAAGATACCTATGAGTGATTGCTCAAAATATGATTCAACCTGTTATAAAGAGCACTTACACAGTCTTAAACAACCTATTTTCTGTGCAATAATCCGCTACTCTGACAGTATCGTGCGCGTTTATATTTATGTCTTTTTTTTAGGTGGACGAAAATTGTATTTCTGGTTGGGTTTGATTGATACAAGGAATTATGATATTTGCTTTATTCGACAACGATTTTCAGTTTTTTTGTTATATCCAATTAGGACAAATAAATGCCACGTTCCTTGAAGTCAGTTTCGTGTGCTGTGAATCAAATTTTAATGACTAAACTGAAAATATCAGTCCTTGGACTGCTATTTTAGAATAATTTTGTTAATTTTGCTAAAGTGAAAAAAATGTAACAATAGTAAGTTGTGAGAGCTCCAAAATGAAATCAGATGGCTTTAAAAAAATTATGATGAAGTAAAGATATACAAATAAAAACTGGACACCTATGCGTGTGTCAGCTATACACAGTACTGTGACTATCACGCTGTTGATAGGAATATTTGGTAAAAGGCAATTCTCGAAAAGTTCTGCGGTTGTATCTTCATGGTAGTTCATGCAGGAGTCTCAAAGCACTTGAAATCCAGCCGTTTTCTGATCTAGCATGTAGGATGGTTATCCTTTTTCCTTTATTAGATGGAGCCTTGGTTTGACATCTAGTGGAGGAACCGGATCATCCTTTTGATGGTATATCATGCGTGTCGAATCAGGTCTCATCAAGATAAATGATGGGGCGATTTTCAGATCGGTATTGCTTTATGGATATTAGGTACTTATATCACCATTTTCGTAATCGCTGCGATTCTATCAATATTTGCCTCTTATCAATCTTACGATATCTGAAGCCCATGTTTGACAAAACTCTCCACAGGCTTGCGAAGCCACAGCTTATGTTTGTTTGGTCGACAGTGGGTCATGTAGTGTAGGCACAAGTGGTTCTTCACACATGGTGTAGACTTTTCGTCTTATCAAGTCTTTGTCGCCGTCGTCGAAACAGTTTGAAGAACCGGAATGCTTTTTTCTTGATCTGATTTGATACGATTCTTTTCACTACATGGTTTAACCGCAGCGGCACTAACATTAAGTTCCCTGTTAACCAAACAGCTGCATACGTCGTTCAAAATTTCCCTAGCATCGACGGACTTGCTCTTTCTTCAGCGTAACACTAGCAGAAGCACTATGTTTCCCAAATAAGACTTACCTAGACTACTGTTCCCACAACTGGGGAACTAATTCTATCCAAAAGAGAGCTATTCGACTTATCAATGAGCCAGTCCTCACAAGGAACCCCCCTTCTCTCGCTCATCTCGCGATGGATTTAGACTTTTCTACCTATACTTCCACGAATATTGCTCGGAAGAACTAGCCGCTATAATCCCCCCTTGACTGTTCCTAACAGAAGAACGAGAGGCTCGTTATGTATGCATCCCATTATTGTCAAGCTACAAAAGCCAAGAACAGCCTACTCCTCTCGCTCATTCATACCTAGGGTCTCCAGATTATGGAACAAATTGCCTGCAGATGTTTTCCCTACCCCTACCAAACTGAAATCCTTTAAATACCGTGTCCATAGATTACATTTCCCTTCCCTTCAGACGCCCACGGTACGTTAGTAGTTAGGCTTGAGGTCCACGAGTGCTGTCTCAGATAAAGAAAAATACTTTCTGTTTTCACATTTCCTATACCGAATAAAAATAGCGCCAAAACGATTCCGTTTCACTGCAATAGAAATTTGAAAACTAAATCATTACTAAAAAATATTTATACATCATTGTCCACAAATATTTTTTAACACGCTACAGGTCTGGTGACCAATTTAAATTAATTTCAAACTCCGTAATTCCTTAACACCCCAAGAAAAGTGCACAAACTTATATTTCAAGTGAAACCCATTTTATTAGGAAATGCAAAGAGAAAGATATAAGAAAGTATTCCCAGAGAGAAAATTCTCCAGTTTTAATTTAGCTTCGCGAGACGAAAGTATACGCACAGTGACAACTACAAAATCAATAAAGATTTTAACCCTCGAAAATTAAAAAAGCCCTTAACAAATATATATTGTTATAAAATATTTTATAATCTTACTCACAATATTGTATGACACACATCTCCTTTAAAAGTGTTCTTTTTTCCATAGTGTGAACCGGGCCATAGAACAAAGGAACAAATCAAGTGACCGTTGGGCAGTGCTGACCAATAGTGAGTTGCCATTAAACGGCCCACCCCTTCGGCTATTTCAGAGGGTAGAAGACTGAATTGCACTGAAACGGGGTGAGAATTGACCATCGATAAGGATACTTCAAAGGGTTATATTTTGAAAGGGTTGTACGAAAGGGTAAATGTTATTTTTGTAAATTATTTTATTTTTGATGGAGAATAAATAACTCAATATTATTGTTGTATCTGGAAAATATGTATGTCACCACTTCTAAGTTTTATTTTTTATAGAAATTAAAATATTTCTTGTTGTACATGTTCATGTATTTGTCTTGTTGAAAAAAAAGCTGAAAAAATCTTAATAATTTTATCATAATTTTCTTTGGTGTTTCCTAGTTTTATTTGTATTTAACAGATTTAAATTAAATTTAGTCTGTATGGCTATTTTCTGTCAAAGAGCATACTGCTTCATTCAACGTTTTTTTCATTTAGAATTGGTTTTGCCGGAATAGATTATTTTCTATTAAAGCTAGTTTTTCTTTTAGGAATTTTATTTTTATAGAATATCATAAATACCACAAATAGAACTTTTAAAAAAGAAAATTGAAATCTATAAAAATATTTAGTGCAAAAAGAACTAAATAAGTGTTAAATACCATCTCACAAGAGTAAACATACAAATACAAAATATAAATAAATCGAGAATAAATAATAAAAAACTGACTTGTTAATATTTTGTGAGGCCACCTTTTAAATCTATGACCGTCTGGAGTCTTCTAGGCATAGATAAAACTAAATTCTCAGTTATGCTTGGGGTAATTTCAGCCCAAGCCGACTGCAAATCATTTTTTAGTATGTCTTTATTACTAATGTCATGTTGTCGTACTCTCCGCTTTAACTCATGCCACAAGTATTCTACAGGGTTTAGATCCGGCGACTGGGGATGGATATTATTGTATATGTAGTTGTTTCGGTACGTTGTATATATAGGATACATTCCTTAACAAGGGACGCAGTGTGTTTGGTATCATTGTCTTGTTGAAATCTCCATTGTGGTCCTACACTCAAACATAAAACTGAAGGCTATAGATTTTCACTCAAAAATATTCTTTATTAAAATTAAAATATTCTATTATTATACTGCCGGTGGTCCATTACATCCTCAATAAAAATTAAATTATCGACTCCAGCCGCCGCGCCATGCAGCCCCAAGCCATAACGTTCCCGCCTCCATGCTTTACTGTGAGTACTCAATTTTCGGGTTTTAATTCTTTATTACCTTTTCGCCATATTTTTCCCTTACCGTCTGGTCCAAATGTGTTATATTTACTCTGATCTGTAAATAGGACAGCTTTCCCAAAACCAACATCCTTATCATCTTATCAATGTGTTGCTTGGCAAAGTCAAATCATTTTTGTCTATTTTTGGTGGATATTAATGGCTTTTTTCTCGGAATCCTGCCATGCAGTCCATTGGACCTCAAAACCCTTCTCACAGTTGCAATACTTACAGCTTTACCTGTTACGTTTTCAACACGAACTGCAAGTTTTGGAGCAGTGGTTTTCGGATTACACTTAATGTTTTTTAAAATTTTTCGAACATCTCATTCCCTCAATATTTTAGGTTGACTAGACCTGGCCTATTAAAGACGTTATCACGTGTATTACATTTTTTTATAACTGTCTGTATTGTTGCGCGACAATAGCCAACGATTTTTGATATGCACAATAAAATTTACTGTCCTTACGCAACCTGACTATTAAATTACGAATTTACACCGGAATTTATTTTTTGGGTGACAATTTCGAAATGTGTAAAATACAGATATTTATCCCTTGGTGTCTTTAATGCAATTAACGTATTAAATTGTATTCTTAAGAAAAACAATTTTAACACAAATATGTAATTACAAGCTTTTTTGCGTGTTATTATGGCTCTGTATGTTTACTTTTGTGGGATGTTTTACTGTATATAATTTTTTGTGAGAACGAAAATTTTTATATTTCATTTTTGTATGTTAAAATACTAAAAGGTCATGCAGGTCGATCATCTGGCTTAATAAATTCTTAGAACAGATATCTTTTTATATACTAACTACTACGTGTATGTAAACTTTTGTGAGTGACTGTACATTAAAATAACTCAAGTTTTTAATGACGACTTATTAACAATGACAGGACAAAAACTTGTCAAAACCTAGCTAATCAACTAAAAAGTCTTAATTTAAACCAGTATCTACTAAATCTTAAAACTTTTTAGTGAATTCTGGTTGCCATTTTGACTAGATGTCAGATTTTTTCAGAAACAACGAAAATTCGTGTGCTTATTTTCTGTTGTTATCCTTTCCTTTTCCTATTGTGTTCTATCTTAGTTTACTATTTTTCTTTACTGAATTTTATTTTATGTTATTAAAGTTTTTTTCCCTTGCTGTGTTTTATTTTGTTATTGAAATTTCATTTTTGTTGATTTTATAAACTTCCTTTTTTTGGCAAATGTTTCTACAGAACCAAAATTTGGTAAGATTAAATGCATGTTTACAAACACATGTCATAATGGGCTTATTCAGCAGTACTCCTTTCGAAAAGCTTATTCCCACAAAATTTTAATTTCTTCTGATTAAAATCAACCTCAAAACAGCTATTTGTCAAACATTGCTCATTATAGGGTAGATGGTCTCTGGTAGCATGGTCCATCAAACTAAATTATATAAAAAAACCTAATGTCTGAAATTTATACTGAACTATTACACAGAAATATTAAGAGAACTGATAAAATAGTCAATGCATAATATTTTATAAGCTAAAAGAGATATTTACGCATGGTATCAAAGAAATACTAATCATTATTCACCGAATGATAGGAACAAAAACTGTTACAGGCCGAGGATTGAGTTTTACTATTATTTATGTTGTAGTTCATAGTTATATTTCAAAATACTTAAGCACTTCGAAAAAACTTTCAATCCACAACTAAATTTGAAGATTAAAAAATGCTACAAGCCACGCAAAATGTAAACATTCTCTGTTAGTGCTAATATGACCGAAGGGGCGCGTGACAGTGTTGCCGCATACTTAATTTGATTTGCCACATTACGCACTACGTTCAGTGTCAGACGGCGGGAAATTGAATTTCTTGATTTTGGTCGAGTTTTAAACCTTCATATTTTTGTTATCCGTCCAACTGACGTAATTATTTGTGTGCGTGTTTTAATTGATTGATTGTGCAGTAATATTAACATATTTATTGAAAACGCGAAATGACCAAACAAGCAATAAAAAATTATTTTATTCGCGTTAGCCTGATATTATTGATATTTTAAGAACAATCAAAATAACAAAATAAGTAACCTACCGCATCTCTTTTGTTCACGTTTACAAAGTTTATCTCAGACTTACTATAAATGACATTTAAAGCATGTCTCACAAGATGCAGATGGTTATCAGTGCTTTGCTTTCTTGTTGTCTAATCAACCACGGAAATCATTTGCGCTCTGATGTTCAGTCTTATTATTACGGCTTCTGTTTAGATCTGTGGATAATACAGACTGACATAGTATGCATAGTAAGAATTAAGGTCGGGATACATATCTGTGGATATTAATAATACTTCTGAATACTATTCATAAAAACTGTTAAAATATTTGCTTAGTGACCAATTCAATTACCAAAAAAAACAGGAAGACTATTTTACTCTGTTAAGAGTTGTTGCTCAGTTATTTGCATCAAAACACAGTGACCGAGTATAATTTATTGAAGAAATCAACATGTTATTCTGTGTACTTTTTCTTTTAAATCGCGCTCCGTAGAAATTCGATATATATATTTTTTAATCTTCTGACAACCCACGAAGACCGAAATCTAAGTACTATGTACCGTGGGTGTACTGGGGAATCGACTCATACATCCAGAGCTGGAAACATTCGTAGGGATTTCACCAGCCCTTTACGAGGATATGTGGATGGATATATCTGTCCAATTTCTACGCGGATCTTGAAGAAAAAGTACAAACTAATTTTTTTCTTTTTTATATGTTTTGCACTGAAAGTCAGTGCCAGTTTACCCATAAGGTACTCTAGGCACGTGCCTATAGGGGCGCCGAGCAAAAATAAGTATTGTATCTGTACTTTTGAACAAATAGAGATGGGTATGAATGGTAGATATAGGAGGGGGGGGGGCAAAAGCATAGTGGCGCACAAATTCGTAAACCGGCACTGCTGAAAGTCACGGTTTTTTTGCTGCAAATAACCAAGGGACAACACTGTTAAAGAAATAAAACAGAACAATTAAATAGGGTCGCCAAATTCCGTACTTCATTTTGTTTTTTAGTCATAATATTGAATTTTTGTTGGAAAACAAAACACCAAAGTGACCATTTTATTCCTATAACAGAAATATATTAATTTAAAAGTTTTTTAACCATGTCTTCACAAATGTAACTTTTACAAAAATAGAGAAATTTCTTTAATTCTTTTTTGTAACTCATAATATCGCCCACCGGAGCGATAATTGTGATTAAATGAGAAATCTTTTACCGGGCGTTTTAAATGTTAGTCGGAACCGTGACCAGAGGCCATCAGAAACCGTTGCATGTATAACACAGAATAGAATAGCATTCCTCAATATCGCCAGAGTGCGGTATTATTCTGTGGACATATGTTTAAAATAAAAATATTTTGGAATCAAGATTCAAGAAACAGGCGCTCTCAAATTAAAATTTTAAAAAAGCAGCTTTTTAATATTATAAAAAGCTATCTAAATTATTCGATTTGAAAATTGACATTTGACAGTTTTAATACGTAAATGTTGTTTCTTCAATCAAAAAATTGGTGATACAACGTGGCAAAATAAAGGTAGTTAGCCAGGTAACAAAAATCCAAAATCTCAATATTTTCCTAGTTCCAGCCTATCAAAGTTCATTTTTTTTTCTTTTTAACATTTTTCGATTACTTCTTAACTAATCACAAAGACTCGGCTTGGTGATGGTTTTTGTCACAAGTGGAAAAATGAATAATATTTCGTAGATCAATATTTGCAAGTTCAATAAGTAAACTATAATCCTATTTTACTTATTTATAAGTCATTACCCTCTACATTGGCAGGATGTAGCTTATTTATTGAATATGTATTACAATTGCAACTATGAAATATAGTTCCTTTATAAAATCAAACAATTACTTTAAATAATCTATTTAAAAACGCTATTATCTAGTCAGCAAAATCGCGGTTTCTGACCTAAAGTCAATGCTTCCCAAAAGGAGGGGAAAACTGCTGACTGGGTGATAGGGCGATCGGAAAAACGAGAGTTACAAAATACACTAGTGCACGATCCCCAGTCCGATGCGTTTGTGATTGTTATAAACTGTAGAAGAAATGACCTTCAAAACTGTAATGTAAGTAATAGAAAATTAAGTTGTCTTTCGAGAGTAAATTATATAAATCTGTCTTCTGTTTATGTCAAGATTGAATGTTCCTATTTTTTTGTAAATAAACGATTTAAGTTTGTTTTTAACCCACGATTGATTTCGATCTAGTTAAGGTTCCGTTACCTCTACGCCTCTAGTCACCCCTAAAACAAGGGCGTGACAATATTATTTTGTTATAAAAATGTTTCTCTACTGTGCCACCAAAGGGCGCTTCACCTGAAACCAAAATTTTATTTTACCATAACTTTTTTGTTTTGACAGATATTTGAAAACAAGCACGTCATCAGAAAATAAAATACTAAACAAAAAAGGTACCCTTCATTCGAGTCGATAAACCTTACCGTTTAGTTGCAAATTAGAATTACAGATTTTATTATCATTAAATCAATTTTTGAAATGAAAGCAATCACGCATGTTGCCATGGTTCAAATGTAGTTAAATCTGACAATAACCTAATCCAAATGTTACTAAAAATTAGAAGATATTTAGAAGGTTATCGGACAATTAAACAACAACGATAACAATTTTTCATTTATTTTTAATATTATTTAATTAAATGAAAGTTTTATCACTAAATTAATACTTTAAAAAGGAAAAAGTGTGTTTAGTATCATTTTTTACTCTTTATCTGTCAAATAACATTTCGATTAGGTTGTTTTTTCATGGTAACTTGATTTTTTGCTTTTATTTGAAAAACTGATTTTTAATGATAGTAACATTTTTAATTCTAATTTGCGGCTAAACAGTAAGG
This sequence comes from Philopedon plagiatum, assembly GCA_963971165.1. Lineage (NCBI taxonomy): Eukaryota > Metazoa > Arthropoda > Insecta > Coleoptera > Curculionidae > Philopedon > Philopedon plagiatum. The sequence continues at coordinate 120,104,971 of OZ020192.1, read as the reverse complement.
TTTATCGACTCGGAAGAAATAACCTTTTTTGTTTAGTATTTTATTATCTTTAAAATGACATGCTCATCTTTGCAGTATCTCTCAAAATAAAAAATATAAGAGGAAAATATAATTTGGGATTCAGGTGCAGTGCCTTCTCCTTCTAGTGGCATAGTAGAGAAACATTTTTCTAACAGAATGATACAAAACACCAAGCTGAGTCTCTGTGCCAAATATCAATTTAAATAGTTAAGAACTAATCGAAATAATGATAAAAATAAGAAAAAAAAATTGAACTTTGATAGGCCTACAACTGGAAAATATTGAGTTTTAGAATTTTTGTTAGATGGCTTATTAATTTTATTTTACCACTTAGAATTACCTGTCTAAGTATCCTGATATATTTTCCGAATACCTTGTATATATTTCAACAAAAATTCACCTTGGTATTTTTCTTCTCTGAAACAGAATGGCGCATTGCTTTAGTACTCACACTGTCAGTATGACCGACTAACCCCGCTAATACCACAAACTAGTTCTTGAAAGAAGTACGAATTTAGGAGTTGCTGGCGCTAAAATCTGCTCTTAACAATGTGAAAAAACTTCCTGTCTTTTGACATTTAATTAATCTTTAAATAAATATTTCGATATAATTTACACCCACGTAATTTTCTATAGAAGTATACACCCAAATTGCTAGATCGTCTTATAAAAAGTATTCACAACCGAAAGTCTTCTAGTAGAGTTTCTTCCTCTCTTCCTGTTTACCATTAAGCTTCTACTTTGTTTTAAAGAAACTCAACCCTATATCGAGTTTCAATTAATTCTAAAATAATTGGGTAGACCTATGACTTAAGATACTCCACCTCTCGAATTGTTTAAGCATTTAATCTTCTTACGTTTTACAAAAACCAAACCTACGCACTCAAACTAAACGTGCGATTGCTTTGTCTTTGGCACGAAAATGATAAATTAGACGTTGAATGCCGCTAAGAAGTTTGCTTGTATTATTTAGAGTAATCAATAGACAGGACCGGCTTGTGTATGTCTTGGAATAAGTATGTCTTAGTATAAGTAAGGTACCTGCGACAAATAAGGCCTACCTAAGAAAAAATTTAAATCATAATCAAACAGGAGAACTTAACTTTTTTTATAAGCAATACATGGTATATAGTCTACTAAAACTACAAGTTTTTTTTTTATAAAAAATAGATTAAATGTTTCGAAATAAAAAAACAATTTTAAAAATCTCTGCAAATTGGCCTTATTTCTGTCAGTCACAAAAATAAGGCCCTTCTTTCCTAAACGTATAAAAACTACACTATTAACTTTAAAACACATTCATTGACAACAATATCGATTGAAATAATAATAATATATTTTTCTTTCGCAAAACTAAAACCGAAGATCTTATTGATTCCCTTAGAAAAATGCCGATTTATGGTTCGCAGGATATACACGTGTAGTCGTCGTCAGAGGATGTAAAGCCTATATATTCTTCATGTGCCCACCCACGTGTGGCAGGAAATGCAACGTCTCATATCACGTTGCTGTGATTCCCAGTATACAGGACAAAACCACGAGCCTTTTGATGTAACTTCCTCGGAATGAAGGTCTGTCTTAATCTTTTTGTGGGCTTTTTCCTGGAATGATATTTTTAAGGTTACGTTAATAAAACACAAACAACTAATTATTTGTTATTTCTTTCTAAAATTTATACGTAAAAGAGCACTACTTACATCAAAATTAGTGACACTTGTAGAAGCAAAATAAGATTGATAATCCTAAGTTCAAAACAGCTAAATTTTATAACAATGGGCATGAATGCCGAGGTCTTACATACTAATGGCAGAGACTATAAAGAATATAGACAAATTCTCGAATACACCGATATGGGACCGGAAGCGGGTCTCCCTTGAGAAATTTTGGTGGATTTACTGGTTACTTACTATTTTGTGAAGGTTTTCTTGGGTAGAGGCTTATTTAATAAGCCTCTACCCAAGAAAACTTTCACGGGCCGCGCTTGGTTATATATATATATATATATATATATATATATATATATATATATATATATATATATATATATATATATATATATATATATATAAAATAAATAAATAAAATAAAATACATTTATTTCCTATTGACTTACAATAATATAAGTATCGGATATTGTCAAATGTGGATAATTCCTTACAGTTAAGAAAAAATTAATATATATAAATATACAATAAAAAGTAAATATACAAAAGCACATCCAGAGACAAACGAACAGTGTTCACAGCACGCTAACTAGTTATAAGTATTATACCTAATACTTTTTTACCTAGGTGTTGCAATCCAAGTACTCCTGAACAGAATAAAAATTTCCAGAGTAAAAAAATTGTTTAATAGCTCTAAGAAATCTACATGAAGCAGAAATTTGCTTTAAAACAGTCGGCAGCTTATTATACAATTTAATGGGCAGAACCAGTGGGCTATTTGCAACAGTCGACAAACGATGCTTAGGGATATTTAAGTTAAAACTTTGCCTCAGTCCATAATGGTCAGTGACATCCCGAGCCAATCCAATAACAGAAGAATTTTCTCTTGCGTACTTAACTGAATTATACAAGTAAAGTGAGGGGAAGGTTGGTATACCCAAAGTTGAAAACAGTTGACGACATGGGTGTCGGGGTGATTTAAATAGCATAGTTCTTATGATTTTCTTTTGTTGTATAAATACTTCATTAGCCCTTGAACAATTTCCCCACGACACAATTGCATATGCTAGGCAAGACTGGACATACGAAAAGTAGTACAGCTTCAAAAGATTTAGGTCAACTTTTGAGCGCAGTTGCCGGATAACAAACAGATAAATAGATAACTTTTTCAAAATATGATCAATTTGATATGACCATGAAAGCCTAGAGTCTATAAAAACGCCAAGAAATTTGGCTACTGGTTTTTGCTCTATGGTTTTTTGATTAATTTTTACCAAGAGGCTCTTGTTCAAATCTCGCAATGAAAAGAAAATTAATTCTGTTTTTTCGTAGTTAAGGATTAAGCCATTAGATTGGCAGTAATCCTGAACTTGCACAACAGCACTATTAGCATTCTTGCTAACGTTGTATATATATATATATATATATATATATATATATATATATATATATATATATATATATATATAATTGCTATTAAATTAGAATACACATTTTTAGTAAAATAAGTCTTTGGAATTAAAAATACTAAAATACTTCGGATTATTTTCGGTATTCACTAAAACCACCTAAAATGAGATGTCGACGTTATATTTATTTTAAGTTTGAGTCGCGGCTGAGTCGTTTGTTTCCCTTTAAGCCCATCACGTCATGCCTTTTAGAAGCGTCGGATATGCGGGTGGTTTGAGGTATGTTTTAAAATAAAAAAATGTGCCATTTGAGGGGAAAAAGTATTGGGTATGCCTGTAGACTACCCCGGGACTCACCCATTCGAATATATGCAGTGAATTTCATAACGTCCTGTATATATAGTCGTATAGTTAGTCGTGATTAGTTTCAGCAACTCACTGTTTTCTTTTTTTTTTATTGAAATTGCCGAAAATGGATTTGGGCTTTGAAAGTAACACAGAGTAAAGCCGAGCTTTCGAAAATGTTTATTTTCTTGATCAAGGCTACAATAGAAGTACTTGTATTACAAAATGACATCAAAATTAAATATTATACTATTATCTTGGGTGCAAAGTGAGTTGCAATATTCATGCGTTACGATGTAACAAAAGAACCTTCACACATTAGGTGACGCAAAAATTTAAGATTTCTAATAGACCCATTTTTTGTTTTATAGTTACTATAAAAAAAATACTCAAAAAAGTGATTTAATAGGGCAAAGAAGAATTCTCATTAGTTTCTTGTTTTCAATCTTTTACTATTTATTTCGATTTCATTTAAATATTCAGTCAAGAAAATTTTTTTTTGAGTTCGAGTCGCTTAAAAAAAGTATAAAAATAAATATGTTTGCTCTTAAGCTACGTCTGCTCTGTTGAAACAAATGTGTACACTATTTTATCAACTGTATTGGAAAAATGTTGTAAAACTGTCAGTGCAAAACACGAAATACCTAGCTCTCAAAAAACCTGCATTAAAATCCAGGAGAAACATGTTTTTCCAAAATAATTTACGTATTAGCTCTACCAATTTTAAAAAATCATACGAGGAATCAAAGGCTACGTTTGTTTTGTTACTGAATAAAGAATAATAGTAAAATCAAGGGATTCTAAATTTCGGTCCAGTCCTGGAATGAACTCGCGTCCGCGACCAGAAGTGAAGTCTATATACGGAGCTCAGATGAGGCGCTTGATGGATTAATCCATCCCTAATGAGTGTAAGAGCGATAAGTCTAGCATGTGAATGCGCCCTGGCTGAGTTCAGCCATTGCTAATTAGATGAATGGAGCACAATGGCTGCTGCTGTCTGTAACACGGCCTACTTGACTGGCACAGCATATCGCGCGGTGTGTTGTTTTGAACCACTTGCACTTATTTCTGCTACCGCAGAAGGATAAATCTTGCTGGCTTTCCTGCTGTTCCTGCTTATAGAAGACCAGTAGCGTTCTATAATAATTAGATATGAAATTAAATTAAATAAAGGTTCTCCCAATAGGTACTTCTGGATTTACTTTGTAAATAAGTAAAACCAACAATTTTAGCAAAATAACATGCTTGTGTATTTTATCAAAAAGTAGAGACATGGCAGATATGTTTTAAAAGTAATATTCTCCAAATGTCCCTCTCGGCTGTTTTGACAGGAGACCATTCTTTGCGTAAAATTGTCAGTAACACTCTGGCAAAAATGCTAGTGATGCCGCGAGACGAGACGAGAGAAGGAGCTCTCTCGTCTCGTCTCGAAGTACGAAAGAAATTGTAAAAACAATACGTGTATGTATGCGTAGCAGTAGACACTCAGACTACTTGTCTGCATATTGTTTTTAAAATTGTCTTCGTCATTTTAAACTGTTCGTCCAGAATGTTAGTGTCTATATGTCCTTTTCATATCATAACGAGGAGGGTGCATTCCCTAAAATATTTTCTTTCACAGCACTTTATTCTGAAGGTCACAAGAATGACCGACACGTAAATAAAAACAAAAACAAAATACAAAAAAAATTGTTATTATTCCGGATCTATAAATCCCAAGAACATATTTCTATACATATATATATATATATATATATATATATATATATATATATATATATATATATATATATATATATATATATATATATATATATATATATATATATATATATATATTTCCGAACGTTTTGGATATAAGGACTCTCTTTGATTTTGGTCAAATCGTGGTCTGTTCTTCAGCCACCCTGGGTGTAAGCCTGCCCGCTGATGGGTAAGGGCCCAGAAATCGATAGCAGGAGGTCACCCAGACCAGAATCAAAGATAGTCCTCATTATTTTTATTTTTCATTCACGGCCTTTTCGCTGCACTAGCGAAGAAGTAAATCTTCGCATTTACATTTATTATATTACCTATAGGCCAAGAAATCTTCCATTTTTCTACTATTGTTGTACAATGGTGCATTTGTACCGTCGACGTCGAGAAAATCGACATTCGACATACTTTAGAGTATTATTGTGTTAGCAGCCAAACATTTTTGGAGCAACACTGGGTGAACTAGTTGGCGCGAGCCACTACATCTTACCCATCCTTTCCGAACGTTTTGGATATAAGGACTCTCTTTGATTTTGGTCAAATCGTGGTCTGTTCTTCAGCCACCCTGGGTGTAAGCCTGCCCGCTGATGGGTAAGGGCCCAGAAATCGATAGCAGGAGGTCACCCAGACCAGAATCAAAGATAGTCCTCATTATTTTTATTTTTCATTCACGGCCTTTTCGCTGCACTAGCGAAGAAGTAAATCTTCGCATTTACATTTATTATATTACCTATAGGCCAAGAAATCTTCCATTTTTCTACTATTGTTGTACAATGGTGCATTTGTACCGTCGACGTCGAGAAAATCGACATTCGACATACTTTAGAGTATTATTGTGTTAGCAGCCAAACATTTTTGGAGCAACACTGGGTGAACTAGTTGGCGCGAGCCACTACATCTTACCCATCCTTTCCGAACGTTTTGGATATAAGGACTCTCTTTGATTTTGGTCAAATCGTGGTCTGTTCTTCAGCCACCCTGGGTGTAAGCCTGCCCGCTGATGGGTAAGGGCCCAGAAATCGATAGCAGGAGGTCACCCAGACCAGAATCAAAGATAGTCCTCATTATTTTTATTTTTCATTCACGGCCTTTTCGCTGCACTAGCGAAGAAGTAAATCTTCGCATTTACATTTATTATATTACCTATAGGCCAAGAAATCTTCCATTTTTCTACTATTGTTGTACAATGGTGCATTTGTACCGTCGACGTCGAGAAAATCGACATTCGACATACTTTAGAGTATTATTCTGTTAGCAGCCAAACATTTTTGGAGCAACACTGGGTGAACTAGTTGGCGCGAGCCACTACATCTTACCCATCCTTTCCGAACGTTTTGGATATAAGGACTCTCTTTGATTTTGGTCAAATCGTGGTCTGTTCTTCAGCCACCCTGGGTGTAAGCTGATGGGTAAGGGCCCAGAAATCGATAGCAGGAGGTCACCCAGACCAGAATCAAAGATAGTCCTCATTATTTTTATTTTTCATTCACGGCCTGCTGCACTAGCGAAGAAGTAAATCTTCGCATTTACATTTATTATATATATATATATATATATATATATATATATATATATATATATATATATATATAGATATATATATATATATATATATATATACAGTGACCGGCAAAAAGGTCGCAACATATGGAAAAATTTTTATTAGGTGAGTATAGGAAAAACTTTTCCGGGCGATCGGTTCTTCATGTCCGATAACCGAAAAATCGATTTTGACATACGTCACGTGACCACTGGTATAGCGTCAAATTAAAAAAAAAAATTGTTAATTACAAAAAGTGAGGTTAGTTGACGAGATATCAAAAAAAGTTATTTGAAAAAATTGCTTAGAATTAAATTCTAGGTCCTTGTGCAAATTTTAAGATTTTATTTAAAAAAATTGGAAAACTCAATTTTTTTAAATATTTTTTTATCGATTTACAAATTTCCAGTTTTTTTCGTTTAGATAGCTTGGCTAATGTAAAGCCCATGTATCTGGATGAAAATAAACGATTGTAGTAGTTTTTTCTACAATTGACAGGACAAAATTAAAAAAAAACAGGGTTTCGCGGACGCTAGCTGTTGCAATGATTTGTATCTAGCAGCAGTGTCAAAATCTTAGAGACATTTCAATGAGATTACATTGAGAAAACCTTAATCGTCTTAAATATATCTGAAGTTCGACTTTTTGTAAAGTTAAGGGGAGTAAAATAGATAATAAACAAAAAATTACCTGTTTATTTAATCGAAATTTCATAAACGAAAACCAATGTAAGAAAAACTTAAAGTAGTCAAATTCTGTACTAAACAACATAAAAAATCATTGTTTTTCCTTGGGTGCACAAAATTTAAAACTCAGTATGACCACCATTTCTCTCCATACATACTATTGTTCTCGAGCGCAACTCTCGATTAACATTTCGGAGCATTTTACGATTTATTTGCAATACACAATTTCTAATGACATCTCTAAATTTTGTATATTCCTAAAGGGTCGATGTTTGTACACAGAGTTCTTTAGGTATCCCCACATAAAGAAATCTAACGGAGTCAGATCTGGTGACCTCGCAGGCCACGGATTTTCAGAAAACCGTCCTATCCACTGGTTTCCAAATTCTTGATCCAGCCATCTCTTCACCTCATTTGTGGAATGAATGCTAGCTCCGTCTTGTTGATAAGTATAAATTTCTTCTTCGGCTAATGACAAATTGTCTAAAAAGTCAGATATCTCAGTTTGTAGAAATTCTAATATCGTTCTGAATTTAAATTGTTTCTAAAGAAAAAAGGTCCCACTATTCTGAGGTTGAAAATTCCGCACCACACTATTAACCTTAAAACTAAATTGGTCTTTACTCTGAATTACAAAGTCTGGGTTTTCGGTGGCCCACCATCTACAGTTTTGTGAACTGACGGTTCCGTTAGAGGTAAATGTAGCTTCATCCGAGAAAAGAACGTTCTTTGGGAAATTAAAATCTTCCTCAATCATACCCTGGAACCAGGCACAAAAATCGAAGCGGGGCGTCATAATCCCTATCTTTTAATACTTGTACAAATTTAGGCTTGTACGGATGAAATTTGTTTCTTTTTAATATCCTCCGCACAGATCTTTCATGAATGTTAGTGATCTCCGATATTTGACTAACTGCTAATTGGGGTGTTTCTGTGATCGACAAACACACATCCAGAGAACCTTCGTCACCTGTACCGGTTTTTCATGGGAAACTTTATACTGATTTCTACGATCCGTTTCTTTAAATTTATTGACTAGACGAGATACCTGTGGAATAATGGAGGGATTTATCGGGGTGGCCTCTCATTAAAAATTGCTGCATGTTTCTCTATGGCTTTTGTAATTATCTCCAGAAATTAAATTAATTTCTATCTTTTCCTGAAGAAGTAGTGTGGGTGCCATTTTAAGGAATAAAATATTATAAACTTATGTAAAATATCAAACTTAGTAAGATGCGAGACATAAACCAATGACATAGGTTGAAATCAAACAAATTATAATTTGTTTGACATTTTCCTGTTGTTTTTAACCTACTAGATTATTTGGTTGTTTTAATTTCAGAGCCTGCTTGGTAGTTTTAAGTACAACTAAATAGACCTGGTTGTTAAATTTATGTGCGAAAAATCTTAATAAAATCTTGATACAGTCATTTCATTAGATTCAAACCATTGCAAACAGCGAGCGTCCGGCGACGAACACCTATTTTTTCGATTTTGTCCTGTCAATTGTAGAATTGTAGATCTGACTCCGTTAGATTTTTTTATGTGGGGATACCTAAAGAACCCTGTGTACAAACATCGACCCTTTAGGAATATACAAAATTTAGAGAATGTCATTATAAATTGTGTATTGCAAATAAATCGTAAAATACTCCGAAATGTTAATCGAGAGTTGCGCTCGAGAACAACAGTATGTATGGAGAGAAATGGTGGTCATACTGAGTTTTAAATTTTGTGCACCCAAGGAAAAACAATGATTTTTTGTGTTGTTAGTACAGAATTTGACTACTTTTAAGTTTTTCTTACATTGGTTTTCGTTTATAAAATTTCGATTAAATAAACAGGTAATTTTTTGTTTATTATCTATTTTAATCCCCTTAACTTTACAAAAAGTCGAACTTCAGATATATTTAAGACGATTAAGGTTTTCTCAATGTAATCTCATTGAAATGTCTCTAAAATTTTGACACTGCTGCTAGATACAAATCATTGCAACAGCTAGCGTCCGGCGAAACCCTGTTTTTTTTAACTTTGTCCTGTCAATTGTAGAAAAAACTACTACATTCGTTTATTTTCATCCAGATACATGGGCTTTACATTAGCAAAGCTATCTAAACGAAAAAAACTGGAAATTTGTAAATCGATAAAAAAATATTTAAAAAAATTGAGTTTTCCAATTTTTTTAAATAAAATCTTAAAATTTTGCACAAGGACCTAGAATTTAATTCTAAGCAATTTTTCCAAATAACTTTTTTTGATATCTCGTCAACTAACCTCACTTTTTGTAAATTAACAATTTTTTTTTTAATTTGACGCTATACCAGTGGTCACGTGACGTATGTCAAAATCGATTTTTAGGTTATCGGACATGCAGAACCGATCCCCTGGGAAAGTTTTTCCGATACTCTCCTAATAAAAATTTTTCCCATATGTTGCGAACTTTTTGCCGGTCACTGTATATATATATATATATATATATATATATATATATATATATATATATATATATATATATATATATATATATATATATATATATATATATATATATATATATGTATGTATGTATATATGTATATCAATATATATATATATATATATATATATATATATATATATATATATATATATATATATATATATATATATAATAAATTAGTAACTAGCATGTTAAAATGGTAAAATTTCTCCCTCCTTATTATAATAATTTTTTGTGGGTAAAATTTTTTTGTCATTTTGCTGAGTATTTTTTTAATGAAATTTAATAAATCATGTAAATGATTTTTTTCCAACAGAAACTGAAAAAAAATAGTCGAATCGCATTTCCTTGCTGTTGAATAAAAAAAAATTAATCGCAAAGACAGTCCGTTAAACTAAATTAATGAAATAATCAAAATTCTTTGCTCGAGAGAACGAGAAGCTCGAAGGAGAGCAAAAATTCTCGACGACAGCATTCTCTCGTATCGTCTGAGCTTTCTGTCGAGAGAAATTCGTCCTCTGGTCTCGTCGATACGAGACGAGAATCTCTCATCTCGGAGACATCACTCAAAATTGCGGTTCAATTTCACCAATAACGGCGAATATTTTGCTTCAGGTCATTAATCGTCTGCGAATTGTTAGAATAGACTTTGTCCTTGAGGAAGCCTACAAGAAAAGATCGCACGGTCTCGCAGGGCACTCAATATCACCATTTCGAGAAACGACGCTGCCGGGAAAACTTGTCCGTAACAAATCCAAAGTTTCCATCGCCGTGTGAAACGTGGCACCATCTTATTGAAAGAATCAGTGGCGCAGCCACGGGGGGGGGGGGGGGGGGGGGGTTGGGGTTAAAAACCCCCCCCAAAGGCCCAAAGATTACCCTACCCATTTCCCAAATTAACGAAAATAAAGCAATATTTCTCAAAATTTTTTGTCAAAACCCCCCCAGAGCGTATTTGTCAAAAAATTTTGTCAAAACCCCCCCCCCCCAGAGCGTATTCCTGGCTGCGCCACTGGAAAGAATATGTCATTAAGGTGCAATTGGGGCCATAAAAAGTTCCTTGCCATATTGCGTTAGCGTTTGCCATTAACAAATAACTGTTTTACCATCGTCAGTTTCATGAAAAAATGGTTCTACACCTCCAACCCACAATACACACCACACGGTTACCGGAAGAGGATATAAAGGTTTTTCTTCAATCACTGGAGGATTTTCACTTCCTCAAATCCTACATGCTGGTTCACATAACTTCCGAGGTGGAAATGAGCTTTGTCGGAAAAGATAATTTTATTGCAAAATTCTGCAATATTGCTAACTTCTTCTAAGGTAAAATTAGGTAGCTCACGGCGATGCCAGTAGTCCCCAATTAATTTTCCGGGTCTCTAGATGACACATGTAAAATATAAAATTTCTAGTTTCAGTTGTTGAAAAATGGAGCAAAATTTAAATCTAGGGACAGTCTTTACTAAGCTAAACCTACATATTTCTCTATGCCGTTATATGCTTTAAGGAATTGAATTTGTAATTTCTTTTCACAATAAATCATATTAATAACTTAACATAAGTATCACGGGGTCGCAGAAAGAATATCAATGTTTTTTTTTTGGTTTGGCATTTTAGAAGACGAAAGGAGAACACGTACCTTTGTAAGAATAAGCTTGTTGCCTCTACTCTGATAAACTTAAACCCAGAAAAGTTTTAAAAAAATCTATTTACAAAATTTTTTTAAAATCCTCGCCATTTTGTCAAAGAGCTGTTAAGTACGAATTAGAAATATTTTATTAATATATCATTTCCTCTGTGCTAAAACATTAATAAACAAGTCTATGTTTTCTTCAAGAAAGTACATTACAATAAGGTGATTAAACAACACACTAAATTAAACATTCTATCTCTTACTTATTGTCTATTTCTTGAAGCAGTATTAGACGTCAGAATAGTACCGAACTCATATGCCAAGGTAAATTAATCTACTTCACCATTTTGTCAATACGACTGAGGTACGACTGGACAAAAGGCGGCTTTAGGAAATTACGAAGGAGTATAAGGGGCCCAAAAAAAATTTAAGGCAAGCATTCTAATTTTAAGCTCAGAATTGCACGGTCATAGTCAGGATTCTGAATTTAGACCCAAAATTATGAATTTAAAGTCAGAATTTTGAGTTCAAAATGCTGGGTTTAAAGTCAAAAAGGTTTTTCCTTTGCTAAAAATTTTCTTTCCTTATATTTTCGACAGATAAGTTAAATGATAAGTGACGTTTTTTAAAACGTATTTTATCGTATTTCGTCTTAACACAGATTTGAGCTTTAAATAAGATTTAAGTAGCTCTTAATTTATATTGACTGTTGGATCAAGAGAGATGGACGGACCGAAAGACATAATATAGATTAAAGAAAGACTAATCCAAATGTAACTTTTATTATGGGTTGTTGATGGCTAACTGCCCATGAATTTTTATCTATGATAGCGATTAGCGATAGCTGACTTTGGGCCATTGCCCAAAGTCAGCTATATGCACAGGAATATGCACATTTTTTTATTTCATAATCGTTTATGGAAATCATTAGAAACCCAAAAAAAATATTTTGAAGAAAATTCCTAGGATAATTTATCTACAAAAATGTTTATTAATTGTCATTGTTATTGATTTTTCGATGACCCTACAACACACACGACACAGCCAATTGAATCACGTTTTATAAGTTTCGAAATTCGCGCGAAAATTAGCTGTAGAAAATCATTTTTTTTTTGTTAATGAAGACCAAATAAATGAATAACAGCAACCGCCATAAACATTTAATTTATGTAGAGAATATAAAAAAAAATATTTCAGATTATTTTGGATTATATGCATATTTCCTACTAGCTTGCGCCCGCGACTTCGTCCGCGGTATAACAGTTTTACTTCACTATAAACCCCTTACTTAGGGGTTGATTTATTAAAAACTGTAAAACACGTGTTTAATTATTTTTTTGTAGTAGGTACTTCTATAAAGTTTCAAGACCATCTATTATTTTTTATACATGCAAACATTCAACCCCCTTCCCACATAACAAAATAACATTAAATGGCTACACATAATACATTCACTGAAGTACCTATATGTATATTCACTAATGGGTATTGAATAGAAATTAAAAATACAGGAAATATAAAAATGACCTGTAATGTTCATCAGTTTGTCGTGAATTTGGCGAGTATGTAGGTTAATATTAAATTCACAGAATATCCTCCAGTATATCTCACGAATGTACATAATGGATCTTCTAAATTTAAAGTTTTGCTTTAACCATAAAAATACACAGAACGTATCAGACGTGAAGGGAACGAGCTGTGTGGATACCAACTGATATGACGTTAATATTCATTATTTATTTCTTCTAGTACTTATATTCATTTTCAGATATGATATACCTACATTTGATTGATATACATACATATACATATATTTGACATATATTTCATATATTGAAGATATTGGAAGTACATACTTTCTTCGACAATTTTGGTTCTATGACTTATATGTACAATCATACTACATCCCCATGATATACGCTCTGTGGTATTCCAGGTCTTGTTGCGGATGTAACAGGAATAAAAATGTAACGTACTATAAGATATCATTGGGACTAATTATTGTGAACATGAAAAAACTTCTGCAGAATATGAACATAAATACTTGGCATATTATCCTTTTAAGTATAAATATTCCTTTGGATATATAGAGTGAACATAAATAAACATTATATTACCATCATATCACTGGGTAACGAAATTGGAAATATTATGACCCCTTTAGGGGATGAATTTTGAAAAATTTCTTCTTAGTGACTCTCTACATTATCAAATAAAACTACTGACCAAATCACATATTAAATTATTATTATTATTATTGTAGCTTTAGCGGTTTCAGCTCGGCGATGATGAATCAGTATCGGTCAGTCAGAACATGCATGTTATTACATATATTATATATATATATATATATATATATATATATATATATATATATATATATATATATATATATATATATATAGATACTTTGTTACTTTTCTTGAACCATTTATAATATATCTTTTTTATTGTTTCTTTCTTGGGATTAGGTTCATTATAAAAACATTTTTTTTTTATTATTTTTTATTAAAAGTCCATTGACGTTTCGACCCCTTTTCGGGTCATTTTCAAAATGTTTTTTTTATTTGGTTTGTTAAAAGACCTAAAAATACATTATTGGTTAAAATTTTTTTTACAAAAACACAACAATACGACAGTAAAGGATTAAAATTTGGACATATTATTTTAAAATTCTACGTTCTTAACAGTAAACATTTTTCTACAATTGGAAGATATTTTTATTATACGCACCTTGAAAACTATAAGGTCTTAGAAGGACTAATCTGTTATTTGTTATCAGACACATTAAAACATACCAGAGTATTTTACGTGGAAAGAGAAAAAGCCGTCGTTTTTTTTTTTTATAAAAAATGTAATCTATTGATTTGATATTAAGAGGATATGACTGATGTTGGTTAAGAGGAGATACTTTTTTTAATTTGCTGTAATTAAATTAGCATATATGCGGCTAAGTCCTCCTATATCTGTTCTGTCATTCAGAGCATTTTTATCTTTTTTTATTTCTATCATTTCTTTGATGGATAATTTATAATAGTTCTGATCTTTATTTAGAATTCTTGTTTGGTTGTAACTAAAGTCATGTTTTGTCTCTCTTACATGTTTACTCAGAGCTGTTGATGTGTTTTTTGTATATTTGTGTCCGTTAAGTCTGTTCTTTAGTAACTGAGATGTCATCCCAATATATTTTTTTGGACAATTTGTGCAAGGTACAGAGTATATCACATTAGATTGGTTCATAGTTGGTGTCGGACTCTTGTCACTCTTGCACAGATTGTCATGGAGTATTTGGAAGAAAAAGTCATTCAAAGTTTGAACTTCAATATACTTTTTTTCAAGAGATTTGTAGACGATTGTTTAATCGCTCTACCAAGTGACAAAACCAATGAAATACTCTACCAGTTTAACAGATTCCATAAGAAATTACAATTCACAAGTGAAATAGAAACAGACAATAGAATAAGCTTCTTGGACGTGACACTAATTAGAAAAAATAATAAAATAATAACAGAATGGTACACTAAACCAACTTGGTCAGGGAGATATTTGAACGTTAATTCCAACCATTCAAAATCTCAAAAACAAAGTGTCATTATTGGCTTGACAGACAGAGCTATTATGCTTACCTCACCCGAGCTAAGACCCAAAATTTTAAAGAAAGTTAAGACTGTTTTGTTGCAAAATGGTTTCAAAGAAAACGAAATTAATAGAGTGATTAGTAAACGTACACACAAATTCTACAATAGCGCTTTTAGTACCAAAAAAAACTCTGATGAAATAGCAAACAAATATGTATCACTACCCTATATAAACGAACTATCTGAAAAACTAAATAGTATTCTTAAAAAACATAACATAGTGGCTTGTCATAAAACAACAAACAAACTTGGTTCTCTTTTCACGAACTTAAAGAGTCCGACACCAACTATGAACCAATCTAATGTGATATACTCTGTACCTTGCACAAATTGTCCAAAAAAATATATTGGGATGACATCTCAGTTACTAAAGAACAGACTTAACGGACACAAATATACAAAAAACACATCAACAGCTCTGAGTAAACATGTAAGAGAGACAAAACATGACTTTAGTTACAACCAAACAAGAATTCTAAATAAAGATCAGAACTATTATAAATTATCCATCAAAGAAATGATAGAAATAAAAAAAGATAAAAATGCTCTGAATGACAGAACAGATATAGGAGGACTTAGCCGCATATATGCTAATTTAATTACAGCAAATTAAAAAAAGTATCTCCTCTTAACCAACATCAGTCATATCCTCTTAATATCAAATCAATAGATTACATTTTTTATAAAAAAAAAAAACGACGGCTTTTTCTCTTTCCACGTAAAATACTCTGGTATGTTTTAATGTGTCTGATAACAAATAACAGATTAGTCCTTCTAAGACCTTATAGTTTTCAAGGTGCGTATAATAAAAATATCTTCCAATTGTAGAAAAATGTTTACTGTTAAGAACGTAGAATTTTAAAATAATATGTCCAAATTTTAATCCTTTACTGTCGTATTGTTGTGTTTTTGTAAAAAAAATTTTAACCAATAATGTATTTTTAGGTCTTTTAACAAACCAAATAAAAAAAACATTTTGAAAATGACCCGAAAAGGGGTCGAAACGTCAATGGACTTTTAATAAAAAATAATAAAAAAAAAAATGTTTTTATAATGAACCTAATCCCAAGAAAGAAACAATAAAAAAGATATATATATATATATATATATATATATATATATATATATATATATATATATATATATATATATATATATATATATATTGCCCCATGATATTTTGCAGTGGAGGGTCCGCCACTGTTTTTAGGATATTTTATTTAAATACTACTCTTTCCTTCAGGCAGGAGAGGCTGAAAACGACGACTTAACCCGTGCTATTAAGATTAATGAGTTGAATTTTCGGCGTGTTTGGGGTTCTCTAATCTTCCATATATGCCAGAAATTTTTACTAGTACTTAAACAATAAAAATGGGAAAAACTTTTAACATTTAAATTTACGGTATGATAATATAGATATTTTAAATATTTCTAACATGTGCACATGTGATGATTCCTATCGAAAGAAGGGCAGAAATATTTAAGAGACAGTTGCCCATTTGGACAGTGGTAAGCAGGATATACCTAAGTAATCAATCCACGAACAGGACCATGCTGATGAAATTAACACTAGTTCATATAAAGATGTCTGATTAACCTTTTTTTTATCTGAGAGAGTCCACGTAGACGTCAAGCCTAAATACTAACGTACCGTGGGCGTCTGAAGAGAAGGATAATGTAATCTATTGACACGGGATTGTATTGGAGATTAGGAGGGGAAAGAAAATCTTCTGCACGCAATTTGTTCCATAATCTGGGGTTTGATATGAATGAGCGAGAGTAGAGTAGAGAGTAGTGGGATGTTCCAGGCTTTTGTAGCTGGACAGTAAAGGGATATGTAACGCTCCTCTTGTTCTACTGTTAGGAATAGTCAATTATAGCGGCCAGTTCTTCAGAGAAAAATCCGTGGACATATCGGTAAAAAAGGGAGAAATCCCCAACAGCGCGGCGATGAGCGAGAAGTTTCCCTGCAACGACTGGCTCATAGATGAGTCGAATTTGATTTAATAGAATCAAGAATGTTAAGTGTCGAAGGTGATGCCAGCGACATACACTTCCGAGACAGGGGCGGACTGGCCTGTCGGGCGTCGCCCGATGCACGATGTTTTTTAAACATCGATATTTTGTTTTTGATATTCGATGTTTTGTCATCGATGTTAGGGGTCACACAAACATCGATGGTTATCTTTCGATGTTCGACCTTCCGTTCCGAATGACAATAGATTTTGGGAGCTAAATTAATAAACAGGAAATGTTTTAAAACAAAAATATATGCTATTTCTTTAGAGTTATTATTTGATTTAGGATTTTTTTCTGTTGGTTGAGAATATTTAATTGTTTATTAAATAAATTATAATATTTATATCCGACTTAAGTTATTAATTTTATTTCCCAATCTTAATTTATAGAAATTCTTTTCAAAAGTAATATACATCGATGTTACCTTAACATCGATGCCTGCTTTTGATGTTAACATCGATGGTATCGAGTCAATGTCCCAGCACGCTATATTATGTTAAATTATAACTTTCCTAATCAGTAATCAAGAATCAAGACTAGTGATAAGTGACAAGTAACCCTATAAAACGGCCGATATGCACAAAATCCACATACATACTGCAAATTTTACAATTTTGCAATACCGCCGATATGACGGTATTTTAATTTACGAGTAGGTATAACTATAACATCGATGTTTATTAAACACCGATACCAAAACACACATATATATGCAACCAAAGTAACACGTCTTCACTATTCACCGCATAATCAAAAGGTAACCCTCTAAACTGATTTAGTCACCCTACCTACCCCTAAATGAATACCTTTCATCCTTGCTTACATTCCAAAGGGTCATATTGGACCCTAATATTTCTTTCCTGCTTTTCGCATTGCGCCATCTAGTTGCGGGTAGTTTTTGGGGGATGAAAATTTAGTTTAGAAGGTTATCGTCAGTAGGGTGGGAGGGCGCTAGTATATAGGGAATGAAATAGCGAATGGGTAAGGATACAGTTAGGAGTTCTAAATGGTTTGTTGAAGGTTTAGTGTTTGTGTTAGTCTTACACTAGCTTTGGAAGAAGTGATGTTTAGTATTTGGTCAGATATGACAGTTGTAGAGATATATAATAATTTGTTTTGGATTGAAGTTTGTGGTAATGGACACTAAGAAGTAGTTTAAAAAAAACGAAACATTTTTACCCATCTGTTGTAAAGCACAATTAATCTGGTAACTGTTCAACGTTCAAATTCTTGGCTTCTTTGAGCATGTCTTCCAGTACTTTATCAATAATATTCTCTTCAATTTCTTCCTCGATCTCCATTTTCTACTCAAAAGTTGGATAAAAGTCGACTAACCTTTGGATTTTTACTTTGACATCTATACTGATAAATAGGTAAATAACACGAACTTGATTGCATAGCAACGATATAAGTAGAAACGCCCTGTAATTATTCGGTGGATTCATAACTTTTGCACGGTTATCACAGGCGTAGCCAGCTCTTTCTACATGGGGGGGGGGGGGGGGGGGGCTAAGCCCCTTCAAAATTATGTAAAGATATTGAAATACAACCAAAAAAATAAATGTACCTGTTGCCATTGTTGCTAATTTTATCTGTTGTGTTCAGTGTTGCCACTGTTACTAATTTCAAGCAGATTAAAAGCCACAATAAATATTGATGCAAGTCTTATTTTAACACAAAATACTGTCACAGTGTCACCCTGGATTTTTTGCTAAGTTAGATCCTACATACGGTGCTACGGTTGATGATGCTTGGAGTAGATACGTGAAAACAGGGAATTTTTTACTAGACGGCAAGGATCTGGAAGAAAGAGAAAAGCAACTGCAGCTGACGATCGCTTCCTTATAATATCCTTAAGGGAACGAAGAGTAACTTCCGTGGCATTAAAAAGTGAGTTGCCAATGGTACGTGGGGTTAATATTAGTGACAAACAGTTCGAAGAAGGTTAAACGAAGCACCGTTCACGTAGGCCGGCAAAAAAAACACGATTACTTCGGCAACGGCTACGATTTGCGGAGAACATTTGAACTGGTCTGTAGAGCAGTGAAGTAATGTTCGCAGATGAGTTGAGGGTTTGTCTCCGATCGCCGGATGGTCGTAAACGCATTTATAGGAGACCAAATGAAAGATTTGCCGAATGCACCATAACAGAGGTACTTAATATCTTTCTTATCATGGTGGTTTCGTTGTGGCGTGTGCGGGTATTTCAACTGACGCGCGAACTAAACTAATATTTGTGGAAAATGGAATATTAAATGAGCAACGGTACACAATCGGTAAACAATTACTTATATTGATGCTCGATACGTTGCACGGGTGGAACCGAATATTTAGATGAGGTTGGTATTCGACGGTTAGATTGGCTTGCATGCAGTCCGGATTTGAACCCCATTGAACATTTCTGATTTCTGGGACCAGTTGAAAATAGCTATTCGTCGTCGCCCTATGCAACCAGGCACTTTACAGGAGCTAGGGATAGCACTTTCTGAAGAATATAATTTAATCCCTCAAGAAAGAGTCGTCACTCTTACAGAATGCACTCTGTTATTGCTAAACTAGAGGAGGACATGCACGGTCATAACTAATTTTTAAAATTTTACGACTATTTTAAAACTGTTTCAATAAAACAAGGCTTTAAAAACAGTTGATTTTATTGTAAAATGCAAATCTCTTCTAAAAATGGAGACACCGTGATGATTCAGAAAACTAAATGTTAGGAATTCATGGGACTTTGAAATTATCTATGGAATTTATCTACAAATTACTACAAAATGATACGAGAACTGTAAAAATCCAGGGTACCGGTAGTTTTGGTCCGGGAGTTTAGAAACAAAATGGGTAAAATGTTTTTTGAATGGGAATTTTTAGAGGGGATAAACCTTCAACTTTAGAGGTCTTCGAGTCACTCGTTCTTACAAAGTTCTTATCTTACAACAATAGAGTTATTGCCCCTTATTTAAAAAAACACACTTTTTTATATGTTAGATTTAATACCGAAATTCTACAGCAAAAAAGTCAAGAAAGTTTTTTTGTGCAATATGGTGAATGCGCCACGTTTTAGATAACGAATAAGTTTTTAAATCGAGATTCCAAGTCTTATCTTTAAACTTATACCACTGTATAACGAACAAGGAATTTAAAAAAATAATAATCAAATCAAGAAGTAAAACACAAGTGAAGTTTGTAATAGATTTTATTTAAATACACACTGAAATAGGTAATCAGCTTAGGAACACTTTTATATTAAATATTCTTTTACGTAGCCCATATAAATAAGGTATTGTGCTACAAACATTTATACGTATTAAGAAAAAAAATATTCGAAACAACGTATTTATTCAAAAAAAAAACGTACAAAAATTAACGGTCGTTTTGGAAATTTTTATGTCTAATGCTGGACACTTCAATGTTCGTCTTTAGAAATAAATGAGATCAACAGAAACAGAAACAATTATAATTTATAACTTGGGTTTTATTAGGAATCTTTTTCATTAACTAACACTAAAAACGACCAAAAAAACAACGTGCATTAAACATAAAATATAATTTAAGATCAAATAAATAATTTAGAATTTTTTTCATAGAAACATACACTGATAAAAATACTTCTTACCAAAATAACGAAACTAAGAATTGTTTTTTAAATAGTTTATTACTTATGGTAAAAAAATAAAGACTTTAATATACAATAAGCGATTTTCTTTTATTTCTTGACTAAATAATAAAATACATCTCCCACATACTTTGTTATAAAGTTTATTAAATAAATATTTATCATTGATTTAAGAAATATTTTTTCAGTGTATATAATAAATATTTTAAAACTTACTTTAAGGTACTGGCTTGGTAATTTA
Source organism: Philopedon plagiatum (assembly GCA_963971165.1). NCBI lineage: Eukaryota > Metazoa > Arthropoda > Insecta > Coleoptera > Curculionidae > Philopedon > Philopedon plagiatum. Next base: position 120,083,925 of record OZ020192.1, on the reverse strand, counting down.
ACTGGCCGTTGAAATTGAAAAGAAATATTTTTTAAAGACCCTGGTCCTCAGTCGACTAAATTTTACACTAACAGTTTGCTTATATAGTTTACAACCAATAAGAAAAGTAATATGCTAAGGGGTGTAAATTTACATCTTTTTTACATTTTTGGTAAAAGAAACTAGATACAAAAAAATGCTATAGTTTAACTATTACTTTTCTTGTTGTATGTCTTTTTTTTTGTTAAAAAGTGGTGACACAAATTTCGTATACTACCATATTCTAGACAAAAATCATCATGTTGTTACACTATACCAGTTTTTTTCTCGCGATAGATTTTTTTAAAGCGGCAAATCTTATTTTGACCCTGAATTTGTTTCTATTTATTACATAGTTTATTGTATTTTAATAAATACATTTCTTGTATCTAACACCAACTTTAAAAACATGAATCTATACATAAAAAATAATAATACTATACATTTTTATGGAATTAAGTAATTCTTAAGTAGGTAAGTCTAGTTTGCTTGTACAATACAGTCCAAATGAAATACTGTATTTTCTTTTATAATAAATACTATTTACAGTCATTAGGCTATGTCATACTGGCCAAAAATGATATGATAGGGAATGTACAGTGGGTTGTCAAAATTCGGTTTCGATTTATTTTAAGCCTACTGTTTATTTTTGACTTTTCGTAATCCGAATTCTATAACCAACCCCTCAGTCTCAAACAACAAAAACTTAATCTAACTACAAATATAATACAATACAATCGATAAACTCAATATTTATAATAATAATAATAATTATGATAATAAAAACATTGCTTTGGTATCGGTTACAAGTAGAACAACAATTCCCAATCATACTTTTGTCAAGGACAACAATTGGGGATCATTTTACATCTAGTAGTTTTTTTATAAAAATAACTAGTACAACAACAGGTGTTTTGTGAATTTTCGAGGCAACCGAATATATAAAAAAGTATCAGCTACCTGACAGTTGAATCTTTACAATAGAATAAGGATAAATAAACAGGTATCACATACAACATTGGTAGAATTTAGCAGCCGGTACCTTTTTACAAAACATATTTAAAAATACACAAAACACTGGAATATGACGTATTCCAGATCTTTTGTATCTATTAGCGAGGAATTTGGGATACGTCACATTCTAGGTATGTAATGGAAATTTTCGTATATAACGGAAACTGTCATACGTCCTACCAAACGTCACAAAATGTACACAACAATATTTCCTATATATTTATATAGACGACTAGTACGTTAAACTGGGTGGAGGGGCTAGAAACCGAGGTATTCCTCCCCAAGGAAAGAGTCATGTAGTGGCCTCTTTTGAGGCGATACTCGTCGATGAGTCCTCGTCGCCACTTAACATGGGCATACTGCTAAGTAAATGACCCTTTCCTTGGTTCACTACACATTTTCGCATGTGTTTTTCTAGCGTGGAAGGAACAGAGAAGGGCATTTCGCAAAATCGACACCTGTAAACGTCTTTCCCTAGTCGCCCATGCGTTTTCATATGCCTAGTAAGTTTAGAACTTTGTGCGCAAGCATACGAACACAGTTCACATTTGTAAGGTTTTTCACCTGTATGGGATCGTCGATGTACGGTAAGATTAGAGCAGTTTTTAAACACTTTGCCGCAATACTCACAAGTATCATTACGGCGGCTCTCTTTTTTAAGTAAAGGATTGGGTAATAGGGAACTAGGTCCGGGTATTCCTTTATTTTCCCGGGAAAGCCCTGGTAGCCACCAATCGTTGCGTTCTAAATCCATTTTCAATCGCTTAGTTGCTTCGTACGTGTCGTTAAATGGCGGAAATAATGGCAGCGGATGAGGCGGAGGACCAGAGAGTAAGCCTTTAGCAAAATCCTCACGCATTTTGAGCTGTGTAGCTAAAGATGTATTGTTATTATCCCTATCTTTACTAGCTTGCATGTGAAGCTTTAAAGCAGAATTGCTTTCTTGCAAGGCTTGTTTGTATGCTTCACTGTATTGAGCAATATTGCTTAAACCAAACTTGTCCATAAGTTCACCCACTAAAGACGCTTGGTTAGGAATCATGTTTTTTTGGCCGTGACTTGATACCCTTAAATCTTCTGCTTCTTCATCCTCTGGTTCCAATTCATCCTCTTCGTCCTCTTCTTCGTCTAGCTCTTCTTCTTCCTCGCTATCTTCTCCATCCAATGTCTCCACAGAGCCAGCGTTACTTGTCCGATCTTCTGGCGTTCGATGAATTTTCATATGACGCTTTAATTTGTTACTACCAGCATATGCTTGATCACAAACACTGCACTTGTAAGGTAGCTCTCCGGTATGTGTACGCCTATGAACCTCAAGATTATTCTGAAATCTAAATTTTTTTCCGCAATATTCGCAAGAATGGACTGCATCAGTTGACGACGAATTTCTGGGTGAGCCTGGTTTGCCAGGTGGAGTCGAGGCAGACCTCGGTGTATTAACCAAATGCTCGTCTCCACTGCTCTTATTCGGAGGTGACGCACTAGGAGGTCTGCTTGAACTATTGCCACTATTCCCGCTACTGGAACTATGATTATTATTGTTATTATTATTGTTACCGCTGGCTGGGTTGCCAGTACTGCTGGACGAACTAATATTATTTTGCAAAATTGTTGGCTGCACTTGCGAGGGCGAGGGACTTGTAAAAGGCGGTGAAAGCTTCCTGGGGCTCGGGGAGCTCGCCTGTGCTACCCCAGGACTTGTTGTTCCTGCTAATGCTCTCAACCGCTGTGAGTAAAAATCCAGCTGTGGTTCCAGTGATAAGGGTTGATTGGGTGTGTTCCGATCCCTTGGTGGTAAACTTGTTACCGAATTTGCTCTTTCTGCAGCTGGTGAAGGAAAACTATGTGGCTGCGGTACGCCTTGTGCTGCTACGGCAGCAGCAGCTGCGGCGAGATTTAAACCATGGTGTCTAAATTGTTCACTGACCAACTGATCAATGCGATAATGGTGTTCTGGTCGCGAGAAGAGCGGCGCTGGTGGTAAATTAGGATTCATGCCATGACTAAGAGGAGGCAGTGGTAACCTTAACAATGACCCAACACCAAACGGATTGTGCAAGTCAGGTGGAGGAAGTAACGGATGTCTTATATTTGGAACTGGTGGTGGAACTCCAGAAGCTCCCGAGGAGCACCCAGAAGAACTACTGGAAGCAGAACTTGAAGAATGGTTGTTGTTACTGCTGCATTTGGAGGAACCTGGTGATGATTCGACGTATATTTTGATGCCGTGAGCGTGCTGCACGTGCTGTACTAGACGCCAAGCTGAATGTAATCGTGCTTTACAAGTTGAACACAAGTAGTTACTGGGTTCTGAAAAAAAAAATTATTACTAGTATGAGGCGTAAAAAATATTTTTAAAATAAGTCAATTTTTCTTGCAGTCAAGAATGTAAGTTTTTTTAAGACTATTATTAAAATTTCTCTTTAAACTATGCTGTACTACATGAAAGTATCAACAAGATCAATATGTAAATGACTTATTGTATGCTTATTCTTACACACACCCTTACATTTAGTGTCATTCTTGTCTGTTCTGCATTATTATTTATGATTTAGTTAATGGTTCGGTCTGCTCAAAGACTCCATCTACATAAAGATGCATTAAATATCGCGGTCTTTACGAAGACGTTTCTATAAAAATGTGCATGACCTGGGTAATTGTACCTACTATAGGTGCAAATATGATTTAAAATTCGTAATATGCACTTAATAGTATAGGCCATAACTTAAAGTACTTGGATATTAAAAGATAATCAAGGTATTAATTAAATCCTTCATTCGGACTTTTCCAGTACACCCACCAGTACTTAGTGCCATTTTCACAAGGTATGGTAAATCACAATATTAAGTTAAAACTTTAGAAGGCAAGCCTTTGATTAGTCAGTCTCAGTTTTGCAGTTAAACTGAATATTGTGGTTTACACTGTACTTGTGCAAATAGTGAAACACAGTCTAAGGCTGCCTTCGTGAACAGTCAAAGACAAACCTTATTACAAAGGTTAAAGGTTCAGATTTAAATATTTTAGTTGATCAGTCATCAGTATGTTTTTAAAATCTTGTGTGTTTGTATTGTTTCTGGAATTAGCTCAATTCCAAATAATTTTTGTCTTGGAACGTGTTGCTAAGGTTAATTTAGTTCTAACATTGAGATCAAAATATATTTTTCATTTCATAAACTAATAAAACTAAGCAAAAAAATTTAAAATACATTTATTTATAGTGCAAAACTTTCTTGATACTTGTCAATTTTGTTTTGAAATATAATCATTTATTTATGTAAATAATGCATTAATTTTTGTAAATTTAATATTATGTTTTCAAAAATAAAAAAAAGCTTTGGTCGATGGTGAATGCGCCTAATAGTCCCTTCCTTAGATCTTCGTTTCATTGTTTTATGTGTCACTATAAGATCAATAGTCTTTTTATTCGCAATTTGTTCTTTGCCTTTAAAATAAAAATGCTAATTTTTTTTAACAAAGTTTACTTTTTCTTATTAACAATTAACACCATTGCCTGGAGTTTTTATGAAAATAAATAGTTTTTTAACGCAGCGTTGGGATGGGGACCAAACCCAAAAAAAGCGAATATGTGGAGGCTTGCTCAGGTTTGGTTAGGTTTCCTCAGGATCTGTCTCTGCTTTGTTTATTTTCATTTGGATAAACTTTCCATTAGCAAAATTTTGTTGCCAAAAACTTGATATTTCGAGCATTTTTTGTTCGAACTGTTTTCGATGATTAAGTTTTCGAGAATTTAGTTTTTCGAAAATTTGTTTATTCAAAAACTTTTTTGGAAGTCAGTTTAAATTCTGGTTTTGGAAAATTCATTCTTTCGAAAGATATATTTCTTTTGACCAGCTTTGTAAATATCTGTCATAGCTGTTAATTTTGTAAGATCCATTAACAAAAAACATTTTCGAATCGAGCGTCTGCGATTTCAAATGGCAACAATATTTACGACGTCGTCTCCAGAGTGCCCCAGGTCTTAAAAATCGGAAATCACCGAGTTTTCCGCTTCCTCGAGCGTCCGTCCGGCCGCCTTCAAACGGGTCACAATTTAAGGCGCGCGATCGATTTGCTAAATTACTGGTGAGAACAATAGCCATCATGACGCGACGGACGTCAAAAAGAAGCTGCGTATTACCGTGCCCGTCATTATGTTCGACATCCGTCGGTTTGTCGTCTCTGACCTCAGATTGTTCATTTATCCATGGTTCCTCCAAGTGACTGAACAGATTATGTCAGATTCTTGATAAAAGGAAAAATAATATATGACGATTTATTGTCATAGACATTTTATGTATACATGGAAAAAAGTTTCTTAAATAGGGAATATCCATGTATTTTTTTATTGCGTAATGATTACTTATACTCAGGTCAGGTAATTCAAGTTTTCAATGTTTTCTGACCAAATGATAAAATACTAAATACTCGTATATACTCAAGTATCCATAAACCATAACCATTAGTCTTTATTTAACTACCTGATCCAATACAACTATAACAGAGAAAGAGTTTTTCTCTGCAACTGTTATACCATAATTTACTTGTCTGTCTTTGCAGGTACAAAAGCGGTAGATTATCCCAACGACACGAACTACGAAAATTTTATGGCATGGGTTGAAAAACAATTATTGCCCAATTTACCTGAGAGGTCTGTCTTCGTTATAGACAATGCGGCGTATCACAATGTCCCAGTACGATATAACCACGGCCTCCAAGAAAGAGGAAATGCTAAAAAAGGTTAAGTGAAAAGGGATTACCAGCAGACCCCAAATTAACCAAACCGGAATTATACAAAACTATTTTAGAAAATAATTTTCGGTTTCCGATGCAATACACGTTGGATGAACTGTTGGAATGACATGGTCACTGTGTGTTACGTTTACCTCTTTATCACCCGAAACTATACCCTATAGAAAAAATATGGGCATTAGTGAAGAACTGGGTAGCAGCTCACAATACTACATTTCAAATAGCTGATACGGAGGCACTTACAAGGCAAACATTTGAAGAGGTGTCTGAGCAAGAGTGGTATAATAGTTGCCAATATGTGAAAAAATATAAAGATGAGCTTATAAGGCAAGAGCATCTCTTGGACGACGCTCTAGAATACTTAGTATTTACAGTGAATAAGGGTTCATCGGAAGATTCGGAAGAAAGTGAAGACAGCAAGTGTGATGTGGTGCAAGTGCATCAGAGGACGAACTGGGATGTTCGCAACATGATTCAAATAGCTAATAGTAATGTTTTACTTTCAATTATAAGATGCTTATATTAAATTTATAAAGTTTTAACATGCCTGTTAAATTATACATATGATAAAATAGTCTAATTTATACAGTGCCATACATAAAGTTAGCACTATAATAATAGTAAACCTTTTTATTTCTGATTTCTCAAGAAATTCTATTTTTGATAAAAGTTTCTGCCTGTATAAAATACGTTTCTGGCGTCATCAAAATTTAAAGTTAATTATAGCAACAAATTTCTGGAACAACCCAAATTAAAAGCTATAGAACATGAGCATGATGTGAATAGTTTATAACAAAAATAGGTGCAAATTTGGCAGAAACCGATCAAATCCGGTTTTTTTGGTGTTTTCCTCTTTCGGGCATTCCCATTTCGGGCAATATTTAAAAACTACCTGAAACCTTCCCATTTGGTGCAAAGCAAAATATAAAACAATAATTAGTTCCCATTTCGGGCATAATTTCTATAAACCTTAATTACGATATCTTCACTGGTCAAAAGTGGTTTAGTATTGTTAACAATTATATTTTATAACTTCAGAATAAAAATTCCACGTTAAGGTGGATCTGTGCCAAAAGATCCTGCCCAGGAAGTATTTTAACAGACAAAGATAAAACTACAATACTTAACGAAAAAATCACACTTGCATTCCTGATGTAGCCAAAACTGAAATACAGAAAAAAAAACGTACCAGGGAAGAATCAACCCCAGTGCCTAATATTTTTAAAGAACAACTTATGGACGTTAAAGATGCTGGACTGGAGTTCATTACCAATGTACCTGATTTTTCGTCAGTTAAAAGTGCGTTATACGGAGCACGCAATAAAGCTTTAGGAATACAAAAGCTTCCTAGTAACCGAGGGGAAATTCTTATTTCTGCCAACATTCAAGACATGCTTGTAATCGATGATGGTGCAGACCAAGAGCGAATGTTAGTATTTGCTAGCAAAAATTGATATTTACTTACGCAAGGATCCAAATTTTTTGTCGATGAAACTTTTCGCACCTACTGCCCCCTGTTTGAGCAGTTATATACTATCCATGTTGACATTGGCAGCACAGATTAGACCACTTCTGTAATTCCAGCAGTTTACGCCCTTTTGCCCAACAGAAAAAAGAGCACATATAAGAGATTATTTAGGCTTATTAAGGAAAAGACAAAGTTTAAGCGAGAAAAGATACATATCGATTTTGAAAATGGAGCAATTAATGCTTTACAGGGTGAATTTCCGGAAGCAAGAATAATTGGCTGCAATTTTCATTTTAACCAAGCCATATGGAGAAAAGTACAAGAACTTGGTTTAATTCCACTCTACAGAGAAAGCACGGAAATAAGCCAACACATAAGAATGTGCGCTGCTCTGGCGCTTTTACCGGAGCAATTTCATTCCGACGCTTGGTTGGAAATCATGTCAAGACGGACTGGTAAATAAATTTAATGATTATTTTGTTAATCAATGGATAGAAGCAGATCCCATATGGATATGCCACGGCGAGCGTCACCGCACTACAAACACAGTAGAGGAATGGCACAACCGCTTTAACAAAAAAATTGACAAACCAGACCCTAATATCTTTGTAATGATAAATGCTTTAAAGGAGGAAATTAACTATTATGATATTGTGTATAATAAATTTGAGAATCATATACAGACTCCAACATGGGCCAAAAAGTACATTCATTTAGATTATAGAATAAAACAAATTGTAAATGATTTATTAGAAAATAAATGTACAATTAGGGAAACATTAGGAAAACTAAATTAGATACGATATTTTTTTAATTTGTAAGTCAAATTAGACAATGCGTGCTGCATTTAATGTTTTTTTGTTACGAATTTGTAAAATTTATTACCACTTTAATAAACGAATCATATTGCTAAATTAATTTTTCCTTTTTCTTTCTTGCTAATGAAAAAATCCTAGATCAAAAACTAAAAAGTACTGTACCTAAAAAGTGAAAGCGCCCTTTCTCACTAGGTTACTGGTATCGTACACCGATTGCGGGGATCGTTGTCCCATTCTTAATTTCAATAGTAAATAAAGTAGAATTGCACATCTGAATAGCTCAGATGAAAGGGCGCAAATAAACCCACAGCATAACAAAGTCAAACCTTATTTTATCCATGTTGCCCGAAACGGGAAGAACCTCCTAATATTTATTTCATAAAACCTGCGTTGCCCGAAACGATACTATTTTGCAATTTTGCACGAAATGGGAATGCCCGAAACGGACCTGAACCGTTTTTTTAATGTATTGCTTTAATTTTATCCAAACTATGCATCCCAAAAAGAAAGTTTTTGTTTGAAAAATATTCGTTTTAAATATATGTCGTCATCGTGAATGAAGCAACTGAAGAAAAAAGAATATCCCGCAAATATTCTGATTGTCCTTGAGTTGGACCGAGATATTTTTTTCGTGTAACTTCAATGTTTCAATTTACAATTTTGATTAATACCTTAACAGTGTTACTTTTAGCCAAAAATTCATATTTCAACAGATGCAGAAGTGCAAAACCACAGTCAACTATTAAAGAGACTAACTTATGATTCCTTGAAAAATCAACAGCGTAGTGTTAATTTTTTTTAAACTTTTACACTTGAGTATGCAACGCAAATATGCCGGACCCACACCTGAACAAATCGAACATTAAGTAGGTTTTACGGACTTAAGGTGCTTTCGCCATGTAGTCAGGATTTTATTTGGGAATTAAATTGATAGTAGCTTATCTCCCGGACGGAGGGGGTATCTCCAAGGTACTGGTGCAAGCCTTTGGGGTAAATGATCCTTGTCGGCAAAATTTCAAACTTATAGGCCTTTATTATTATATATGATACTTTAGAAACTCTTCGGTAGTATCATCAAATTTATAGAGTTAACCTGTGACAGAAGTTTTGATACCTGGCTGATACTTTATATCACCATGCGAAATTAAATCGACAAAAATTAAATAACTTCGGATTAGAAGAAAGTAAGGCACATGCACTTCGAAGAATCAATATTGAATCTCAGCATTTTATTTCGCTCCGACCACTATTCTATTTAAAGAAGGTTTTAAATCGACTTCCCAAAGGCTATCCGTCAAATGTTCACAAAGATTATGTCTCTAATGCCAAGATAAGACCGAAATGACCGCGATATTCAAATTTTTAAGCCTCCGTTTCTTTTGTGGCCTGTCCAAAGCCATATCATGTATTCAAGGGGCACTCCTATATACCCATATTAAAGACCAAAGATGGCTAAGATTTAAGGCTTGCCCGAAAGTCTATTTTAAAGTTTTTGATACAGTACAGAGTCAATTGAAGAACTTACAAATTGTATAGTTGGCTATATCGTAAAACGTAACCATTGGATTCACTAAAAAGGTCAAGACTTAGTTGTGGTTTATATTTAGATCTTCTAGCTTATCAGTTATTTTCTGTTCTGTTATTGTTAATAAGTAATTATTAAAAGCCATGAGTTTTACTATTGCTTCTGTGAGATACGTGGTTTTAAAAATAATTTTTATCTTGGAATTTTTTACTAACATAGATTTCGTTCTATTATTGTGGAAATTATATACTCAAAAATGGCCATTCTATTCTTACAAATTAAGCTCGTGATTGACAAATTGGACTGGTCTTAGCAATAACAAATTTGGTAGTAAAAGAGTTAAATCCGTTTTATAAAGAAGGATTCTACCTACACTCAGAAAACAGTTTTGCCAAATTTGTATTTGATAATTTGGTTATAGATGAGAATTTTGTTATGTATTGAGAGCTGATAATTTTCTTTACATGTTCTTTCCAACGCAGTTTAGCAGCCAAGGTCATCCCAAGATACTTGGTTGATTTTCATATGGGAGTATGATGCCATTCATGGTAAGTCTTATTGGTTCTGCTATTCTCTTTTTCGTGAAGTTTACATGAATGGACTTAAGCTCATTTAGTTTGATCTTCCATATTTTAGTCCAGTCAACTATTTTTTCACAAGGCGTTTGCAGTTTATTCATAGATACGAGTATGTCTGAATTCTATCCAACTGCCAGCAGTATCATTAGCAAAAGTAGCAGTAGTGACGTCTTACATTTCAGGGATGTCACATGTATAGAGTGGGTAAAGTGTAGGTAAAGTGTAGGTCCTAAAACGCTACCCTGAGGCACACCCGAATGAACTTCTTTAAGATCGGAGTATATATATCTTCGTGTTTAATTCTAAAGAGTCTTTCAGAAATGTATGAACACAAAATCTCAACATGTTGATGTGGAAGTGTTTTATTTAGTTTATGTACTTCGTGGCAGACTTTGTCGAAAGCCTGGGCGACGTCAAGAAAGACTGCAGAACACACTTACTTTTCTTCTACGGTTCATTCGATAATGTTAGCGATACGATGTACTTGATCTATGGTGTTTTTGTCTGTAGCCAAATTGATAATTTGGTATCAACTTGTTGTTTTCTATAAATGGTTGTTATCTCTCAAGAAATAGCTTTTCATAAAGTTTGGAACCATACCAAACGGTAAACAGTTTAGTAAAAATTTTATGAAAACGTTTTATTTTAATAAAGTTTCAGTTTATAAAAATGTAATGTAATTGTAATTTGCAATAACAATATAGTAGAAAATATTATACCGTTTTGCTGCCTTGTGCACTGCATTTTTAAAGCGAACCACATGGTTTTATATGTTAAAATTTTAACCTCATGTTAGGCCCTGTTTAGTTAGAAGTCTATGCTTCTAATTGAACAAGGTGCATCGCGCGTGCAGTTTTAAAGCAAAAATACAAAATACAATTTCGATTTATTTAATCAACGTAAGAAAGACATAACATACAGGTCATTCGCCATAGTGTCAAGAACTATATAATACGTCAAAATTAATTGAACTTTTTTGGTACTCTATGCCTTATTTAGACACAAAATTCTTAGTGATGGCTCAGTGGGAAGAAGAGTGCTTCCGTTCAAAAAAAGAATCATCAAGCTATGTTTTGTAGGAGTTTCAAAATAAGGGAGATAAAATATGATCTTTGCGTTTACCATATACATATAGATAATTGAGCACCAACAATGTTAAAAAATAAAATACACTGCTCTTATGATCTCCTTGCTCAAGCCTAAACTTTACTGTCCCCGAAACTTTTAAATCTGTTTGCTGAGTCCGGCAGATTGTAAGGCAAGGGCGTCATGATGATTTTAAGGAGCTTGCAAGATGTTCACCCCCATATCGGGCCCTCTCTGTCGCACAATCGCGATAAATAATCGCGCTTTCGTGAGGTCCTTTGTGTTTGGGATCGCGGCCACATTTTAAACGTATGCTAATGCCCAAGCTGTGCCCTACCGCTGACCGTGAGTGGAAATTTTAAAAGCTGCGACCGGGTGGTGAAAAAAGAGGATTAGGGACAAGGTTTGTATTAGGGCAAAAAGTTTTTAAGTTTAATATAATTAATGAAAAATCTCAACGCATAGTAAATTCCGAAACAAATATGTTCCTAATAAGGTTTAAAAGTTATTGGTTTAAATATAGATATGCTGGTTGTTCAGTTACGCTTTGACAAGTTTTTGTTTCTTTTTAGCAAAACGGAACACTTATTACTTCTGTGCCCGTCCGTCTGTCACGGGCGATTTTCTCTGAAACTATTCGACGTAAACATTTGAAATTTAGCACGGAGATAGAGTGTGGTGGGTCAATTATAGATGGGGAGTATAAAAAGTCGAATTTTGATTAGGGGGGTAAATTGGGAAATGAAATAAAAATTCAAGGGCATCGTGAAGGATGTCAAATAAAAGCTTATTAAAGCACAAATTTAACAATATATATGATGTATTTTTGTATGCATTGTTTTACACACATTTTTCGGGAAAAACGCTTACAAATTGCTGTCCCCCACCCTTATCACCAAAAAGATCGATCAGAAAAATCTTTAAAAAATCGTGAACATTGAGAATTAGGTGTACACTGAGCCTAAATTATCAGGATTGAAAATTCCTAGCGCGATCAATTGTTATAAATAATTTTATTGTTTATTTCCTTATAATTGCTGAACCATTGGTTTTGGAGAAATGGGTTTTCGACAAAAAATATTTCTCACGATGTAGGGAACAAGTTTTGTCCTTACACTTTTTCAAAATTTTTAATTTGGCTCAGTCGAAACGCTCCCCACTCAGCTCCGCGCATGCGCGATGTGATACGGCGTTGTGCTGTCGGCGGTGGGTAGCGCGGCAGATGGGTCGAGATCCTTAAACCCTTACCTTAAAAAATTTGTTTCCAATTCTTTGGAAAATCAGCAAGAAATTTAGGTGTGGCATCGTTTGGCGATGAAACTGATGCCGAAACAGGAATATCATCATATTGTAGTAGATCTGATAATTTTAATAGAACGTTATCCGCATCATTTTCACAGTTTCATTACCAGAATTGAAAATTCTAACACAAAATAATTTTTTAAGTTAAATTAAAAGGCAACGTTTTTTGACTTCAGAACAGGCCATAAATTCAAAAGTGAATTTATCAAAATTTTGAATCCAGTAGTAAATTTCATTGTATTAGTTACGATTTTTACTCCGATTTTACCTACAAGCGTTAAATTGTGAAGCAGCTGTAATAAATCATTTAAAAATCTAGTTTGTTAGTCGTGACTTTTAAATCCTAGGTTAAATTTGTTTTGTGCCAGATGATTTTGATGAATTGAAAATAAAGAAGTGTTGGTCAATTTTTTTTTAATATTAAGCAGTCGCCGCGGCTTCTGGAGATATGGCACCAAATCTAATATAGAGACCTAAAGCGGCTTTAACAGTTGAACTAAATACTTGGCGTAGAGTATTTTACTTTCATTTTTTCATAATTACTAAATATGAGAGTTTGTAAGTTTAAGTGTCGCTCTTACCGAATATCGAGTTCATAACATTGTACAATATGTTGCCAAGAAACTCTGTTACCATTTACAATAAAATTGTATTTCATTAACAATGTAAAAAGTAAATAATAAACCCATATCAAACAGAACCACACTAACCGTTTCAGGGTATCGATGGTTTGGAGCTATCTTTCTGGATATTTATTGATTCTTGTGCTCACACTTCTTACACAAAATGCGCAAGAATAAATAAATAACATGCTCATGCATGTTCTAATTGGTTGCATTGTGCCTATATTAGGATTCTTTAACCAGAACTTTAATCTTAATTTTATCTTGCAGCCGGCACTGTTTCATCATCCCATCCCACCGAACATTCGGCCGGAGCTGGTGAGATCTTGCGATCGCCTTTGGGAGGCGCGTCACGTACCGCACACCCTGTGGACTGTGAATTTCCAACGCAAACGTCCGAACAATATTTCATTTCCGATTTTTCACTGTATTATCCCGGCCGGCGGCGCCCGAGCGGGGGCGGTAATGGCCTGCCGACATCTGATAGCCGCAGAACGATATGACCGCGAAAACAACCACGTTGTGTTTGCAGGAAGGTGACTTTCCTGCTTTACATTCGGTTTTATTATTTAGGGCAGAAAGAACTCCGTACATACTTTTTGAGGTGATTTATCATAGCTGTAGTAACGTCTAAGTTAATCGAATTTTATAGTGAAAATTTCTTTTTTATTGCTATTTAAAATTATTTGTGCAGTCAATAAATTTAACGCATCTACATAAAATATAAAAAGTCAAAGTGACTTTGAAATCATCCTCAATGTCATTTCATACAAATCTAATTAGTAAATAGGTTGGCACGGCAACAGCTATGGTGATGGTAACCATGACAGCCTTTACTATGGATACCGTCTAAGATGAAAAAATAAGATGATAATTAGTTTTAAAAATAGTTTCGGCTAGAATACGGAAATTTTTGTTATAGTTCTCAACTATAACTTGTCCAGTTCAGGCAACGATTGCTACTTTGGTATCTTCACAAATGATCAGCTGGAACGTTAAAACATACAGTCCCAATTTTTATCTCTTTGGTTGGGGTCACTCTTATTCATTGGATGCACAATAATTCTGAGTTTAATTTTAATTAACTTTTACTGCCCGATTGCTAAGACCGTTCCAAGTTGACCATCAATGGTTAAAATTGATATATGTCAGAATAAGACTCTTACAGTCAGATTCCCTAACGTTAGTACGGTCTAATTTGACAAACAAAAGTTTTAAACTGACAAGTGTAAGAATAAGAAACCTAAGTTTATGCTATGAATTCGTTTCGTGAGCATTTTCGCAAATTAATACAGAAAAGGGCAATTTTAGTGTGTACTTTCGACAATAATATAACTAAATTCATTACAGCAACTCGTTCCAAGATGAAAATCATTTCGAAACCAACCAAATCTCTGAAATATCAGACCAATTCATAAGTTTTTAATGACGACTTATTAACAATGACAGGACAAAAACCTGTCAAAACATAACTGATGAACCATAAGATCTTAATTTAACACGTACTAAATTTTAAACCTTCTTAGTTAATCTGAACGTTAAGTTTTGTGTGAAGAATTTATTTCGGAATTTTCTCGGTAGTTTAAAAGGAAAAGGTCATTATGTAGATTTCTCGCTTAAGTAACACGTTTCACGATAAAAAGCATTTAGAAACCTAAAAAATCTCAGAATTATTAGAATAAATCATATATCTTTAATGACAGGACAAAATCCTGTCCAAACTTAACTAAGCAACTAAATAAACTAATTTTAATGTAGTACTAGGTCTTTAACAATTTTAGTCATTACCGGATTTAGTTTCTTCAAAAAATTTGAAACAAAGACTGCTCCACATGAGTTGGGGATATTGCGAAAAATCCAAAAAATTTCAATTTAATTAGTTATTTTCATTCACTATTCGACAAAAAAACATTCCTTTATTCATATGCTGATATATCCGTTTTCCTTCTCAAGCATTTTTTGCTTGACAGAGCCTTATCTAATATTTTTGGAATAAAGCAAGGAACACAGAATTATAAATTAGTGTTTATTCGGCGTTCCTCGAAATTTGATATCGTAAAAATAATGGTTAGGTGTAAGTTAACATCCGAAGAAGCCAATCAGGCGATTGGCATGTTGTAAAGTGGCCGCCAACAACAAGATGTCGCTCAAGTGTTTAATGCATCGCAAAGAGTCATTAGAAGACTTAACGCTCGATTTAATGTGACTGGTCCAGTATCAGAAAGACCTAGAATTGGTGGTCTACGAAAAACCACTCCAGTACAAGACCGGTTTATAACGTTAGATGCCAGAAGAGAGCCATTGTCAAATTCCCGGAGTTTGTCTCGCCGGTTTTTAAATGCCACTGGTATCCAGGTTTCTATCGAAATGATAAGAAGAAGATTAAACGAGGTAAATTTGAGGTCTCAACGCCTGCTGAGGCGGGTTCCACTTACCCGGGTTCATATGCAGCAAAGATTACAGTGGGCAAGGGATTATCATCACTAGGAGGAAGAATGGAGATATGTCCTATTTACTGATAAGTTCCGGTATGCTTAATTCTCAGATAGTAAGAGTTTGGACACTTTCCATAATACCCCGAAATCGACGCTACGTCCAACGAGTTTATTCCTGTAGAGGGGACTCAAATATGGTTTGGGGAGACACATGTACTGGCCTGCACATATGCGAGGGAAACATGAATGGTGATCAATATAGGCGTCATGTTATCGATCAGGTACTACCAAATTTTCATGCCGCTATCGGTCCAAATTTTAATTTTCTGGACTATAATGCAATACCCCACAGAAGCGCGGCAGTTTTAAATACTCTAGAAAATAACGGCATTCCGCACTTACCACTACCTCCAGTATCGTCAGACCTAAACTGCATCGAGCATGCTTGGGATATGCTTCAACGACGGCTGGATGACCATAGACCGGTCGTTGAAACTTTTGAACAGCTAAGAGCGCTTTTACCTCGGCTTTGGAATTAAATCCCTCAGGAACTATTTAACAACCTCATAGAGAGCCAAGACGTTTCCAAGCCGTTATTGCCACACATGGAGGCTTCACCATCTGTTAATTGATTGTCGAACGACGAGATTTTTGCATCTTATTTTTTAAAACTTTCATAATTTTGTTAAATTTAATTTGTTAAGAAAAAAAGTCTTATTTTTTGTATGTTATTAAAAATATTTTCTGTTAATATAAAAGCAATACAACTTAACCGGTTATTTACTCAAAAATTATAAATATCCCTGACTCTTGTGAAGCAGTTTAGTTTAAAATTTAATTTGTCACTTCTAAGTTTTATAGTTTCATAATATGCAAGACAGAATGAAACATTTTTTTAAAATCAATTAACAAAATTGTATCTACAACGAGCTTTAGACAGAACATATGGACGCAACGAAATATTGCACACACAAGGAGATGAAGTGCATTGTCCAGTTTAACCCTATGCCACATGTCACCCTTTAAAATTTTCTCTAATAGAGCCGGCCAAGCGTGTAAAAAAGTTTAAAGTTCTTTAATCCGCATGGGGGATGATAATAACGTCGATGGTCATCAAAGTATTAGGACATGTGCCTCAGCGGGAAGCCAAAAACAAAAGGTCCACAATTGCGCCAGATGACAGGACGCTGATAATGTTCGAACCATATAAAATCGATTATTAATTCAGTTGTTTAAAGTGAATCTATATATTCATAGCATAATAACTCTGCTACCAGTATGCTTTGTATTTTGCGTAAATAATGCAGGCTGATCAGATCATTAGACTAATAATGATTTAACATTTTTAACCCCAACATTATTTCTGACATATTTAGAATTATCGATAATTCCTATTTCTTATTGCACATTGTGGGTTTATTGATTTCGGCCACTAAAAGTAGAATCTTTCACAATTTCAACTTCTAGCTTTTCATTTGGTTAAATGAGCAACGCTCTAGACAAAAAAAAGCTTTTTATTCTATATACATATGTACAGAAAATCATAATTTCGTGAATAAGAAAACATTACATTTGAATAAAATGAATGTTTAACAATGACCGCAAGGACACTCGGATAATTTGTTGAAAGTTGATGCTTGTATGATGGATGGCCGCTTATTTGTCTTTAAAATTTCGTTACAAATACTTATTATTTATTGTAACATACAAATAAACGTACAGCCAAGTATGCTTGCTTAAATTTGACGATACTGACTTTTAATGATGCGTATTTATGAAAAATTTTTGATAAACTAAATATGTACTTTCTTCCAACATTAGCTGTTCTGAGCACGAAAAAAATGAGGTTTTCAGGGCCCTTCCACTCTGGCACAATACAATATTTGTAGGGTTGGTTTTTTAATAGATTTCATTGTTTAGTAAAAAAAATTGTACACACATTACACTGTGTAATAAAAAACCGTAAAAAAGACGACTCTCCATATGATACTCGTCTCCGAAGTTAAATTCTTCGTCTGATTGGTCTAGGTTGCGAAGAGGAAAAAATAAATCAGATAGAGTATGTGACGCTAGGAAATGTGGATGTTTTTTGTGTTGCATAACAAACCTGTTCAACTTTGGGTTAAGTTTTACGTTAACATGTATCTAGATTGGCACTTATTTTTGCTTATCTTCTAAAGTAACCTGGCACTGAGGGCAAATGGCTGCTTTTGATAAATAACGTTGCTTCTGGTACTTTGCCGGACGAATTAAAGGTTAGTAGAACAAGTCCTGTGTTTAAATCAGGTTCTGGAGAGTGTGTATGCAATTACAGACCTATTAGTGTTTTGAGTTTTTTTTCGAAAATAATTGAAAAAATAATGAAAATAAGTATATTGTTGTTGATAAGTACCAATATAGGTTTGTTAAAAATGGTAACACTTTAAATGCAACAATGGATCTCGTAAACATAATATCGGTTGAATTGGATAATGAAAAAATAGCTGTGGTAGTGTTTGTAGAGCTTAAAATGACGTTCGATGTGGTTAGCATAGAGGTATTGTTGAGAAAGCTTGGTTTTATCCCACATAAAAGATGATTTTTTTATTTTGCTTGAAATTGAGTCAACTTCTTGAAAATGATAAACACTTTTAACCATAACTTATAATTATTGAGATATATCACAACATTCTGATTCCATACTTTTTTGTTCGAATTTTTCAAGGTTCTATTATCTATATCTTTTGAACAGATATAGATAGAGAGGCATTTTTTTCATTTCCTGATAATTGCATTATCTTTAAAATTAATTCACAAACCGTCGTATCTGAACGTACCATTTATGAGATAGGTAGCAAAAACTGACGAAAAACTCATTTTTTAATCTTTTTTTCAGGATTATCAAAGCTATTTAAAAATATTAAATATTTCCACTAAGAAGACATCGTTTTCAAGACTTAAAAGAAGATTATACGGCCTAAACCATTTTGATAGTACTCTTTTTCATAAAATAAAGCCGCTTAACCTAAAAAAAAATTAGTAAAATCGAGTTTTCTTTTTTATTAAGCTATTCTAATCAATATTCTATCTAATTCTATTAATCTAGGTTTTTCATTTTGGGCTGAAATTACTTAGGCCACACCGCTTTAACAAAATCTGAAAAAAAATGGAAGTGGGAAAACCTCTGAGTTAAACTTAGTCGAGGCACACCGTAAAAAACTACCAATAAAATTACATATCCTAAATAACCTACAATAATAATATTCATGTTGCCAAAGGAGCGTAACAAACTCAGGCACAAGCAACAACACAAGCACACGTTTTAATCAAAGATGCATCCTCGTTCGCAACCTAACCTAACAAAAAACCGAATAACGCGTGCTATGACAGACTGATTAATAGGCTCGAAGAGGGTACTTTAACCAGGTATTAGCATTGTGTTGGCACACGCTCTACCGGTTCTTAATGTCGTCTCATCTGTGCATCTAAATTATTAACGCGCTAGCTGCCCATCCTTTTTTATAACAGTTTATCCTTTCTTTCGTCCTCGTTTTTTCACGTGAGTCGTACGGATGAGACGAGGTGATTTGAATAATTAGTTGAGAGCACGTGAAAGGGGTTCATGCGGACACCCCTGCACGAGCCCCCAGTAAAAAATAAGGATAATCAAGATTTATATCAGTTTTAAAGGAAGAGGTGTTTTAAAGGAACATCTGATTTAAATTTAATTATTAAATAATTTTCTTCCAATCCTATTTTCACAAAGACAAGTACGTTTCTAACGTAACCATTAGGTGCAATCGAAAAGTACGTTTCTAACGTAACCATTAGGTGCAATCGAAAACGGATGACTCTTTTCCATTATATTTATATTCCACCTTTTCCATTCCTTTGAAGGCTTATTTAATCGGATCGAACATAAAAGAAAGATGTGATGGACATCAAAACTCGTCGGTATCATGATCAAAATAGTCTGATTGATATAACAAAACAGCAATGCCAATCCTGTTCATAATAATACTGTTCAGTATGACCACCATCTTTTTGTATGGCGTATGTATTTATTTGTTTTCCTAAAGCGCGTATACAAAAAAGACACAATGACTAAGTTATATTTTAAATTGACATATTTTTCCATTCAATTATTAACGTATTATGATTAAGATAAACAGTAAAAGATAGATAAAAAATGTTCAGGTTTTTGGAGCTCAACGTAGGGCAGGACTTTTTTAGCTTTATTTCTTAAGTATCATACGCTTAATTTCTCATTAATAGTTTTATTAAATTTTTATTAGAAAACCTAGAATGTCATCTTCCGCAAAGCTGTACACATGTTGTCGCGTTTTAGATCCTTTCTAATAACTACCAGTGGCATTCGATCTCCGGCCAAAAATATCTCAAAAATCGTAATGCCTATAAAGCTGAAATTTTGCAGGTAAGTAGCTCTTGGCGACTCACCCGGGATATAAGCTAGTACAAATTTAATTTACAAATAAAATCCTGACTAGATGGTGAAAGCGCAGGCTTCAATTCGTAAAACCTACCTTCTTGATGTTTAATTCGTTTAGATGTGGGTCGGGCTTATTTGCGGTGTTTTCCCAGCTAGTTAGGTCTTGACAAGTAATCGTTCTTTGATTCTCTCTCTCCAAATGATTTTATTTTGAAACTTGTTGATAAAATGAGATAACTTCTATTATTGTGAAAAATACAGACAAATTGACGCTCTCAAAATTTGCGAAAAATCTCAGAAATAGATTTATAGTACAAAACTTTTCTTACATTTGACAATTTTAGCAAAAGTGAATCTGGTCGAAACCGATTTTGAGTTACTTGATGCGGATAATTTTTGCTGATACACCCTGTATACAGTGGCGGCTGGTGACATTTTAAAGGTGTATATCTCTGTTGCCACTTACGGGACCCGTGCCAAGTTGAGGGGTTTTGATAGTGAGCCAGCTAGGAATGTTTCGGTAAAGAAAAAAATATTTTGTAATATGGCAAAAAATGTTGAATTTTTGCTCCGCCCCCCTTATGGAAAAAATGAACGCCTTTTGGATTATTTATTATTTGTTTCTAAACAAATTTTACATCATTTTGTCGACAGTTTTTAAATTTTAAGAGAAAAAAATATGTTAGTAGAAAGTTATAGTCATTTGAATTTTTTTAAACCTAAAATATAATTTAAAAAAAATTTAAGTGACTATAACTTTCTACTAACACATTGTTTTCTCTTAAAATTAAAAAACTGTAGACAAAATGATGTAAAATTTGTTTAGAAAAAATAATAAATAAAATATCTGAACGTGTTCGTTTTTTTTTCTAGGGGAGGCGGAGCAAAAATTCAACTTTCTTTCGCAAATTACAAAAAGTTTTTTTACCAAAACATTCCTAGTTGGCTTGTCTCACTAGTAAAAAACCTGAACTTGGTATGGGTCCCGTAAGTAGCAACAGAGATATACACCTTTAAAATTTCACCAGCCGCCACTGCCTGTATATTATCCATTTAATCAGAAACAACCAATATTTCACCTATTTTAATACTAATATAAAAGGGCATGTCACGTGAACCTTATTAAGGCAGACATTTTAAAAATCTCAACCAGTTTCTTTTTTGCTTATTTCAATACAGTCTTCCTTCGAAAACAGATGCCTTATGTCATTTTTTGTTGGGTATCTTCTGCGAAGGGATGTCTACTCACGTGCCGTGCCGTTAAGTAATTATTTACATCACCTTGTCCTGTCCATAAGATTCACGCTTCGGTGGAAGATGACAAAGAGGCTGCTATAAAAAGGATAGGGGTGTAATAAGAATGCTCTCTTACTCTCTATTTCCTATTTTGTGGCTGAAACAACCAGTTTGTAAGGCCATAAACAGAGAGAAAAAAAGAATGGACTCTGATTCACTAAATTCAGGCCGAATTATTTCTCTTTATCATCAAAGACCCCCTATACCAATTTTTATGATAATATGTCAAAAACTTTCTCATTTTAACGCCTCGTATCTCCGTTAATTATGTTAATATCAACTTTCGGCAAGTTTGACTAAATTGCAATATTTTAAAGCAAGGAATCCACTGTTGCTGTATGTCCCATTACTTTTGGGCCACCCTGTTTAAATTATTTACAAATATAAATTATTTTCCATTTTCTTAATATTTTATTGCAGACAATATCTACTTAGTAATAATTAAAGTAATTTTATTAAAGTCATTACCTTTACTACAAACAATTAGTAATAATCTTATTTACATGTGTTTTGTGCTTAGGTCAACAAACTTATTACGAAATCGTGTTTAAAGATGAGAATTAATATTTAAGAAAAGTAATTATAATTAAGAGGCCGCAAGAGGTAATTAGCATGGCAAAAAATCTTAGACCCGCTTAGTGAATATGGAAGATAATTTTTAGGACTATTTCCCTTACATTTGAAAAACCGGAGGAAAATAGTCAAAACGTCAGCGACTATTTGTACGCTAGCCAGGCGAATGTTCACGAACATTTCCCTGGCCCATATTTCGTAAAACAATAAAAATGAATTCAAGCTGTTTCTAAAGCAACAAACCTTCAGGCAAAATGTTCGACAAGTTCATATGCCCTTAACATATTACTACAGTTTTTTTTAACAACAAAAATTGAGTGGAAAAATATGAAGAACTGATTTTGAGGAAAGCAGCTTAGTCGCTTGCTTTTATATCTACATTTGTTTAATTTAAAGAAATTTTGGTTTTAACTTACATATAACTTCCAGCGAGATTCTTTTTGGTACTAGAAACATCGTTCAAAGACAGACGGTTCCTGTTTACCCGCGTCTGTCGTATGGAGGAAAAAATTGTTACACATTACATATAAATTTAAATAACATTTTTGTAAATCAAAAAATCTAGGAAACTTTCTTCCCCTATTTCTGTTACCTATTCCAGGAAGTCAAAGCCAGTGACTATTCCTATATACGGTAAAGTTTCCACGTCAACTGTTTCGGAAACATTTCCTAAATTAACAAATCTGTCACTCACGCATCCCGGCGAACTGTTTGTCAGTGAAATGTTCAATAAGCGACGCGGAAAAGTTTTTGTTTCATTTTTAATTTTGAATTTTTTCGAAGAGCTGTCACCCGTCAGTAAATCTTAGCGTAAATATTTCACAAACAAAAAGTAAAAGCGAAAGATTTATTGGCTCTAATATATTTTAGAAATTTTAAATAAAGTCTATATGTTCATTTATATTCATACTTTATATTGAATATCTTTGAATATAGAAATATCGCATCTCACACCTTAGGGCAGTCTATTCATAAAATAAAATCGAATATAATATCTTGAAAACGACTGCAATGCCTTGGTCTAAATGAAGCAGGTTGGAGCCTCAATACAGTCAAATTATTTTTTGATAAACATTCTTTTCAATTTCTTTTTCTACCATATTTTTATAAATAAAATTATACTTGAAAAAAATGGAGTTTCCAAAAAACGTGTCTTTGAAAAATTGTGTTCTCGAAAAAAGGTATTTTCCGCAAAATTATTCAAAACTTTGGACATTTCTGACAAGATTTCTTGAGAAAAAGTCAACTTTGAAATACATCTAGCCACATTCCCGGAGTCTATGTTGCTGAGCAAGCTCCACAGTCATTCGGGACTGTTAGGCTTTTCATACTGGATGCACCATATACCTACTATTTAAAAAAATGTACTTTTGAAAATTCATTTTTCCAAAAATTCTTTTTCGAAAATTTCTCGTAGATCCAATTTCGACTAGAGTTTCAACACCCTATCTTTAATCCGATCACACGTCCAAATCATATTAGACAGAGATTATTTCGAGAAATTGCTCAATCCGTTTCCTTTCGATGACAGGGGCAAAAGGGTGAAAGTTTTTATTAAAACAAAACCGTCAACCCTTGTCCGATATATTTATTGAAAATCGCCAGCGGCCCTTGTGATTGATATATAACCTATCGATGACATTTGTGGCCAGGATTCATAATCATGTATTGTGTTCCCCATTTCAAAATTCAATATA
Organism: Philopedon plagiatum; assembly: GCA_963971165.1. Lineage (NCBI taxonomy): Eukaryota > Metazoa > Arthropoda > Insecta > Coleoptera > Curculionidae > Philopedon > Philopedon plagiatum. The sequence goes on along the minus strand of OZ020192.1, from coordinate 120,060,314 downwards.
GGGGGAATTTGAAACTGAAAATTACATGGGGATGGTTTTCATCAGAATAACAATCGGGACATTTTAGACACTTGTTACTGATTTTACAGCGAACTGGAAATTATGCCTTTAGGGCTACTTTTCAAATCAGTGTCATATTATCATCGATACACAGAAAAAAAGTCAATATAATATTAATGTAAAAAAATAATGGCTCTTCAGATTCTTGAAATGGCTCTAGGTTTAATTACGGTCATATAGGCTTGTTAAGTTATTTCGCGTTTTCAATAAAATATACACACAATACATATACACACGCATACAAAAGAAATACGTCGATTGGACGGATAATAATAAATTAAGGTTTAAAATTCGACAAAATTTAAAAAATTCAGTTCCCCGTCTGAAGTCATCCTACGAAAAACAGCTAAAAGTAGTGGGTAATGTGGCAAATCAAACTAACTAAGCGGCAACACTGCCACCCGCTCCTTCAGCCGTTTTAGTATTAACAGAGTTTGTTTATATTTTGCCTAACTTGTGGAATTTTTGAATCTTCGAATTTAGTTTTAAATTGAAGTACAACAGAAATAATAGTAAAACCCAAACCTCGGCATGTAATGTAATAGTTTTCTGCTCCTATCACTCGGTGAATAATTAGATTCTTTGATGCCCATGCATTCCATATCCTTTTTGGTTTATAAACTACTAGCTTTCGCCCGCGACTTCGTCCGCGGTTATAACAATTTTATTCCATTACAAACTTTGAACCCCCATTTCACGCCCATAGGGGTTGATTTATTAAAAACTGTAAAACAAGTGTTTAAACATTTATTTTTTAGAGTACTTCTATGAAGTTTAGAATTAATAGGACCTTCTAATATTTTTTCTTCATTCAAAGTTTGAACAGCTGTTTCACCCCTTAGGGGTTGAATTTTGAAAAACCCTTCCTTTGTGGATCGTCCTACGTTATGTAAGAAACCTCTGTGCAAAATTTCAAGTTTCTAGATCCAGCGCTATGGGCTGTGCGTTGATATGTCAATCAGTCAGTCAGTCAGTCAGTCAGTTTCTTCTTTTATATATGTATATATAGAAATATGCGTTGGCTGATTTCTCAGTTGTCTTAATATTTCTCTGTAAAAGTTCACAAATAAATTCCTGTTTTAATAATTTAGTTTATATCATATTATTTAGTAGATAACATAACCTCGATGTCCAACTCGCAAAATTTACACAGTGCCTATAATATTATATTAGCGCGTTCGGCATTTGGAAGGTGGTAGAGGAATTTTTCCTCGACCGAGGTGGTACCACCCCACACATCCTCTTAAAGGGCTGGTGAAATCCCAACGGATGTTTCCAGCTTTGGATGTGTGAGTCGATTCCCCAGTACACCTACGGTACATAGTAGGTACCTAGACTTCGGTCTTCGTGGGCTGTCAGAAGATAACAAAAAATTCAATCTTTTCCATCGTTGTGCTCGGAATTTTTAACGGTCACATGACCTATCATTGTAAACAGTACGACCGATCACGTGCCTGTCAAGAATTCCGTGCAAAACGATGAAAAAGATTGAATTGCCGAACGCGCTAAATATAATGAGCGCTGTTTGACCGCTATTTTAAAGGTGAATTTGATCATAATTTTTTTTTAATTTTTTGTTTATGAGCTTTCCGAATTTATTTGTATTAAATATGAAATAAAAAAAAATTATGGATAATCCCATCGAATGACGTAGAAGAAGTTGCTATTTTAAATGAAAAAAATTTTAAACAGTGTCAGAATGATGAAAGTTTCAAAATTTATACATTTATTCAGGGTGTTTTAAAAAACATGTATAGGTATACTTTTGATGAGAAGTTTTCGATTTTTTAAAAATGACTCCGAAACGACTGCAGCAATTTGAATAATATTTGAGTTGTGAAAGTACGTAAAATAGTACATATTTTAGCATTTTAGAAAAGTTGTGAACAGCTTAACCAGAGGCGTGCTTAAGTGCCGGCGCTGAACAAATTTTGTAAAATAAATGTACGCCACTGACTTTCTTATTTTTTGACAAAACAGTTGTCCGTAGACTGTTAAATGTATACTAAAAGTAATTTCCTAATTTTTTCCAATTTCGGCTTCGTTTAGAAAATAAAAGCAATTTTATTATGAAGCGTACAGCCATTTTCTGTGATTTATTATTTGCACAGAGGTTTCTTACATAACGTAGGACGATCTACTAAGGAAGGGTTTTTCAAAATTCAACCCCTAAGGGGGCGAAACAACAAAGTCGTTTTAGAAAATATGCAATATAATAACATTGCATTTATTTCCTAAACGGAGCCAAAATCGAAAAATATCAAGACAGCTTTTATTAAGCATACCTGTGATGTCAAAAAGTAAATATGGCAGTGGCGTAGATATTCTTTTTTAGTGATACCGCGAGACGAGAGAAGGAGCGCTCTCGTCTCGTCTCGAGAGAAAATTAATCTCTCGTCTTGACGAGAGCTCCCTTCTCTCGCTCGACAGTGACCTTATATCGTCTCGTTTTGCTCCTCTCGTAATACAGAACAGCGATCAAATTGCAAGCACAAATAATTATAAGCATTAATAGATAACAGTTCATTAGCGACCTATACCTAAACCTAATCAACCCCACCTATACCATAGAAAAAATCTTTAGCGAAAATTCATCAAAACATATCATGCAGATAAAAATATATGCTAACGAATCCCATCGGTTGAGCTGGATCGTTGGATTCATTTGCAAAAAACTGTCTATTATCAAATGTTATTGAATGGACGTGACGAGATTTCAGACCGCTTTAATATGCGTTTGGCAATTAAAATGGACTAGTTAAAAGTCAAAATGACATTTTACATTCGATGGAATAAAAGTTTATTTGATCAATTTTGATAATAGACAGACAGACAAGAAATTATGAAAAACAAAAATTATGCTTACCACTATGCGTCGTGTTACTTTCAGCATCAGCCACCTCCGTCCGGGACTTCTTGTGAGAGTGTTCTTCAGGGGACGATGACGTGTCAATTCTTTCCTGTTTGATAATTGGTTTATGATCTTCCCCATCGTCTGTGCTTGTGGATGTCGTCAACGGCGAAGACGCTCTTCTTTTGGGGGTAGAAGAGGCCGCTCCGTCAACGCAGAGGTCGCTTGGTGCTGGTAATCTAGAAGTAAAAGTTACAGTCAAAGAATATAATGCGATCTGGTGTAGCCTGTAATACTTCTGTATAGCGACAAAAAAGTATGCTTAGTTTTCTCATAATTAAGTAAGCATATTAATTTTGAAAATATTTTTTTAGACACGTGAGCGTAAAAATATGGATCAAGGGAAAGATATCACATTTCGTAAATGATACTTCTTAAAAAATAATACAATGGCAATGCACTAGAATTTAAGTGTCACTTAAAATTTATATTTTAATAGGATAAGACTATGCAGTAATTATTACCATTACATACTAAATGTCAAATAATGTCGTTATCTTTTTTATAATATGATAAAGTACATTTCAAGGTTGGCTAATAATTACTATGCAAAATATAAAAAAGAGGCACTGGAACGTATGCTAAGGCTATTTAAAATAAAGATTTTAAATTTTTAGAAGTTTTCTTTTATTTATTACTAAAATATTTTTACCAAAATAAACATTTAGAAGGAACTGTTACAGAAGAGACATTGTAACAGTATTAATACTAAAATAAGGCGTGCGTCGCTAGACAAACTGCATTTACCTTGGACTTGCAGGAGGAGGCGTATGCACCCTACTTCCGGAATTCTTCTTACTACTAATAGGCGCCGATATACTCGGTCTTCTGGTATTAATAGTGCTTAAAGGTAACGATCCATCATCATTATCTCTTTCTCTATCTGGATTAATGTAGCACTGATTAAAGTTCTCCTTGTTACACGACTGGATTTTGTGTTGGATAAACCTGACGATGTCGGAGAGGGCAAAAGGTTTTTGACATACGCCGCATGTAAGAATGTCTTGATGACCGTCTGCCATTTCTGCTCCCTCTGCATCTGCTGTAACAAAAGGACAGAGTTGTAATTATTGTGACAAAAATATCAAAACAAATAAATAGATTGAATCATACTATGCAAAGTTGTAAGTAAAAAAAAATCTTTAAGACTCGAAAAATGCATTGTCATTGAGTCAGATTTATAGTTTGTAGTCAGACCAACTTGTGGTGGATTTAATTTAACATGTTATTAGTAGAATAAAAAAGAGATACAGATCTGATTGAACCTGGTCAGATTCCTTCAAAATAAATCGTATGTTATAAAATATAAATTATACAATTAGATATTTCTGGAATTTTATTGCTTTTGTAGCAGGCCCCTCTTGAATCAACCACCAATACGAAAAATCAATCATTTCAATCACTGCAATAAAAGTCCAATAAGAATATATTACAATACATATCGGCCAGAAAATAGCCAATTTTCTATCCACATCTCTGAACAATTTTCTGATTTCCACTGTCTATATAACTTCAGATAGATATCCGGCGATTGACAAATTGGAGTGGAAATCTGATATTCATGCCTTATCGCCCTTTCACTTTATTTTCGTTTCTACATTTTGACCCTGTCCAAGGAGTGACCAATAGAAATATTTACACGTACCGGTAAGGGCTGGCCGCGCACAGTTGTGGTCAGTGTAGGGAGTGGTCAGTGGTCGAGGGTCGTGTAAGGGCTTTGTCCGGTTGGATGAAAAACCCTTAGAATAGCTTTGTGTTACCTATAAAAAGGTATGTCTTGTTTTGTTGACCGGTGATTCACAAATGTTTCTAGCTATAAGGAAATGAATAATTAAAGAGCTATCCTAAGTAAATATATTGTGCATGTAAAATGTAACATTGTTTTATAGGGTGGGATTAGATTTTAATATTGCTGTGAGGCATAATAATATAAAAAACAGAAATTATTTTGCACCAAGTTCGAACGAATGTTAGCTACGCACAGATAAGTAAATATATGAAATAAACTATAACAAATATACTAATTGCGAAGCTAGGCACTGTCGCTAATTAGTATAAATCTACAATGTCACCACATTTTCAAACTAAAAGCCCTACCTACTAAAAAACCTTGTCAAATATTGATTACATCCATAACAGCTGCAACCATTTGAATATACCCACCCCCTATAACGCTTTCGGTGTCGTAAGGACACTTCAGTTGTGGATTGAACCCTTCACCCCCTAATAAAGACCCCTACTGAGATCAGCAATTACTAGCTTTTTATTCTTGTTTTTAATTGTCCTAGCTTTTAACAGTACTTTATCGTTTCTTGGTTTAGCGTGAAGGAATTAATAACGTAAGATAAAAAAAATCGCAAAGTATGCCGTAGAATTAATCACGTATGTCTTGAATTATTACTCTTGAAAGGTAACATATAGGTGAATAAAAAGAATAAAAGTTCTGAAGTTTTTATTTTTAAGAAAATTAAATATGCATGGTAATCACGGCAGAACAAAAAGCTTTTATGATCGAAAGTTACTTTATAAAGGTAGAAGGGTTGATGGTCAGTGGGTTTATTCAACACGGGACGCCATTCAGGATTTTTAAACAGAATTTCCATACATAGTCATGGATTTCGAATAGTTTCGCCAAGCTTTGACTAGATCTGTGATTTTGTTTAGAGAAACAGGAGGTGTGAATAGAAAGGAAGGCAGTGGGAGACCCAAAGTTCGCACTGCACAAAAAGTAGAAGAATTGAGGCAAATTGTTAATGAACACCCACAAACCCCTATTCGCAGTTTAAGCCAGCAAGTAAATGTATCCTACGGAACCTGCAATACAATCCTGAAAATGTGACCTGCATATGCACGCTTATCGTTTAAGCTCAGTTCACGAATTGTTACCAAACGACAAGCCGATCAAATGTAATTTTCAGAGTGGTTTATGGGAAATTTGCCTAATAATGATAACCTTTTTTACTAACGAGGCATAGTTTTACCTCTCTGGTTATATAAATTCTCAACAAATGAGGATGTGGAGTTCTGAAAATCCACATTTCTTTATAGAGAAGCCTCTGCATTCACAGAAAGTTGGCGTGTGGGCGACCATATCGAAGGGAAGGTTAACTGGACCGATTTTTTTATGGGACTCTCAATTCGGCGTTATACCGTAACGTAATTTTAAAAAATTTTGTAAATGCATTAGATGATGAAGAGATGCGACAAGGCTACTTCCAGCAGGACGGCGCGGTGCACCAATTCACGTAACTCTGGATAATTTAAATTTTTTGGAAGAATTTTTCGAAGATCGAATCATTAGTCGTAATATGCCAGTTAGGTGGCCACCATGGTCCTGCGATCTCACGCCGTGCGACTTTTTTTATGGTCAAACATTAGGAAGTCGGTTTCAAAACCTCTTGTCAAAATTTAGAGGACCTATGGGCTAGAATTACAAATAACTTTTAGGAGATTAATAACTTCCCCCAAGTGCTCACCAATGTTTTTACTGCTGTAAAAAGAAGAATGAGAACATGTTTGGAAGTAGAAGGTGGACACGTCTCTCATTTAGTTGAAATTTATAATTTTTAAGTTCTTTGTTGTAAATGTTTTTTTTTAATTCTGTATTATGCAATGACAATAATATTGTAATTTTCTTAAAAATAAAAAATTCAGAACTTGCCAGTCCTATTTCTCATTCGCCGATACCTTTTGCCTATGTTACCTTTCAAGAGCAATAATTCAAAATTTGCGAGATTGATTCCACGGCATACTTTGAGGAGGTTTTTTTTGATCTTACGTAATTTTTTTTCGTGTAAAATTTCTGCTGATTGCAAAGTATATCGCGCAACAGTTTTTGATTCATATACAATCTGACATCACTTTGCTAAAACGATATTCTTGTGTTCTTCTGTTCTTTCTTTTAGCAGGCGGATTGGTCAGTCGTCGTTGTCGTTGTCGTGGCAACGTTTACTGTGATGGTGGCTACAGTGACTAGGATACTATCGATAACCGTTATAAAAATAATTATTACCATAGCAACCGCTGTCATGGTGAAATTTTTGAATTGAAAGAAACAAGTAAGTAGTGCGTGTAAAAAATGAAGCTTGCTCATTTAGATAGGTGTATACGAATATCTTAGTATTAACTAACATAGTATTAGCTTTTTCTTACAACAATAACTGATTCTGAAACCAATGAACTTTAAACAACTTACTCTCGTCTAGTTATTCGTAATTTCAATAAAGGTATTGAAAAAGTGACCCTACATAAACACAACTCATTATGTACAGTCGATCTAACAGAAGCTCTGAACCCTTTGACCGCCATTTCTATAACAAATAGCGTCCAGGTGCGGAGTCCACATCACGATCTGGACCACGACAAAGAGTCGAAAAACAACGGCCTCGCATTGTCTGGCTCTATAAAGGCGGTCTCTGGCCTTTTAGCTTAATATGCACGGAGGAAACGCAATAATTAAAGCAAAAATAAAAGTCGTTTACAATGTTTATACAGGGCGATACGATGTTTTTGTTGCGCTAGCGTGAGCTAAATGCGAATTTAGGAATTTTATTTAAACTTTTTTCTTTTGTGATGAAGTGAACTCATTTTTAAACAAAACTTGTTACTTGAGGAGGCACGGTAGATCTGGAGGGTCGAAATTAGCAAAAAAGTTTCGCAATGCTGCTTTCTTTACGACAAATATTCAGTTTCTGTTTTACGAAAAACGCATTTCCGCTTGTTCGCCGCTAGTAAAACAAATTATTATTTTTTGTAATTTTTTAATTTTTAAAATAATACAGTAGTTATCAGTGAGGTAAGACATATTTCAGATGATGTGATTGGTTTTACAAAAAATTTAATAGACTTTTTAAAAATTCAAGAAATCATTTCGAAACGATTTAGCGAAAATTTCCTGTATTCTGTATTTATTGATATTAATAAACATTATTATAAATATAAGCGTATTTTGTTTGTTTAATAAATTTCGATGGTGAATAGCGTCAATTATTTTTCTCGTAAAAGATATTTCTCAATTATACATTTATACCATAAAAAACAGTTAATATAATATTTGATAAAAATTAGGTGTAATAAAATGCCTTTTTAAGAAGAAAAACTGCCCAAAATGACCAACTTAACAAAAACTTCGATATAGTACACCCTAAAATCTTCCTTTTAAAATTATTAAACAACATATTAAAATTTTTAGGGAAAAATCGACAAATTTAGGGAATTTTTAAATAGAGAATTTTTTTTGGACCTGTCAACACTGCTAGAACAGCCCACTTCTCTAGCTCATTCATACCTAGGGTCTCCAGATTATGACACAAATTGCCTGCAGATGATTTCTCTTCCGATCCCAACATCCAGTCCGTTAAATCCCGTATCAATAGATTACATTTCCCTTCTCTCCAGACGCCCACGGTATATTAGTACTTAGGTTTCTCACTTAGGCTTGAAATCTACGTGGGCTGATCAAGCTAACAAAATAATTCTGGATAAAAATTGTTTGTTCCTTCTTAATCATACTATATTAAAGAAACGCATTATTCTTTAAAAGAAAATAACTGAATTCCTAACTAATTACCTTTTTAGTGAAATTCTCATTTAGAAACAACACCACGTAGTAATTTGTAAAGCTACCAAGGCCCAAACAAAAAAACCACATTGCAACATCTGAAACTCAATTTATCTTTTTCCTGTCCGGATGTCGGTTTAAGGTTGGATATCCTTAAGGAATAGTCGTAATAAGATTTTCCTTTGTTTTTTCGTCCTTGCCTCGAGGTGGTCAGTGTCAAATAATCTCATTTTTTGGCCTCGGCGGGATCAGAGCTTGTCACACCGCCACATTCTTAATTCAATGAGTGGATTGACTATAGCGTAAATACGATAAATAGAAAATCAAGTTAAGATACAAGTTACCCTCTGCCCGAAACGTGGGTGATAAAACTTGACGGAACAAACAGGGCAGTTTTGTCGATAAATAGCGGTTTTTACCCCCGAATATCGCTCACTCCTCTTTTGTCGATGTTGTTGACTTATGCCGGGGCAGACTTTTCGAAGATTAGTGGAACGGAATCATTAACATAATTAATTTTTGCGAATTGCTATTTATACTTTTGTTGGGGATTCTATGGGAAAAGTTATTAACGAAAATAGTGCAACTATATGTCAATATTATTATGTAATAGTTGCATTAAATAGTTAAAAAAGTTACTTTTTTCCTTAGATGAACATAGCATTGAGAGCGGTATGTAGAACACACATTGTTCTTGCTAAATTGACTTTATTAACTCTCTAATGTAAACAAATAAAAAAGGCAAATAACTTATAAAAGAAACTATATTTTAATTTGTGGTTTTTAAAACCGCACCCTGCAAAAATTCGATATATGGCGCGCGGTTTTAAAGGAAAAGTACATAACAAAATTTCGATTATTTTATTGAATTATTGAAATCTTTGTAGCAAATAGTTGAGCAACAACAACGTTGAAAAAACAAAATAGTAGGAAATAGCGCTGAATACTGCTCCTAGAAAGACAGTTTAGCGTCTATAACTACTATTTATTTTAAAATAGTTGTTGCTTGGTTATTTATCAAAAAAAAAAACAATGAATTTCCAGTGTAAATGCATTTAAATGATATACCTTTAATACATTAAAGAAACCAACATTGTCAAAATCGCACAGTGCAAAAATTCGATACGCGCGGTTTTAAGGAAAAAATACATAATAAAATTTTGATTACTTTAATGAATTGGGTCTACAACGAACAATCTTTGGCTTTTATGGCAAATAACTAAGCAAAAACAATGTAAAAAAACGAAATAGTTGCGCTGTATTCGCCATAATTACCATTTATTTTAAACAGTTGTTGCTCAATTATTTTTAATACAAAGCTCAGTACTTCCAGTGTAAATGCATAAAACAGACATATTATTAGACTTTATCAAAGAAGCCAATTTTATGAAACCGCACTCTGCAAAAATTCGATATGTGGCGCGCGGTTTTAAAGGAGAAATATTAAATAAAATTTTGATTTCTCTAATGTATTGTATTGTGTTTTTTGTACCTGTATAGGAAAGTCAGTGGTTCGTTAAATCATCAAATAACTGAATCATTTGTGTTAAAAAAAAATGGGTACTACTATATTCTTAATGTATAACTATATATGTCAATATTTGATCTCTCGATAAATTTAGTGTTTTTAAATAAAAATGAGCGCATTCACCATTTCGTCGGGTATATTATATCGATTGATATAATTTTTCAGAAAAAAATTAAGTAAAGGAAAAGAAAAAAATAACACCGTAAAGGTTGACATATGGCCTAGTAAACCAGACCGAAGTTTTGCAATAAATGTCATGACCCAGTCTTCATTTGTCTTCGAGGAGGACCAATAAAATCATTTGAAGCATCCTTCCCGCAGCCGGAGCGGGTCGTAATTTTCGGGATTCTGGACATTATCGGGTCTCTCTTACTTTTAATCAGGGCTGCTGTGGCTATTTCTAATCAAGTGGTCTGGCGTTAATGGCCGGCCATTGTTTTAATTTGTTATTAGAAAAGGAAATTGCTGTTGTGATATAAAAATTACGAAAATTACTTACGAAACAAAGGAACCGGTATTTTGTGTTTCTGTCTTACAATTTTTATATTTATACAAGTGCTACAAAAAGTATTATTCTTATACAGCTGAATTTAAGGTAAAAAATCTAATGAAATAAATTTTTAGGGAAATAAGCTCGTCCAGTTAAAGATATTGTAAAATAATCACATTATTAAATAAGTTAATATACTTTTCCAAAAACACTTCCAGTAATATTATTTTGACATATTTTAAGCATTCTGTGCATAATTACTGAATGCTATCTATAATCTGACAAATCACCTTGTTGATGTGATGTACTCTCATTATAAGCAAACCTGATGATGGTTAAAGTTTACAAAACATTGCTAAGGTGCTTCTGATGATATCCAGAACGTTCCATTCACAAAATTTGTTTTATAAACTAAACTGGATAATGTAAAATACATCTTGGACCCTAAATTTAAACTTGGCCACACAATTTTAATGTTGAGAACATAATATAAAAATTTGTGATACTCACTGATCCATAATCCAAACAGATATGACCCACAGGTACTACATGTTATTAAAAATTTTCAGAATATTTTGTCAATTTTGCTTAAGTTTCTTTCTTTTATGAATTTCAATAGAAATAAATTTTAAAACTATATTTTGTGATATTGAGAGGAAAGTAAGCTTAACAGCTAATAAAACACTTAAATGCATACTGATTTATAATAGCATTTAAACGATTTTAGGGTGGATAAAAATTTAAAAATAAAAATCTTGCTTTTGGAGCAATATAATATGTTAAATAAATATTTGTATCTAAAATCTACTTCACTTCTTTTGTTAACTTACTCCGTATATATTTCCCACCACACTTCATTGTTAGCACATCTAAAGCACATATCACAAAAATAATAAAAATATTTCAAAAAAATATCATAACGTTCTACAATGTTAAGATTTATAAAATAAAAAATTAAATATTAAATAAATGTATAAAATTATTAGGAGATACGTATCACACAAATACAAAAAAGATACTGAAGAATGAAGATCATCACAGGTAAAGACCACGCACCACGTCGAGGATCGAAGGGAAGGGGAAAGCTACCCTCAGCATCACGCTGGACCTAAAAGGCCTTAGGGCAGGATGACAATACGGTTTAGTAACTTCGCAAAATTAATGGTAATTCTCGATTATTGCAGCGTAAAAAACTAGGGGAAAAATGGAGAGATATTGCTAATGCATGCATGGTTTCAAGAAAGAAACAAGCCACAATTTCAGTACATACGATGAACATGCAAAAACTTGATATATATATATATATATATATATATATATATATATATATATATATATATATATATATATATATACATATATATATATATATATATATATATATATATATATATATATATATATATATATATATATATATATATATATATATATATATATATATATATATATATATATATCAAGTTTTTGCATGTTCATCGTATGTACTGAAATTCTGGCTTGTTTCTTTCTTGAAACCATGCATGCATTAGCAATATATATATATATATATATATATATATATATATATATATATATATATATATATATATATATATAAAGTGTGCAACAAATGGGAATTTGTTTTATTAGTTGCATAACCGAAATCCAAATCCCACCAAAAGTTGGTGCATGTCCGACAACAATATTAGATGCACTTAGAATGACTTCAAGTCAAACAGCATACATGGCAGGCCAAAAAATATGGAAATCGTTTAAGAGTAAAGTACCATTATGTCGAGAAATACAAAAACACGTTATTAAGAAAAGTTGTTTAGAATTAAAAGATTTGACCAAATACAAAATACCTAATAGAAAATAATTTTTTTTTTAAATTTTAAATTACCCCCGTATAGTGATTTTTTTATATTCAGCTATAATACAGTTTCAAATAAACTACCATGAAATTACTATTGCATAACTTTCATCAAACTGAAACAAATTTGTAAAATTTACATATATTTATATTTTTAAGAAACCAAAAACTTCATGTGTGTTGCAACGATATTACACACAGGTTTCGAATTTCTCAAATATTCTAATATGCCTTATTTAGCACACCCATGAAATTATTTTATTTAAATAGGTGAAACGATACCTTTACACATTTTTTTGTCGCCATCTGAATAGTACTGGTTTTAATTTAAATCTTCTAAATGTTCTTCATAAAACGTTCTGCTTGTTGACTATCGTTGAGAAAATAACACTCAAATTAAAAATTTTGACACAGCATATACGGGGTGTCAAAAAAAGCAAAAACCATAAATGCCGTAAAAGGAAAACTATGTGTAAGTTTAATTGCAAAGTATAATAACATAAGAACGAAAGATATCCGAATAAAATTATTAGCCATATGACTGTTAGAGATATTGTTAATAAATTTAAAAGTACAAGTACAAGCTCTAGCAAGCACCAGGTTTGGCGGACGGACGAAGATGCCCAATTAGAGGTTTTGAAAGCTGTCGTGGAAAATCCAAAAATCTCATGGAGCAATGTTTTAAAAACCGTTCCACGACCTGTTACAAAATCCACGACCAAATTTTTAAGAAAAAATCATTTTCACCCATACAAACCAGAATTTCTTCACAAAGTGCAACCTACAGATTTTGATTAACGATTTTTGTTCTGCTCTTGGTTTCAAGATGAGGTAGATGGTCCATTTTTGCAAGAAAAATATTATTTTCAGACTTTAAATGGAGTGTTGTGTGTGTTCCCAAAACTGTAGGTGGTGAAGTGATTATAATCCCCACTTTGTATTTAAGTGTCGTGACCAGTATATATTCTCTCAAGACAAACTAGACAAACATTTGGTGTGGTGTTTTTATAAGAAAAATTGTAGGGCCGTACTTTTTTCGAGAAAATATTACTGGTGAAATTTACTTGAACTTTTTGAACTCGGAATTATTTAAATTTTTTTGCGAATTTCATCGGACTACTACTGGATGTAAGAAATACACTTTGGTTCCAACATGACGGTGCTTTATGTCACAGCCCTGCAAGAGACAGAATTTTTAAACCGGTCATTTCCACAGAGGTGGATTGGACGAAGGTCAGAATTTGCTTGGCCACCAAGGTCCCCAGATATAATTCCCGAGATTTTTTCTTATGGGGATTTTTAAAAGAAAAAGTCTATGCCCACAGTCCTTTCGAAAACATAAACTATTTAGAGAGAATTATTATTAGAGAATGTGTCCAAGATTTCTCGTCAGATGGTTAGAATGCAGTGGCGGAATTTTCACGACGTACAATAGTTTGTATGGAAAGAAACGGTATACATATGAATGACCATCAAGTTATTTGGTCGAATTTAATATTCGATCACTTTTCAGTTGGAATTTTCCTTGACGAATTTTACCTAAAAATGAAAACGATTAATATTGAAAAAGGATTTCCCGAATCGTCAAATACGGGTCCACTTTATTTAAACTAATAAACTCTAATTAAAAAAATATTAAAATAAAAAATAAAGTTTAAAGCACCAGTGGACGATCTCTAATTAAAAAGGCTTTAACAAAAAATTCGGCATTTGTACAACGAACCTCAAAATAATTGTCGTAGGGTAAAAGAACTAGGGGTGAAAAAAATGTCCCGTAATAGAATACGATATATTACGGTAGCAAAAAACATATGCTAAAAAACGTCACCCCTCATTTTTTATGCCAGGTGGAAAAAAATAGCAATAGGCAAGTATAAAAATTCTCACACACAGATCTGAGATTGTACCCCACAGATTTTTTTACGGGGGTTTAAGGTCAACAGTTTTTTTTATAAGAACTGTGGGAAAATTTTGCAATGTGATTTTTTAACTACATAATTTAATTTTGTGCCTGGATTTCGTACCTATGGTTATAAAAATTCTGTAAAGATTATTTCACTTATTCAAATCAAATAATTTTTAAAGAAAATGACAATTTAAGTATGTACAATAATAAAACTAAATTAATTTTAGTAACAACTCTAGCCATGAAAAAAATCACTAATCCCATCCACATGATTGGCGCCCTATAGAACAAATAAATTTTCGATCTTCTGGGCATCGCTTTCCAACATGATCTCAGCTGGCACAAACACATTACTTCAACAGACACATCAGCAGCTAAATAGCTTGGTTTTCCCTTCTACGCCAGAAAACTTCCTTTCCAACTTACACACTTTCTATGTTTCCCAGTAAGACCTAATCTAGAGTACTGTTCCCACATATGGGGAACGGCATCACCTTCGACACTTAACATCCTAGATTCCATCCAAAAGAGAGCCATTCGACTCATCAATGACCCAGTCCCCAGAAGAAAACTCCTTTCTCTCACTCATCGCCGCGCTGTTGGAAATCTGTCCCTTTCCAACAGATATTTCCACGGATTTGTTCAGAAAGACCTAGCCTTTATCATTGACCTGAACAACAAAAGGCGCGTTACGTATGCATCCCTTTACTGTCCAACTACAAAAACGCAGAACATCCCTTTTCTGTCGCTCATTCATACCTAGGGTCTTCAAGTTATGGAACAAATTGCCTGCAGATGTTTCCCTCCCAAATTCCAAAATCTCGTGGCAATAGTTTACATTTCCCTTCTCTTCAGACGCCCACGGTTCGTTAGTAGGTACTGAGGCTTGAGGTCTACGTGGCCTGTCCCAGATAAAAACAACTCAAAGTAAAAAATAATTTGAAAAGCAAATCCCAGAAATAAATGAATAACTTATTAGCTTCTAATAACGATTTATTAACAACTAGCTTTCGCCAGCAATTTTGTCCGCGGTATAACAATTATTACAAACCTTAAACCCCCACTTCACCCCCTTAGGGGTTGATTAATTAAAAACTGTAAAACACTTGTTTAAACATTTATTTTTAGAGCACTTCCATGAAGTTTCAAGTTAATAGGACAATCTAATAATTTTTCTCCATACAAAGTTTAAACCCCTGATTCACCCCTTAGGGGTTAAATTTTTAAAAACTCTTCCCTAGTGGATGCCTACGTTATATGAAAAACCTCTGTGCAAAATTTTAAGTTTCTAGACCCAGCGGTGTGGGCTGTGAGTTGAGATATCAGTCAGTCAGTCAGGTTCTTCTTCTTTATACATAATATAGATAACCGGCCAAAAACTTAATTAATTAGAAGATTTAAATTAAAACCAGTACTGTTCAGATGGCGACAAAAAAATCTGCAAAGCTTAGATTGATTATTAGATAGTAAGAGAACTAAAAACAAATATAATTCTGAACAGAAATCGAAATCTTATTACAAAATGTACCTGGGAAACGCGGAAATGCCCCTCCCCCTACCCGGGACTCTGCAACTTCCTTAATCCTTGGTTGTTAAGCGTAAAATGCGCAACAAATGACATAATAAACATTAATAATTTTGACTGGATAGGACTTGAAGGACTATTTGACAATAGCTACCAGAAAACCTCGAAAAAATCCTATCTCTGTCTATCCATATACAGGACATATTATATTTAAAAAAGTCCTCCACCAGATTAAAAGATAACCATCACCTCCAACTCTTTTGACCATATTGCTTCCATTTTCTACAAAGATTCACTGTCAAAAGAAAAACTTGAAAACGAACTTGACAACAAAAACAAACATCGTCTCTTTATAATTCTTTCTACGCGATCTCTATCTATTTTTTTCTGAATTTCTTTAAACGGTCTCCGAGATGTCCAGATAACATTCACAATTTTATAAAGCAATGAATTTACTGACCTGGCAGATGTAGTATTATAGTAATCGTGGGTGATGAGTTAATGAGTTCCTATGTTAGAGTAAGCTTGTCGTCAATTTGAAAGCAGAAGCTCTTGTTTGAATGAATATATCCGATTTACATAATATATTCTTCTAGCCTTGTTTCATGTGCTCAGAATATACGAGGACGGTTGAAATATGACACGGACATTTGCTCTCAACGTCAGAATATTTACACAATACAGAAGACAATATTCAGAAGGCATGTGATCCGTCATAATGGTGGCATTTAGTTTTGTTTATTGTTTACAAGATGTCTGAACAACCCGTGCATGGTTCTCTTAAGCAAGGAATTATTATTCAATTTCTTTGAATGAAAACGTTAAATCAACTGAAATTTTGGTATGATTTAATCAACAGTTTGGATACCCTTTCAAGAACCCAAGTGCTTTATTGGACTAAAAGTTTCCGGGGAAGGACTAGAACGCATTGCAAATGTGGCACACGAGAGACGTCCACAAACATTAGTCACTCCTGAGAATATTTAGCGACTATAAGAGCGTATCCGTAATGATCGGCGGGGTTCCCTACGTGATATGGCAGAAACATTACAAATAAGCATCGGCAGTGTCGAGCACATTATTGACGAATAGCTGAAATACAGGAAAATTTATACTACTTGGAACCCAAAACAGCTTCACTTAGAACAAAAAGATCAAAGAGTTTAAGTGTCAACACATCTCTTAAATCAATTTCAACACGAAGGAGTAGCTTTTCTAAAAGAATTAGTCACCTGTGACGAGACCTGGGTAAATCAGTTTATTTCAGAGTCCAAGAAGGCAAGCATGGAATGGCGACACAAATCTTCACTCGGGCCGAAAAAAGCGAAAGTAGTTAATTCAGCAGGGAAAGTTGTGGCCACGGTGTTTAGGGACTGGAAAGGTGTCATTCACACAGATATTTTTTTATTGTAACGCCGTACAATTAATGCTCGTAACTACTAAACTCTTGGAGGAAAAGGTTAAATCCGCTTTTCAAACAAAATGGTCGGAATCAATTCATCCGCCATGATAACGCCCGGCCACATACTTCTCAATTGACTGAAGAACTGTGACAAAAATGAATTGGAAAACCTATCGCCACCCTCCTTATAGCCCGGACTTATCACCTTGCGATTTCCATCTTTCTGGATCCCTGAAAGAAGCTCTAGGCGACATCAGATTTGGAGACAAAGAAAATTTTGTGCAAAACTGGCTGCGAACGCAACCAAAAACCTTTTATTCTGAAGGCATTCTAAAGCCCCAAGGAGATGGCAAAAGTGCATCGACTTAGAGGAGTACGTCGAAAATGAAATTTTAAAATTTTGCTTTAATAAAGAGTTATAATAATAGTAAGGGTTATATCTGGACTATCCTCGTATGGGTTGTTATAATTCTGGCTCTTATTATACAGGTTTATGTGATTGTTATGTGATTTTAGTTGTTTGGGCTGGTGTTGTTGATCAAAAAAACAGAAAAAAACCTAAAATTCTTTTTATTGGCAGGTTTGAAAAAATGACATCTGTCATTATTTAGTGGTGCTAAAAATGTTACGAATTTAGTGCAGTGTAAAAATCACCATTTTCCTGCAATTTTAAGATATGGGTTTTCAAAAAATATTTGTCTATCGAAATAATTCCTTCTCTCAGTACTCGTTGGACAAGGAAGATATGCGATGTGTGGGAATGCAGAACTTGACCGCTCAAACCCTTTGCCAAAGGACAATAACGCCAAATGTTTGCCCCAATACCCTTTCAATCGTTTTATGTTTATAAAATGAAAAATGATACAGATATTTGACGACAAGTTTGCCATTGAGGGTGTGGGAACTAAATTTTGATGGTACCCATTTAAAATTTACCGTTTAAGGAAAGCAAGGTGTACAACAGGGCTATTTTAATATCTATGTATTTATCTCAAAAATATTTTAATATTTACACAAAAAAGGGACTATTATGTCTTTATGTTTGAAAAAGTCTACGGTTGGTTGTTTCTCGTAGGATGACGTCAGGAGCGAAACTGAATTTGGCCGAATTTTAACCTCAAGTTATATTTTTAAAAACACTATTTTTGAATGGAAACATTTTCAGGTTTGCTCAGGTTAGCTCAGGTTTGCTTAGGTTTGCTCGAACTGGCAATATTGGCGCGCAGCCGACAACGTAGATGCAAACTTTCATAGTTTCTGGACACACATAAAAATTGCAATACATTTGAAGTTGTTGTACGTGCGTGCGCATAGTTTGAAGTTTGGTGTGGTGTGACCACGTATCGGAAAAATGAGTGACAGAAATATCGAACAAAGAATTGTGTTCAAATTTTTAAGGAAATCGGGCGATAAGCCGTCGGTAATTGTTCAAAAACTGGGAGATGTCTACGGAGATAAATGTCTATCATCTGCCCGCATGTATCAATGGGCGCATTCGTCGTTGCGGATCCCACAGTTTTTGGCTCGTAGATAGATTACAACGCTCGCCCATCCCCTCTTCAGCCCTGATCTGGGTCCGTTGGACTTCTGGCTATTCCCCAAAATGAAAGGTCCGAGGAAAGGGTATCGTTTTGAGTCGATTGGAACCATTCACCGGCGGACAACGGCGGTTTTAAAGAAGTTAACTGCGACCGACTTCGAGACGTGTTTCCAGAAGTGGGACGAGCGGTGGAACAAGTGCGTGGTGCTCCAGGGGGGTTACTGTGAAGGGATGCACACATAAACTTGTGTAATCTTTGCTAATAAAGATCTGAAAACAAAATTCTCGTTATTTTATTGCCATACAAGAACTTGGCCTGGTGCACTCTGTGCGCTTTGATTTCGAACATATTTCACGGACCTCTTCAAATCAAATAACCTCCAATAACTGAAAAACCATTTATTGTTATAAAAAGCACAGGTAATTTCATAAGGAACTTAGTTCTGTGGCGTATGGATATTTTTCGCTGGAACCATGAAGTATTATATCACATTATAAACACGTAAACAATAAAACAAACTATTTCCTAAAAAAAATCAACCTCTTGCTGTTTTTATCGGGCAGTAAATAACGACGTCGTATAAGTTACGGTCTTACGCCTCAAACACATGTTGATTTTCTAGATTTACGATAATATAATAATGACCTCTAACGGTAGTTTTATAAGGTAAGCATCTAGAAACTGCATGCGAGGTGTAAAATGAGAAAACTCCCACGCTGTTAGGTTTGATCTACATTAACCGCACGTTTAAGGTGGCGTTAGTACTGAGAGAGACAGTATAAGTTACTTGTAATTATAAAAGTAACCCTGAGGTCACCACGATGTCACCAGATTATAGCAAATAAGCATCTGGGTGTATTGCAAAATAGGGAATAAGCATATAACTCAAATAAATCTGAAATATATATTTTTTTATATTCTCTACATAAATTAAATGTTTATGGCGGTTGTTGTTATACATTTATTTTGGTCTTTATTAACAAAAAAAAAAGAATTTTCTACTGCAATTTTCGCGCGAATTTCGAAACTTGTAAAACGTGATCCCATTGGCTGTGTCGTCAAAAGTGTTTTTATGATTCATAATGAGTACATGGCGAATTCCAGTGTTGTAGGGTTACCAACTTACACACTCTCTATGATTCCCAAACAGGACCTAATCTAGAGTACTGCCCCACATCTGGGGAGCGACATTACCTTCGACACTTAACATCCTTGATTCTCAAACCCAAGCAAACCCAAAAGAGAGCCATTCGACTCAGTCCTAGTCCTCATAAGAAAACTCCCTTCTCTCGCTCATCTCAGCGCTGTTGGGGATTTATCCTTTTTCTACCGATACTTTCACGGATTTTGCTCTGAAGAACTAGTCGCTATAATTTCCCCATGACTGTTCCTAACAGAACAACAAGCTACAAAATAGATAGAACATCTCACTTCTCTCGCTCATTCATACCTAGGGTCTCCAGATTATGGAATAAATTGCCTGCATATGTTTTCCCTTCTCCTCCCAACCTCCAATTCTTCAAATCCCGTGTTAATAGATTATATTTCCATTTTCTTCAGACGCCCACCGTACGTTAGTACTTAGACTTGAAATATACGTGGGCCGTCAGATAAAAAAAAAGAATAGGAAGACAGTTACTCAACAAGTCGATCCATCTAGTAATTAATACGAATCGCACTATATTCTGTCCAATTTAATACTAAATACCACCTAAATACTTGCCTTCTCGCAAGCGGCAAATATACACACGGATTGAACGGCAAGGCGAGGAAAAAAAGGAAGAAAATTACTAATTATTAAAATTATTATTAATTAATTTAAAAAATTATTTTCACCGCGTTTCCTAAAAACTAAGTAATAAAAGTTAAACAGATCCGTAAGAGCATATTAACCGGAGCATATAGTCTTTATCTTACAAGAGTATAAGTATAAATCTTAAGAATATGGTAAATTCTAACGCGTAAAGTCACGGTAACCAGCTAGTAATTCACAAAAAAATAACCAAAATTTAAAGCCATGTCAATCCCTCCGTGCAAGGTGTAAAGTAATGTTTCTCCCACGCTCTAAAATGTCCATCAGGCTTCAGTAGCTCAAGAAAGGATGTTATAAAAGGGTCAAGTCATTCAGCATTCAGCACTTGTCCCTTAGGGACAATGGTCAATTTGAAACCTGCCGTGAGGGCCTGAATGTGTTTTTATAGTCGATATTGTGAAATAGAATCATTGGACCAATTTGATTTGTAAATAACCTATTTTAACTTAATACATATACCAAAGTATCTACAATTATGGATCAAGCACAAATGTGCCATTTTTAAGACTGTCTTATAAGATGTTCTTAAAATTGTCGACTGTGATATTTAAATAAGTACTTTTTTAATTTCTAGTTTTAAATTATGTCTGAAACAGAAATCTTCCCTTTTATCGGATAATCGCAAAATTTTCGAAAAACAATTTTTTAAAAATATTTTTTTGGAAAGATAAATTTTCGAAAATAGTTTCCGAAGTATGAATTTCAAACTCTTAAAAATGTTAATTAAAGAAACGAATCTGACCCAAACAGCACAGATTTGCATTGTTCCGTTTCGGTTTGCTGAGGTTGGTTCAGGATTTTTTCGAAAAACTATATTTTAGAAATAGCATATTGTGTACGAAAAGCGTAACATTCCCAGATGACTGTGAAGATTGCTGATCGAGGGCCAGCCGAGACCTGTAACAAAAATCGGAAGAACATATTAAAACTGATTAATTTAAAAAAAGTGTTTAAATATTTGCGGCCAGATTCTCCAACGCTAGTCCGGTCTAATTTGACAACCGGAATTGTAAACTGACAAGTGTAAGAATAAGACAAGTAAGTTTTATACTATGAATTTGTTTCCGAGGCTTTTCGCAAATTCATAAAGAAAAAGGTAATTTTAGTACGTATTTTCGAAAATAATAGAACTAAATTCATTCTAGCAACCCGTTCCAAGAGGCATATCATTTGGGAACCAAGCAAACCGCTGAAATATCCGAATAATTCATAAGTTTTTAATGATGAGTTATTAACAGTGATAGGACAAAAACATAACTGATCAATTAAAATATCTTAATTTAAACCAGTACTAAATCTTAAACCTTCTTAGTGAATCTAAGTTAACGTTCAGATTTACTAAGAAGGTATTTAGTACTGGTTTAAATAAAGATCTTCTAGTTAATCAGTTATGTTTTGACGGGATTTTGTCCTGTCACTGTTAATAAGTCGTTATTAGAAACTTATGCATTATTCTGATATTTCAGCGATTTGCTTGGTTTCCAAGCAAATCGCTGTAATATCACTACATAATTGCTGCATAATATACTAATTCTTAATACCGTGATATTAACAAAAAATACTGAAACACTCTGTACCTATATTCGTTGGTATGTTGTGTTTGACCATTTCCTGCTGGTGTGGTTTTTCAAAAGGAAACGAGATAGCCATTCGCGATACTAGTTTGTAAAAATAGTAACTTATAAATATATTTGGCAGGGAAATTTATTTAAATATGTTTTATTTACTACAGCGCAACGTGAATATATAAATTATCCGGTTGTTGTAAAGAAACTTTCAAGATGTCAATTTTTATAAATTGACATATTAATTATTGACAATTAATTATGAAAATTAATCAATTGAAAAATGCAAAAGCTTACGTCCCGTATATAAGGGCTATTACCGTATTAGAGGATTCCATCCTGTATTTCGTCCCGTGCAGGTAAGAGAAGAAAGAAATCGACTAGCAATAGAAACAGTGAAGGGTATTTTATAGTGTTATTACTCATTATTACAATTTTAAGATATGTGTTGGATTTTATAATAATTATGTCAGCAGTGAAAATAAACTATCGAAAGCTGCTTAATCGTCAGTAAAGTATGACTTCTTATGACTTATCAGGAAAGTATGACTCTTATTTTTCAGGAAGATGTGTTTTTTATTGGGAGTTTTACTAGTATATAAACTTTATTACCTTTTCCTTTTAGTACTTTCATGCCATGTAGTATTTCGTATTTCTCCTCTCAGTAATGTATTAAAATATTTATAGATATACAATGGTTTAAACTCTTTTACCTGCCCCAACCACCCTCCCCCCCCCCCCCCGGCTCCTACGGATGTCCCATATCACTACACAAGAATTATGACAACCCTACCTACACGTGTTAATTAAAAATCCGTTGGGATTCACTAAAAAGGTTTAAGATCTAGTACAGGTTTTAATTAGAATCTTCTGGTTTTTAGGTTTTAACAAGTTTTTGTCTTGTCACTTTTAATATATAAATCCGAAAAAAGCACCAGGATCTGATCTGCTAACTGGTGAAATACTGAAACAATTGCCAAGAAAAGCAATAATAGTACAATTAACACATCTGACCAATGCATCGTACAGATTGAAATAAGTTCCAAGGTGTTGGAAAATAGCAGACGTCATCATGATCCCCAAACATGGAAAACCAATTAATGAAGTCTCCTCATATAGACCTATTTTATTGCTGCCCGTAATATCAAAGCTGTATGAGAAATTACTTCTGAAAAGACAAACCTACCAGGAGGAACCTATCATTGAAAAGAAGATAATCCCGTCGCACCACTATAGATCAGGTTGATAGGCTCACATAGTGCGCGTAGTGCCCCTAGACAGAAGGGACGCCAATGGGTAGCTTTAGTTAAGACATTATTAGAAGTATCGCTCGTTAATATTAGTATAATTAGATTAGTAGTAATTATACAAAACCCCAAAAAGGCGTTTTACTTAAAAAGCTTTTTAATATGTCATCGTTAAAAACTTATCTTATGAGTTATTTTAATATGTCAGCGATGTGGTGGATTTCCAAATGATTCTTATCTTGGAACTTGTCGTTAACATGAATTTAGTCCAATTATTATGTAAAATACACACCTAAATTGTCCTTTCCTTTATTGCAAAAGAAATAAATCCTTTATACAAAATTTGTTGTTTTATTCTTACATAGTCCCTTAAAACCGTGATTGTCAAATTGGATTGGTCTTAGCGACAGTGAATTCCGGAGTTTAATTCTTTAGTTCTAGGAGACCAAGCTACAAAAACATTTCTCTGTAAAATATATTTAGGTAACAAAGTTATCGCAAATTATCTGGTATTATTTTCTGAACAACGTAGAAAGCAATTATTTATTAAAAATTTATAGCTGTTATCTGATTTGGAACTTTATTTCATTCCCTTTTAAAGCACACGTTATATAAAAATCCATGAGATAAATTTATTAGAGAAGAAAGAGGAATTATCTAAAAATTTAAAAGGGCATCGAATCACAGAACCATCATTATCTAAGACAAAGACTCATACGCTCATTTCACAACAACATGCGCTCTCATTTTAACCGTAGACATTTCCTTATCAATGGTTCGCAGACACATACGTGAGTAAAGCTAAAGTTCACAAAAGAAAAGATATAAAATCGTGAGAAAATTGGAGAGATTAGATCGGTACACCTTGCGATTTTGTTGTGTTTTGTTGCAAAAATATCCGACGACTTGTCAATCTTAATGGGAGATCTGACCATTGTCCGAGAGCTCAGGTCAGTCTTTTTAGGGAAAATATTGGGTCAAAATAAATCATTACTATTAAAAGGAACCAAATTCTCGTGACCGTTCGGTCGTAAGGAGTGAGATGTGATGTATAATCAAGTGCAATTTCTTTGCTACTTCCTTGGTATGAAACTTTTCTTAAAGTTTGATTGCGTCAAAAGTCACTTCATATAAAAGTTTTTGCTTGTAAAATACATACGATTTACCTTACGAAAAATTTATTTTTTTATACAGGGAGCATAAAGAATACGAAAACGTTATTTTGCGAAAGAGTAAACATACCTTGTTTATCATTTTCTACCAAAAGAACAAATATGACATATGTTTTAAATTAGGCGCGCGAAAAGTTCATACAGGCATTAATTTTGTTTGGCAGAAACTGTAAGTAGATACCTAAGTATGTATTTTTTTCTTTTCTATTCACGTGACCAGTTTTTAAGACAATAAATTTGACATAATATATTATATCTGTTTCAGTAATAACTGTTAAGAAAACGTTAATCCGCCATCTTGTGGCGTCTGCCATATTGGGATTTAGAATGACGTCACACAGCTTACCGTATTCTCCTCGTCAAACTCTTTCATTTGATACAAATGTCAAGGGGGTTGTGAAGAAAAAGATAATCCGCCATCTTATGGCGTCCGCCATATTAGGTTTAGAATGACGCCAGATAGATTATCGTATTTTACTCGTCAAACCCTATCATTTGATGCCCATATCGAGGGGATTGTGAAGGAAAAGGTAATCCGCCATCTTGTAGCATCCGCCGTAGTGAGATTAGATGACGTCGCATAGCTTATAGTAATCCGCCATCTTGTGGCGGCCGCCATACTGGGTCCGGAATGACGTCACATAGCTTATGGTATTCTACTCGTCAAACCCTTTCATTAGATACCCATGTCAAGGGGGTTGTAAAGAAAAAAGTAATCCGCCATCTTGGGGCGTCCGCCATATTGGATTTAGAACAATATTAAATATACTGTATTGCATTGTCACCGGACTTATACACGTGTACAAAATTTCAAAGCTCTAGCTAAATTAGAACTAGTCAAAATTTTGATTCAATATTTAGTAAAATATTAAGGTTTAAAATTCGACTAAATTGAAAAAATTCAGTTTCCCGGCTGACGTTATCCTACGAAAAACAACTGAAAGTAGTGGGCAACATGGCGAATCAAATTAAGGATACAACAGGCAACAGCGCCATGTGCCCCTTCGGCTTTTTTAGTAATAACAGGGTATGTTAATATTTTGTAGCAATTTTTAATTTTCGAATATAATTTG
The DNA here is from genome assembly GCA_963971165.1 of Philopedon plagiatum. Classification (NCBI taxonomy): domain Eukaryota; kingdom Metazoa; phylum Arthropoda; class Insecta; order Coleoptera; family Curculionidae; genus Philopedon; species Philopedon plagiatum. Next base: position 120,034,666 of record OZ020192.1, on the reverse strand, counting down.
ATTTTGAAACTGTTTCGGAGTGCTTAAGTGTATTTAAATACAATTATGAACTGCAACAGAAATTATAGTAAAACCTAAAAATGTCACCCTGTATGGCTTCAAAAAAGCATTTATTGACATAACACTTTACAATACGCACCCCGATAAAAGCTCAGAGATACATCCTATATTAGTTTTATATCATATTCCCACAAAATACTTAGTGAATGTTTGGTATGTACTAGCAAAAAATTTTAAATCCATCAAAATAAAGAGAACGTACATATTCTGTTAACAGCAAAACAAATAAACTAATTAAAAAACGACTCGTCGAAACTCTTTTAAACTCTAATTAAAAAGGGCAAAAAGAGATTTTTTATTTCTGCATAACAATGGAAAGTTTCATAGAAAAAGTTTGAAGCTTGTTTGTTTATTCTATGTCCGATATTCCAATTAGAGTTCGTCACGTTTGTGTTTAATCATTTCTCATTTTGTGGTTGAAATAATTAAAAATTAAGACTTTAATTAACGAAATATGCGAATGTCTGGTTATAATTTTTTATTGTAAAGTATTAGTGTGGGTTTAGGTATGGATATTTTTAGCTCTTTCAAAAAATATGTACCTAATGAAAAAAAGCCATACTTTGTACTCTAACAGCCGCTTGCACAAAACTTGTAATCCAGTGGTTAAACCTATTCAATGTTAAAACCTAATTAAGCTTTAAAACCACAAGATAGTCAGTTTAACATAGCGTTTCGTGTACAGAAGCTGCCCAAAATGTTAAATTTTCAATGATTAAGCTGATTATCCATAACTTAACTTTTATTTCAAATAATAAATAAATAATAACAGAATAAAATTGTATCGCCATTAGATGTAATAATTTTTGCCAACTTTCGACGTTCGTGGCCCCTCTGTGCATCGTAAGAAATATTTTCAGTTATCACTGAAACAGATATAATTAATATATTACGTTAAATTTATTGTCTTTAAAGTTTGTCGCGTGAAAAGCAAAAAAATACATACTTAGGTATCCACTTACAATTTCTGCCAAACAAAATTAATGCCTGTATGAACTTTTCGCGCGCTACAAGATTTTAAGACAATAAATATAACATAATATATTATATCTGTTTCAGTGATAACTTTGATACTACTTTTATTAGGATCCCACGCGAACTACGTCCACTTATAAATAGCATTTAGCATTGCCGCAATAAAAAAACAATACTTATTTTTTTCGTTTTAGTACATCTAAATAATAAATGCTTGACTTTAATAGTTATTTATGGTATAAGTGTTAAAAGTATAATTTTACGGCACGAATTTGAAAGTTTGCAGAATGAGCGAAGCGAATTCTGCAATTCAAATGAGTGCCTTAAAAGTACTTTTAACACAAATATCATATAAAATTTTTTCTACAAACGACAATAAAAAACAAAAATACAATTACAATTTTTAGAAAGTTTAACATATTCGAAACACATAGTTTTAAGTAGCATCGTATATATAATATAAAATTATGAAGTTGACATTTGTCAAAAAATCTAACAACCATTGTTGGCGTCGTAGTTGCCATAGTAGTACTTTTAACACTAGTGCTATAAAGTACTTTTACCACTAGTGCCATAAAGTAACATTTTTAAGGCGTCTGCGGCGTGTTAAAATATGCATTTTTAACACGTTTGTAGGAAAAAAATATTTTTTACAAGATTTTATTTATCGTAGGTTATGTTGTCTCAGCGTTACCATAACCATTTGCTTTCGGTTCGAGTTACTTTCGGTTTGCTGTGCTTTTGTATGAAGTATTTTTATATTATTTATTATATTATTTAAAATCAATCACGCAACTGCACATACATATGAAAACAGTTAGTTTAGCAGAACTTAAAAAAAACTTGATTTAAAAACACACATACAGTGTGACCAGTAAAGTCCCCATAATATGGGATTTTTTTTATTAATAGCTTTATTCGAAATTTGACTTCGGCATAAATTTCTGCTTCCATCGAGATGAAAATTAACCATAAAAAGTAGTCAACGTGATTCGTATTATCTGCCAAATTTTCCAAAAAAAAATTCAAAAGTGGGGTTATTTCTCAAAATATCGAAAAAAGTTATTAGAAAAAGTTTTTCTAAATGCAATTTTTAGTCCAAATTCAAAATTTCAGCTGCATAAGATAATTTTGATATATGGCCATTTTTTAAATTGCACCACTGTTGCAAAATAAGTCTCAACGCAACCTATATAAAAGTTCTTGGTTTTGACAATGCTTTATTGCTCCATATTACGCCCAATTACTTTGCCCCTAAATATTTCCTAGAGGCATTCTTGAACCTGTCTTGTATTATGGATGGGAGCACCGTCACACTGGTACCACAAAGTATGCCTTATTTCAATAGGCATATTGTCCAAAACGTCAAGGATCTCGGTGCTAAGGAAGCGTAGGTATTCTTCAGAGTTTAAATTTCCTCTAAAAAAATAAGGCCCAACAACTTGATCGTTTAAAACACCGCACCACACTTTTGTTTTAAAGGAATACTGTGGTCCCTGCATTCTATTATAAATAAAAATGAATAAATATTGCATTTATAAAAACTTTTTCTAATAACTTTTTTCGATATTTTGAGAAATAACCCCACTTTTGATTTTTTTGGAAAAAATTAAAATTTGGCAGATAATACGAATCACGTGGCTACTATTTTTTTGGTTAATTTTCATCTCGATCGAAGCAGAAATTGATGCCAAAGTCAAATTTCGAATAAAGCTATTAATAAAAAAAATCCCATATGATGCGGACTTTACTGGTCACACTGTATATTATGCAAATTAGCGAAAATTGATATTGACAGTGCAACTTGTTCAATTTGTCATAAGCACTGAATTTAGGAGACAAAGGGTAATTAAACAATTTATTTTGTTTTTAGTCTACAGCCGTAGAAAAACCACGTTTCGAAAGTGCTTTGTATAATCACTCGCACCATCGCACATCGCAGCGGCGATGGTGAACTTGGTGCTCGCATTGCAAAGCACTACTTTCGAAACTTGGTATACAAATAGCTATTCGTCAAACTTTTTACACGTAATGATTATTGTTGAGAGACTTGACAACACAACAACCTAGCTCACTGTATTTTATATGGCAATGTGTTTATTACCAATAGTGGGCAGTGGTTAAATTTTTTTTTAGATTATTATTGTAAAGCGTCATTTATGACTATTTTATCTAGGTAGTGATTGCAATTCCGCAGTGGCTTTTAATCCCGCGGGATCCCGCACAGGTTTTAATTTAATAAAATTTGATAAATTAATGTTTATTTAATTAATTACTGAACCAACTTTAATTTTTTATTATAAAAATCAACAAATAACCGTATTTCAGTTTAAAAAATTATATAATTTAAAGTCTAGCCTCTCTTAACTATTATGTATACTACTATGACTATAAATCAGTCAAATTTCTTATCAATTAAAGTAACGAGTAACTTTGGGCAAATGAACTTCAAATGTTTATACGCGGGATCCCGCATGGGTTTCTTAATTTTATAAAATTCGATAAATTAACGTTTATATAATTAATTATTAAACCAACTTTAATTTTTTATTATAAATATCAAAAACTAACAGTATGTCAGTCAACAAAATTATGTAATTTAAAGTCTAGCCTCTCTTAACTATACTAGTATGACTATAAATCAGTCAAATTTATCAATTAAAGTAACAAGTAACTTTGGTCAAATAAACTTCAAATGTTTACATGCGGGATCCCGCATAGGTTTTTTAATTTTATAAAATTCGATAAATTAACGTTTATTTAATTAATTATTAAACCAACTTTAATTTTTTATTATAAATATAAAAAATTCAGTTTGTCAATCAACAAAATTATGTAATTTATAGTCTAGCCTCTCTTAACTATACTACTGTGACTATAAATCAGTCAAATTTCTAATCAATTGACACATGTAACTTTGAGCAAATGAACTTCAAATGTTTAGACGCGGGATCCAGCATAGGTTTTTTAATTTTATAAAATTCCATAAATTAACGTTTATTTAGTTAATTATTGAACCAACTTCAATTTTTTAATATAAATATCAAAAATTAGCAGTATTTCAGTCAACAAAATTATGTAATTTAAAGTCTAGCTTCTCTTAACTATACTACTATGACTATAAATCAGTCAAATTTCTTATCAATTAAATTACATAACAAGTAACTTTGGTAAAATGAACTTTAGTTTATTATTTTTCTACCTGAGATGGTAAGTCTTACTAATATTTATAGTAAATCACATTAGTTTGTAAGGTAAGTAAGATACTTATAATACCTAAGCAGTCTCATTAGTTTTCATATTATAATACCACGGATATTTGACAGATACACGTTTTCGAGTTATTTTTTAAGAGTTTACGGCTTTTTTGTGGCTATGCGGATCAACATAGCTGGTGCGGGATCCCGTAGGCCGCCAAATGATGCGGGATCCCGCGGGATTACGAGATCCCACTTTGCGGGATTGCAATCCCTAATTTTATCCCATTTCAATTCATACCAGGATTTACCGATTTGAACATAAGCAGTGATATATACCCTGTATATCGACAGTAATAAGGAAATAAATTCATAATTTAAATAAACTACCACATCGCTAGAATATCATAATTTTCTCCTGTATCCATGTTTTACCCAGTAGCATAACACTTGACAAACCTATATTTAGAGAATGTTCAAACAATTTGCCTATAAATTTGTCCCCGAGAGCTTTGTTTAACATTAAAGGAAGTTGTGAAGTTAGCTATTTTCACGTAATACTCTTACTGAAAGAAAGATTTATTATTAGTTGCCGTTTAAGGTAGTCAATTAGATCGATATCTTCGATATAGAGATCGATATCTCGAGCTACCGCGAGGTAGATGCGTTTGTTATTATCGCGAGAACGAAGGAATTAAATTGAGAGGCCTGTTGCAGTAGTAGACAATGATCGTATATGTCAAGATTTTGTTTTTGCTGGACAAAGGTTTTTCGTTGCTAGGTCAGATAGATTGTACGAGAATCTTTTACAAAAGATTAGTGTAGATTTAAGGTAAATAGAATATAGAGACACCGAAGGTATTCGATATAAAACAAGCGCAAAATGCACACTTTTTCTTATCACATTTTTAAGAATTTAAACCCAGTTTTGTTCCCTGTCACGCAAAAAAATCCGGTAACACTGACCCCATCCTACAGAACACAGAAAAGTTCGATCTTGTTGGCATCGCTTTCGAACATAATCTCAGCTGGCACAAACACATTACTGCAATAGCCACATCAGCAGCTAAAAAGCTTGGTTTTCTCTTTCGAGCCAAAAAGTACTTTTCCCTTTCCATCTTACACACCTTCTATGTTTCTCAAATAAGACCTAGCCTAGAGTACTGTTCTCACATCTGGGGAGCGACATCACCTTCGACACTTAAAATTCTTGATTATATCCACAAGAGAGCCATTCGGCTCATTAATGACCCAGTCCTCACAAGAAAACTCCCTTCTCTCGCTCATCGCCGCGCTGTTGGGGATTTATCCCTTTTTTACCGATACTTCCACGGATTTTGCTCTGAAGAATTAGCCGCTATAATCCCCCCTTGATAACAGAACAACAAGAGTCGCGCTACGTATGCCCAGCTGCCCAGCCTATAACAGCCTGCTTCTCTCGCTCATTCATACCTAGGTCTCCAGATTATGGAACAAATTCTCTTCCCCTTCGAACTTCCCATTCTTTAAATCCAGTGTCAATAGATTATATTTCCCTTCTCTTCAGACGCCTCCGGTACGTTAGTACTTAGGCTTCAAGTGTACGTGAGCTGTCTTAGATAAAATAAATGCTTCTGGGCATAGTTCTGAGCAAATGATCGATGTCTTCTTGAGGTATTATTGCCCAGGCAACTTGAAGTTTATTCCTCAACTCTACGAAAGTATGCGGTGAGTTAAACAATTTTCTGAGTTCTCTCCCTAGCATGTCTCGTACATGTTCTATTGGGGAAAGATCAGGAGAGCGTGGAGGCCAAGACTGCACGTTAACATTACGTTGTTCTAAAGAAGTCATATAGTTACACGAACGATATCTGGCCGTAAACTGGAGAAGAACGTCTCCAATATGAGTGATGTAGGGTACATCTATTGGTTCTAACACTTTATATAACAAAACGATTTACATATGTATCTCCTTACTGTTAAAAAGCCCAAAAAACCCTCTTTTGGTCTTTTCCGTAACTAAAATATCAAGAATATAATTTTCAGCTAAGCAAAATCACAAAATGCCCCTTGTGCCTTGAAAGACAGTAAATTACTTACTTCATCTCTAAAAAACATAAAAGTAGTTTTAAAATTAAGCATATTTAAAAAGAACTCACTGCCAATGTCACTTAGGCAAGTTCAATTTTCTTTTATAAGGGTGTCTATTTTTATCTTCTATATTTAGCACAAACATATGGTATATCGAACTTAAATATGTTGGGTTTTCAATGATGAAGAAGAAGCTATTTATAAATTGAGTTCTTAAATTCTTGCAATCACATTTTACTTTCATAAGGTATACCAGCATAAAAAAGTAGAAACCAAGTAATACGTACTATTACCTTAGTTGTAGTACTACTTAAAAAAAATAGTAACTGGCACCGTATTTTGCCACGACAAAAACATTACGAACGCTGTTGTTTTTTTCTTTGTGGGACATGAAGCAAAGAATAAGATAACTTTCTAATTAACCGCGCTTAGGTAATTAGAAAATCAACTAAACGTAAAATTCAAGTGACGTCCTGGACATTTCTTCACTGTTGGACACAAAAGATCGGTAGTACGGTTTTAGCAGTCAGACGACGAACCGATGCGTAACAAACCGGAAGAGTGGTTTTCTTAACTCTTGGACCACATTATTGTCCTTCGAAGAAAAAATAATCACTCATTTAACACTTAACGGTATGAAAAATTTATATATGCCACCGATTTGATAAAGGTGTTTTTATTTTCTTGTCTATGACTACGAGGGCTCATTCGTATGCACAGCATATACCCTGTCGGTCAAATTAAAATAGCCTATTCCTTAAAGCTTGACTACTTTTTTGTTTTACAACCGATTTGATTCAATTTTCAATATGCGTAGCCAAGTCACTTGTCGTTTATGGCACCCTGTTGAAATCTGGTCTATTGTACGTTTAAAGGTTGGCTAAACGACAGGACCGGACTTGGACTTATCGTCCAACTTAGATAATAAACACCAAGAAGATCTAGTCTCTGAAATATACAGGGTGTTACAAAAAGATGTTAAGAAATTTTAAGGACAGATTTTACATCTAAAAATATGAAAATAAGTTTATATAAACATGGATCCTCGAACGTTTCTTTTTCGAGATACAGGGTGTTTAATATTTTCACACCTTAAGTATTCCGAAGAGTTAGGAAAAATAGACGATTAAGACCATGTATTGAAGCACGGAGAAGCCATTTTCAGTATCTACTATAAATTTAAATAAAAAAGCACTGTTTCCTGAAGAAAAAATATTTTTAAAAAAGCATTTTCATTATTTGTTTTTATTGTAAGAAATAAATTAATTTTTATCTCGAAAACGGTGAATCAGAACAAAAAAGTTCCATTCATAAATACGATTTGCTTTTTATGACCTCCAAACCGACGCGACGTCGACATAAGCTGCCATGGGCGTGCGATGCAGATTTTGGGTTATTATAAAGCACAAAAAACTCTCTCTGCTTGCCGTGTTGCTACCGCGCTGGCTATGTCGGGGTGTATTGTGAGAATTCTATGCGCCAATCTCGGGGTGTTGCCGTTTGAAGGCCATAGCGTGGTCAAGCTGGCGGGAAGAAGAAATATTATTCTCTCTATCTTATTTTTCTCTGGTTGTGCCCTAGTGTTGCATCAAAAGGTGTTTTGTAGCTTTTGCACAGTGCAGCGGTTTTATTTTTAGCGAATTTCTTCAACACCCATCTTGTTTTCCCAACTCACACTTAAGTAACTACCATTTTCTGCCAGAAATAAAAATATTTATATAATTTTGCACAGGTTAGACAATCAACAACCCTACAGAGACTGAAAGACAGTGAAAGATACAACCATTGACCGTAATGGCTTGCCTGTAGTCTGTATTCCAGCCAGTAAACCTCTTAAAAGACAGTTTTTGATGAATAGGATCCATTTTTGCATACGCTTGGCACTAACACATCATTTCTCGAAGTTAATGGATAATGTGCTTATAGTAAAAACCAAAAATCAGTTAAGATTTCACTACGCACGTATATTTTATCCGCCTGGAACGAACACCCACAAAATTACGCCTTCAAATCATCAAATTCATGAATAAACCAGACGATGTCACGTGAAGCGACGTTGTCACTTTGTCTCTAAATTTCGTCACCATGCAATGGAAATAAATAACTAAAAATTTATTATGACGAGAAATAAATGGTCCATTGACAATAATTGCAAATAATGGTATCTTGTTTCTAAATCGGTGGATAAAACACAAACTCTGTAATTAAGGACCAAACCTCGTACATTTATAAAATGCAAGCAAAGCATGGATTTATTAAGAATGGATACGGGATGATGTAACATTCTTTGAAGCCAAAACAAACCATTCTAAGCAACACTGTAAACACAATTTGTAAACATTGGCCACATCTTATTTTACCTTGTATTTTTGTACAAAAAATACGTTAGAAGCATCACGAGATTTACTAAGAGTAATAAGAGGCTTAAAATATTCTATTTTTCTGCTAAATAATAATAAATTTAAGTTAAAAAGGTCGTATTATTTATAGGTTATATTATTTCTAAAGGTTTATTTAAAGTCGCTCCGAGTCATTTATAAATCTATAAGTCGCACTTTTTCTTTTCTAGTTCATTAGACTAAGACGCACCTACGTGTAACCGAGTGTTCTTCAGACCGAGGTTCAGCCGTTTTCCTTAGCAATACTTCTGAGCTCCAACACTCCAATGGTATTTTATCTCTTTCTACTACCATTCTTAATTCAATTACGTATTTCCTTCAAGTTCGTAAACTGTACCCATAGGGGAAGATGTTTTCATAACAAACAACAAATATAAGGCTTCAGGTTCAATACGCTCACAGTATACAGAACATCGAATCCTTTCTTAATAAATCCATGAAGCAAACCCAAGCATGGGTTAGTTGTGGTCACTGCCTTTTCTGCTTTCGGCTTCTTTTGGCTTTTTTGCTTATGTTTATAATCATATAATTATTTACTATAATTTAAAATGACTAGACATTTTATTTATTAAATTTTTTACTTTTTATTATGATAATTGTAATTTCTAAGGATGCACATACATACATGTACTAGTTTCAAGTTTTTTTTATAAAACTCAGAAGAGTTGAAAACCAAAACTACTTTAAAAGCTCTTCTGTGATTTGAAATGATATCGTTAATATTGTGGCATTAATAGTTTTAAAAAATATTCAATTACGATAAAATGAATATGTTATTAATATTACATTACTAAAAAAATATCTCGTACATTGTCAAATCATATATAGATTTATTTATTTAGCCCAATAGGTTAGTTACATATATAGCTATCGACAATTTAATCTTTCAGGTCTAAATGAAAATATTATGTACAACGAAGATATGAAAGTTTAAATTGCCCGTGGCTCAATATACGTATATGCAATGCTAATAGAATTAACAACAGCAATTAACACACCTGATAGTGATAAGTGATAACAAATCAAGGTGGACTTTGATGTTTGTTCCGGTTCGTAAAACCATACGCTGATTTTTAAACTTAACTATACGATTAACTAAGATATAAACAACCATAAACCAAATCAGAATTTTTATATTGTGCCGGATAATTCATCCAAATATTCAACCAGCTAAGAGCCTGGTTTTTGCTCAATTATTTGCCTTATAAAGAGTGTATAATAGTGTAGAAATACAAAAAAGACATATATTTCATTTATTAAATAAATGCCATGCCGCACTCCTCAACAAACTACCTTCTTACGGTCCTCTCCCCACACTATGTACCTGGATCGGCACCTTTCTCTCTAATCGGCGCATATCTGTCGTGGTGAACGGCCACTCATCTAACTTCAATCCTATCAATGCTGGCGTACCCCAAGGTTCAGTCCTTATACCAACCCTATTTCTTCTTCACATTAATGCCCTGCTCTCTTCAACTACCAATCCCATCCACAGTTACGCTGACGATAGTACTTCACTCCATCATTCATTTTTCCAGACAAATCGATCCCTTTCCCAAGATCTTCAATTAATCTTAGACTCAACGTTTCCAAAAACCAGTCCTGCTCCCAGTCACGCAAAAAATGCGGCAATACTATTTGTTAGCATCGCTTTCGAACATAATCTCAGCTGGCAGAAACACATTACTTCAATAGCCACATCAGTAGCTAAAAAGTTTGGTTTTATCTTTTAAGTTAAATATTACTTATCCCCTTCCAACTTACTTAAACACTCTCTATGTTTTCCAAATAAGACCTAACCCAGAGTACTGTTCCCACATTTGGGGAGAGCCATTCGACTCATCAATGACACAGTATTCACAAGAAAACTCCCTTCTCTCGCTCATGGCCGCGCTGTTGGGGATTTATCCCTTTTCTACCAATACTTCCATGGAATTTGCTCTGACGAACTAGCCGCTGTAATTCCCCACTTGACTGTTCCTAACAGAACAAGAAGAGGTAGGTTACGTATGCATTCCTTTACTGTACAGCTACAAAACTAGAACATTCCACTTCCTTGGCTCATTCACAGCAAATAACTAAGTAAGCAACAACAATTTAAAAAAAAACTAATATGGTAGCACCAAACGGCGTTGAATATTCCTCATAATGAGTAAAATAATAATCGATAGGTATAAAGCTTTCAGCTGACATTTTTCATATAATAATTAGCTTTGTTGACTTCCAAAACCGGATTACACACCACTTGCAATTTGATAAAATGTCGGCTAAATGAAATTCTTTTGTTATTCCCTGTAAATACCGCTGGCGTTAAAAGTATTTGAAACAGAGATTGGACACGTCAAAACAATATCTCGATAAGGGGCAATTTCTTGGACCAATGGGGTTAAAGCGTAAAGCCACAAGGGTGATAAGGGTCAAGCAATAACATTGAATTGCTTCAAAAGTTTCAGTGATTGTAGGAACGTTATGAAGTTATGAAATAGCGAGAGAAGAATAAATAATGTAAGAAATTGGTTGTTACAAGTATTTATTAAAGATTTTATTGAGAGAATACACATAGTGAATTTTATGGGTTGAAATTTGTACAGAGGGCAAATGATATAAGGAAGAGGATGTACTCTCTTAAACCATCAGCGACTGATGATTTGTAGTTTTTTCCTCTTCGTCCTTTTTGTTTCCGTCTCTTTCTACCTTTGCATAGTGTAAAGATTTCTGGTTAATCGTTTGTACAAAGATTGGGTTTGTCCACGTGCACAAACCCGATACAAACGTTTGCACAAACCCAAACAAAATTTTGTACATCATTATTTGTAAAAATATCGGGTTTGTCTGAGTGGGCAAACCCGAACGTTAGTACAAACGTTTGTCCACTTGGAATAATGTTATTTTTTGTATTAAAATCATGTATTTACACAAAATTTGGAAAAATGCTTTTATTTTTTAAACAAAATTTGCAACATGCATAAGATCAAAAAGATGTCCTCAAAGTATGCCGTGGAATCAATAATGCATGTCTTGAATTATTACCCTTGAAAGGTAACATATAGATAAAAGGTATAGGTGAATGAAAAATAAAACTGTCAAGTTCTGAAGTTTTTCGTTCAGATTCATTAAGAAAGTTTAAGATTTAGTACTGGTTTAAATTAAGATCTTATAGTTGATCAGTTATGTTTTGACAGGTTTTTGTCCTGTCACTGTTAATAAGTCATCATTAAAGACTTATGAATTATTGTGATATTTCAGCGGTTTACTTGGTTTCCAAATGATTTTTATCTTGAAACGAGTTGCCGTAATGAATTTAGTTTTGATTGGGTTTGATTGTCATTGCACAACACAGAATTAAAAAAAACATATACAACAAGGAACCTAAACATAAATTTAAACTAAATGAGAGACGTGTCCACCTTCTACTTCCAAATATGCTCTCATTCTTCTTTTTACAGCATCAAAAACATTGGTGGGCACTTGGGAGGAATTGTTAATCTCCTGAAATTTATTTGTACTTCTAGCCCGTAGGTCTTCTAAATTTGCACAAGGGGATTTTAAAACCGAGTTTTTAATGTGTGGCCATAAAAAAAGTCGCACGGCGTGAGATCGCAGGACCCTGGTGGCCACCTAGCTGGCATATTACGACTAATGATTCGGTCTCCGAAAAATTCTTCCAAAAAACTTAAATTATTAAGAGTTATGTGAATTGGTGCGCCGCGCGCCGTCCTGCTGGAAGTAGCCGTCGCATCTCTTCATCGTCTAATGCGTTTACAAAATTTTCTAAAATTTCATTAGGGTATGGAGCCAAATTCAGAGTCCCTTCAAAAAATCGGTCCCATTAACCTTCTTTTCGATATATTTTTCGAAAATATTTTTAGTGTACCTCTTCTTCCACACATTTTCAAACGATTTATGGTTTTAATTCCTCATTAAGAATTTGACAAAAATATTGAGTGCCTTGGTATTAAATATAAGTATCAAGATTGCCAATCAATCTTCAAGAGTTTAGAGATAGTTCTATCGTAGTAATTCTACAGAAAACAGTTTGGTAACCATGAAATATTTTACAGGAAACCTTATAATAGCGATGACACAGTAAAATCCTTAAACAATAACCGATTAGCATCTAATTATTTCAGACAATACCGCGCTATTTATCAAGTAACCTTTGAGTATGATATAGAACTATTCACAATCCAATCTAAATCGGCATTGCACATTTAATCCAGATAATCACACTAATCAGCATTTTTCTCTAGTTTTTACAATGTTCCCAAGTAATATTTTATGGAATGTATTAGAAACATTTATGGAAGGCTGTAAAATAATAAAATTAATCTATTGGGATGTAACACTTTACCTCTTTTCAGATTTGTTTACGTGTGCACACCTAAACAAACCTAAAAGTCAATTGCTAGTACGTTTCAATCAATCGAATTAAACTAATTTTTATTATAGAAACAGCAGTTTTTCTGAAAAATATTAAAACTATACAATAAATTATAAAACTTGCTATATTTTGCACCAATGAAATATTGAATATTTAAATACCTGCAGAACGACCGAAATGTCATACGTCAAAAATATTATACTTGTCATATCTCAGGTAGTTTATTTTTAGGAGGAATCTGATAGTAGCTGTTAAGTCCATTAAGGAACAGGATCGGACTTAAAACATATTACCTTTTAAAATTTTTGAATTTTGGAAGATTGCAATGAAAACAAAGAATTGCAGTTTATTTACTCGTAATTATTAAGAAATGATGTGTCAAAATTTTGTAAAAATGCCAGTTTTTGTTGCAAAATTGAAAGGCTCCTGGACCGACTCCGCCTTGAGATAAATAGGATTTTAGGAACCTTCTACTTTAAGTGCAGGGGTAATTCATTGGTTGAGTTACGCATTAAATGCCATTTTTATTGATTTTTCTGTGACCCTAAAACACTGGAATTAGCCATGTACTCATTATGAGTCATAAAAACACTTTTGACGACACAGCCAATGGGATAACGTTTTACAAGTTTCAAAATTCGCGCAAAAATTTGCATTAGAAAATCCTTTTTTTTGTTAATAAAGACCTAAGTATAAGAGCAACCGCCATAAACTTTTAATTTATGTAGAATGTAGAGAATATAAAAAAAATTCAGATTTATTTGGGTTATATGTATATTCCCTATTATCAGTTATAGTGTGACCGGTATATATAGCTTAAGATCAATAAGGAATATTGTTTGCTCCTTATTTTTTAATATACATAATAGGTACATAAATAATAATTTTGTCGCAGAACCAAACTAGCAAACTGAAAAGTTTATTTACTGGAACAATAAAAACCGAATTAAATCTGGTAAATCAGGCGAATTTCGGTTGCCTCAACAAGAAATTTTTGGAAAAACCCGAAACGTAATATTCCAGTATATAGTTATAATTCCAAACGTGATAATGGAAACGTTTTATTCATTTAAGTACAGCTTTTCCATAAAAAAAATCCACAGATATGGTAAGCGCTTTAATATAGGTGAACAATATTTACCTTTGATAAAAGTCCGCATATGCGGGGCGAAGCTGATAAGATAATATTAATAACCGACGAACCGTAGCATACTGGCCACGTATTGCTTAATTATTGTATCCTGCACTATACAGGGTGGCCTAAAAACTCTAGTATCACTTTACAGAAGCTTTCAAATATAAATAAAATATACACACATACAAATATTGCTTCGGCAAATAAACTTTTAGTTCGTCAGTTTCTTCTTCTTTCTTACCTCTAGTTTTATAAGGTTCCGCGATTTTTTGCTTCACCAATAACTTTTCGTACTGACGCAATATTAGCAAAATATAAAGGGTTTTATAGAAAGCAACATTTGAATATTTTAAATAGTGTGTCTCTAATAATAATTTAAAACTAGAAGCTTATTTACAATAAACCACTATACATGGTGTCCGACAAGCCTTAGTATGGGCAAATATCTTTATTTAATATTAATCATTTCTACATATTCTACAAAATATTACAAACAAAAACAAACATTTTGCCGTATATTTAAGGTCTTTGAAATGAATTATACTAAGAAAATATGAATAATAGACCAATATTAATATGTAATATAAAAAATTCAAGCCTTTTTTGACATTTTTGATTTCCATGCTCTTAGATTGTTTCTGAAAACATTCCTTACACCTTACACATCTCACTGCGCCGGATAATTTTGACTTCTAAACGAAACAAATAAACCAATAATGTTTTTTTAAAACGTCTCTTTGGTAAGTAAATTTTTCGAAAAACAGCTTTTTTAAAAATAGATTAACGAAATTTTTCAAAAATATTTTCTCGAAAACATATTTCGAACCTACATTTTTTCAAAGATGCTCTTTAGAAAACGGATTTATGAAATATTTTGAAAATATTTTCTCCAAAAACCCGTATTTCAAAAGTACCTTTTTTCTAAAATGTATCCAAACAAATAATTTTTAGAACAGGTATATTTTTCGAAAATATATATTTTTTAAAGCAATATTTAGAAAATTAAATTATGAACTCTAGTAGCTTGGAAAATGTTAATGAAAAAGGCGAAAAAAGATCCTGAACAAACCCAAACGAATCTTTTTTTGGGTTTGATCAGGTTTCCTTACGTTTCGTACGTTACATTCTCGTAAATTACTTTTTCAAAAAGCCGTTGCTTGAAAAAAATCCGAAAAATTTAATTTCGAGAAAGATGTTCTCTGAAAAAATGTATTTTTGAAAGTGCTTTAAAAAAATTGGTTTTAGACAAATTGTACTTTCGTAAGTACTCGTATATCCCCCCAAATGAGCAGAAGGCATAAATAAAAAATATGCTACAATATCTACACTTCCATATTAATCAACCAATTTGTCCTGTTGCGTGTACGCTAAGATGACTAACTATTTTAGCTGTTTCTTTTTTCAACAAATATCTTTTTTGATGTTAAATTGAGTAAATTTTTTCAAAAAACAGCTTCTTCGAAAACTTCTTTAAAAGAACCTTTTAAAAACACATTTCCCGGAAACATATTATTTAGAAAACATAGTTTTTCTAAAGTTAAATTATGAATGAATGAAATATTAATAAAAAAATATCAAAAAGATTCTAAACTAACCTAAAAGAACCGTTTTTTGTGTTTGGTAAGATTGACGTTTCCTTGTATTTGCGATGTTACTCTGTAGTAAACTACTTTCCAAAAAGTGTTGTTTTTTAATATGAATATTTCAAGTCTTTTTCGAAACAATGTTTGAAAAATGTCCTTTCTAAAAACATGTTTTCTTGAAAAAAATTAGTTTCAAAAAGTGAGTAAAAAACTCATTGGTTTCAGAAAAATAATTTGAAAACATCCCTAGTTTTCGAATATCTGTATTATTCAAAAAGTTCTGTTTTCGAGAAAATATATTTTTGAAAAAATGTGTTTTCGAAAAATTTTCATATCAGTTCAATTGGACAGAAGGAATAAGTAATTAAAAAAATGCTAGAATATTGCTAAGTTATGATGACAAACCGTACATTTCTGAGAACCCTAAACAATAAGAAAGTAATGTCGTACTAGAGCTTGCCCGTTTTTTTTTTTTTTTTGGTCTGTACCTACTTTTGTGGAGCTGGAGGTGACGTTGCGCTCCCCACCCCCCTCACGGACGGAATTCCAAATCCAGCTCTGTTTTCGGTTCTCTTTCCCCTTTATAACTGCCACGGAACTCCAGTGCTTTGACAACTCCCTGTATAACTGAAATGTAAATATTTAAATTTCGTGCAAGTACCTTATTATAATTTTTGTTGCAACATTATAACAAATACCTCCATCAAGAATATTTTTTCGTAAAATAAAACAACACGACAAGCCCCTGAGTGTCCGTCCTTATTTGCTAAGCGCATCTCTTGACCTTCTCCATGATCTCTGTGGTCTTCTTAAATGTCATAGGGTCAACTTATGACCGGCATGTACTCTATTGCTTGATATTTATAGTGTGGTTTTAAACATTATTATTCGGCACAATAATACAAGATGTGGGAAGAAAGTGTATTCGCATAACCAACCTCTCATTAAAGTTTTTACGATATACAAGGAGAATTATTCTGAAACTTTTATTGGTGTCTTGATATCCATAAATTCATGTTATACACTGAGAAAAAACGAAATGTTTCCATCGTAAAAATACACTATTCCAACAAAAAAAATCATCTCTTCATTACATTAACTTTAGATCAAAAATTATCTTAAAGAAATTATTTCACGTATTCGTGTCGAAAACATTCAGAAGAAAAACGTTTTCGCCGATCTTTAAAAACGTTGATATTTCTGACAAGATTTCTTGTAGAAAGGGCAAAAAATTCTTTTAGTGTATCGGCCTAGAAGGACAGTGTTTTGTCTACTTTAGTGTAAATAAATTCCCAGAATAAAGTCGAATGTTCTGAAATTTTCGCTATATTGCATCTACTTCTTACGTGGAGAGCGGAAAGTTTGCGACGCCCCAACTTTATCTGTAGTAAAAGAAAAACTGTGGATGAATTTTCAGTTCGAAAGCTTTTTAATTCATTTGTCTAGTCTATATAAACTTTGGCTTTTTACCTACTTTTTATTCCATAAGACTACCTAACTCGATTGGCATTCACTCAGTGTTTACATTTCTTTTATTTTAATACAGCAGCTGGCTACCTTAGCTACTGTACTTGACTAATTGACCATTTGACTAAGTAAATTTGTTTTCCTATAAAAAAGAGACAAAGTTAAATACAAAGGTGCCAAACTTAGTTAACATAATAATGACCGGGAAAAAAGTAAACAAATATCGGAAACATTATAAAAAGGTGAATTAATTTTGATGGGACAACCGTCTACGCACTAATTAGGTAGTGTTAAACTCTTGTTCTGGAAGGTTCTAATTTTTTTTCGGTCTGTCATTTTCTTAAAAATTAATACAGCGTGTGCCACGGAGTTCCTACATGGGAAAAAGTTTTACTGAAAGTTAAACAAAATTCCTTTGGTGCAAAAAAGTTATGCATATTAATAAACTAAGAATCGCTATTGAAAAAATATAAAAAGACCCATATTATACAGGGCGGCGACAAAAACGTAAAAATATCCAAGAATAACGTACCCTTATTTAGCAAGTTACAAAGAAAAGATATTTTACAGAATTATTTGGAATCCCTTTTTCTCTCTAACTACGAAATCACAGCCTCCTACAAGAAAAATATTTTTACATTTTTATTTTACATTACGAAATCAATGTTAGTATACGTTAATAAAAAGTGAATATTATCTTTCACATAGACAAATATGTTAAGAATGACTTTGACATAGACATTAACATTCTTTGCAGCATAGTTCTATTAAATCAGTTTATCAATTTATCATTTTTCACGGAACAAAAAATTTAAATGTTTTAATTGTTGGCGACAACTACAAAAGTTATAGGGAAGCCGCTGAGATTTTCCTTGACAGGCATCCCGAAATATTTCTATCCCATCAAACTGTTGGACACAAAATGGAAAAGTATTGGAAGTGTGGAAAACCGCTTCAATAAAAAAAAATCAAGTTCAGGCCGAAGATGATAAGGATATTCACCTCTAAATAATCCAAGCCGTTGTTGAAAATCCAAAGATTTCGTTGAGAAACTTGAAAAAAGTACTTCCTGGAAACGATAGACGCTACGTGTATAAATCCACCGCTAGAAGAGTTTAAAGCAAATCATTTTCATCCATACAAACCTACCTTTGTTTGTCCACGCGTTGAAACCTGGAGACTTTAATATTCGGTTTGATTTTTCGGCTTGCGTATCAAGGTATGCATATAAATGACCTGTATTTTTGCATAAAAATCATATTTCTGAAGTATGCTTTACATCAAATGGAGTAGTTAGCTCCCAAAATTGATGTTGGTGGAGCACAGCTAAAACATGATTTCTTAACCAGTGTCGAGATCAGTATTATTTTAAGACAAATAATGTGTGGAGCGGCATTTTAGATAACCAACTGATTGGCCCATTTTTCTTAGGCAATATAACGTCGGCTATTTACCTTCAATTTTTGAGAATCTGCTGTTTGTCTTTCTTAATGGCCTTCCACGTAACACTAGAAATAATTTATAGTATAAGCATGATGGTGCACCATACCATAGTTCTCGAACTGTTAACGAGTTTCTTCAGGAAATGTTCCAGGGGCGTTGGACAGAAAATCATTGGCCGACGAGGTTGCTGGATCTGAACCCACTCGATTACTTTCTTTGGGGATACTTAAAAGAAAAAGTGGATTCTCACCGACCTTTTGAAAATATCGACAGCAGAAAAGGAAGGTAGATATTGAAGTTTGAATTTTGTAAATTTATTCTTCTTTAAGTAATACTTTATTATTTGTTTTATCTTACAGCTCTTACGGCCAGATTCTCCAACGCTTGTTAGGTCTAATTTGACAACCAAAAATTTTAAAGTGACAAGTGTAACAATAAGACAACTAAGTTTTATACTATGAATTTGATTCTGTGGCTTTTCGCAAATTTATGAAGAAAAGAGCAATTTTAGTACCTACGTACTTTCGACAATAATAGAACTAAATTCATTCTAGCAACCCGTTTCAAGATGAAAATCATTTGGAAACCAAGCAAATCGCTAAAATATAATAGCTCATAAGTTTTTAATAACGACTTATTAACAATGACAAGACAAAAACTTGTCAAAACATAACTGATCAGCTAGAAGATCTTAATTTAAAACAGTACTAAATCTTAAGCCTTCTTAGTGAATTCGAATGTTAATTTTTTTCGTAGATGACTGTGGTTTCGTATATAGAGAGAGAAAATGATTCCAAATAATTTTTTAAAATAACTTTTCTTTATATCTTGCTAAATAAGGGTACTTTATTCTTGGGTATATTTTACGTTTTTGTAGCTTACCCTGTATACTATGGGTATCTTCAGATTTTTTCTATAAGGATTTTTAGTTTATTAATATGCAGAACTTTTCTACACCAAAGTGATTTTTTTTCAACTTTTTGTAAAAAATTTTCCCATAGGGCAATAACTCCGTGGGACACCCTGTATATTATTGTATTAGGTATTACATACGCTTAAGGACGGAGTCTTGTGTGACAATAGAGACTATTTTTATCAGTGCATAAAATTAAAGGAAAAGATAATATAAAGCAATATAATATAATAACTCCAAAAAACTTACTAATTGTAAAGATGCTACTAGCCTAAATGAAGTGGTCATAAGTTTGTATCTATATTAAAATTACTGTTCTTTGTATAATAACTTTTTAATTTTGTTCAATAATAAAAAATAGTCTCTTCACAAAACCACGACCTTAAAACATAAATAACTGTCTACTAGAACAGTAGTACTGTTGAGACAATCTGCATTTTTCTCATTTAAACAAGCAATATTAAAAACTCCCAAACGCCCCTCAAAGCAAAATAATTCCGAGCATTTTTATATTCCAAAAAAACGTTTATGACAGGAACTAACGATTTAACAACACAATCGTCCCCGTCTATAGCTGCAAATGCCCAGTTTACAATAGACATGATAATTTTGCCGGTTGACCGACTACCCTTAGAAAAGTGGACACGGTCACTCACAACAAGACAACCCCTCAAATTAATTTTCTCTAAAGGAACAAAGTACCTGACCTATGACAAAAATGATTCACCAATTTTCGATTATAAGGGTGAACTTGTAATTTAGATATTGATAAAACAACGAAAACTAAAGTTTATTAATAAAACAAACTAAAAGTACAGTAATCAGGAAATACCACTATTTTGATTCCTTTATGATTTTTTCAGCGTATTACCTTACTTAAAGATATTATAAAGGTGTTTCAAAAAATCGAGCAAACTTAATAAGTAAATTTCCTTTATTGAAAAAATCGCAGAAAGAAAGATATGGTGGGAATCACAAGTGTCACTACCATCGTTCGCATGGCGCAAATCTTGTAGAACGTCATGCGAGGTTACCAAATGTCCGCAAAAATTAAACGTTTTTTGTAAATTACAAAATATTTTTTTTTTTTTACCAAAACATTCCTAGTAGGCTCACCATTAAAAAACCTGAACTTGGCATGGGTCCCGTAAGTAGCAACAGAGACATACAACTTTAAAATTTCACCAACCACCACTTAATCTAAGGCTTTATTAAATCTTTCTCCATTAATCCATTCTAGTACTACAAAAATCATGTTACATCATCCAAAATATACCTATTTGTTTTAAATAAAGTTTAAAAAAAAAAAACGCTTCGTTTATCCTAAATAAAAACTGCAGATCTATATAAAGACAATTTTAAATAAGCACTACATATACATAATATGTAGGTGTAGGGTAGCATATAGTAGGTACAATCAAAACTAATACAATTTCTAATAATGTGTTTAAGATTTATTGATTTGTTTGTCCGTTAACTGAGTTTGGCACCTTCATATTTAACTTTGTCTCTTTTTTATAGCAAAACAAATTGACTTGGTCGAATGGTCAATTAGTCAAGCACACTAGCTAAAGTAGCCAGCTGCTTTGTTAAAATAAAAGATGTGTAAACAACCAGTGAATGACAGACAATCGCGTAGCGTAGTATTTTGAAATAAAAAATATGTGAAACAGTTCTGTTTGTAGACTTGGTAAACAGTTTTTGGAAAAGTGACTTTAAATGCTTCTAGATTGGTTTTTCGTCTACAATTTTTTTTAGCTTATATTTTAAGTTGAGTAAAGCATCTGAGAGTGTAAATTATCTTATCTCATTATTAATCACTATAGCTAGACTGCTTTAATTTGACAATTCAAAGTTTTAAACTGATAAAGTGTATGAATAAGGCAACTAAATTCTGTACTATGAATTTATTCCTATCTTTTTGCAAATTTGTAGAGGACAGTACACTTTCAGGAACGGATATTTCTTTTCTTTAAAGATTTCCAACATTTTTTTCAGCAAAAACAAGCAAGGTTGTGAAAAAATTTGCTACCGTTTTAAAAAAGTAGAATAGAAAAGCATCCTTTATTCCAGTATAGCCCGCTGCATACGCTTCTGCCACAAGAAAAAGACAAAATAAAAGCGCTTTTTATTACGGATTTTCTTAACTACTTGTGTCACACATATCGTCTATGTTACAAGGAGCTATCTATCATTTTCTCCCAAATAGTGCTAGCTGCACCATGAATTTTATTATAAATTATTCTATAGGTTATAAAAAGGGGGCATCTGCAGGATTTTTCATTCTCAGAAAATTATAGCTGTTGTCTGATGGACCATTTATGCGACAATAATAGATATTTGTGTACCAAGGCCGTAATGTTGATCTTTTTTGGCCGAATCTGAAATTTGTGGATGAGGCGTAGCCGAGGCCAACAAATTTCAGGTGAGGACAAAAAAGATCATACGGCCGAGGTGCACACAAAATTTTTTAAGCGAGTGTCTCATCAAGTAGGTAACAACTTTTTTTTACAATTTTGTTTCTAAACAAAGACGAAACTGGAAGATTAGATTCAAATTTTTATTAACCAAATGAAAAGTGTATTATTAAGTAACAAAGATGTGTACAGAATTACTTACAGTAAGTATTATAAACAGAAGTTGGGTTATGTTAAATGTACATTTATTACATTTTGAACATGTAATACCACTTTTAGACATGACATTGTTAACAAACATTTCATTTTCAGTAACAATATTTGTCTAGTAGGCTGCCCTCATAATGACTTTGTTTGCAAAAGCGGCTGTAAAGTAAAAAAGCGGCCGTAAAGTAAAAAATCGGCCAAAAAAGGTACACTTCAGGGACGTTAATAGATCCGTAAAACTTCATTTGTTGTGACACTCGCTTAAAAAAAGGGGCTAACTGATTTTCTTTCAAAAAAAAAAATTCTGTGCTTGAATATATTTTCCTACTCGTACTAACACATAATGTAACCCATTATACATAAAAGGTTTAAACTCTGTATCATTATTAGTCATTAAAAAGTTATAAAACGTAATATCAATCAAATTGTAGCGCTTCCGAAAAAGTTTTGTTTTTGTTGGATAGCCCCTTTTTACAAAACACAGACGATATGGCCTGCAGTTCAAAAATAAAGAGAACTTTGAGACTGAACAATATCTATTCTTTAAAGTAACAAAAATTTTACAATATCATTTTATTTCATTGAAGAAATGTTAAAAAACTGTTCACTGTTCACTACATAGTAACACACATCAAGATAAAAATCATTTGGAAATCATGAAAATCGCTGAAATATTCGAATAACTCATACGTTTGATGGCTTATTATTAACGACTAGCTTCCGCCCTCGACTTCGTCCGCGTGGTATATAGGTGGTATATTTTCAAGTAGTTTCAAGGTAATAGAACCGTGTAACAGTTTTACCCCATTACAAACTTTGAACTCCCATTTGATTTATTAAAAACTGTAAAACACATGTTTAAGCATTTACGTTCACATTCACTAAGAAGATTTAAAACTTAGTACTGGTTTATATTAAGATCTTCTAGTTGATCAGTTATGTTTTGACAGGTTTTTGTCCTATTATTGTCAAAAAAGTATTCAGTAAGAACTTGAATTATTCTGATATTTCAGCGATTTGCTTGGTTTCCAAATGATTTTCATCTTAAAACGAGTTGCTGGAATGAATTTAGTTTTATTATTATCAAAAGTAAGTACTAAAATTGCCCTTTTCTGTATAAATTTGCGAAAAAACTCAGAAACAAATTCATAGTGTAAAACTTAGTTGTCTTATTCTTACACTTGTCAGTTTAAAACTTTCGTTGCCAAATTAGTCCGGACTATAGCGTTCGAGTAAATAGGACCATCTAATATTTTTTCTCCATACAAAGTTTCAACCCCTGATTCACCACCTTAGGGGTTAAATTGTGAAAAATCCCTTTTTAGTAGATGCCTACGTTATATAAGAAACCTCCGTGCAAAACTTCAAGTTTCTAGATCCAGCGGTGTGGGCTGTATGTTGATATGTCAGTCAATCAGTCAGTCAGTGAGTTTGTTTTATATAATATAGAGATGACAAGACAAAACTGGTCAAAACCTTACAGATCAACTAGAAGATCTCAATATAAACCAGTCTAAATCTTAGTGAATTCTAGTGTCTAATTTAATGATAACCTTAAAAAATATAATGTAAAGGTTTATTTTGGAGTACTCTAGGGTTATCATTTTAGCCCTCAATTCTTATTAATAATTTCTAGTTAGTTTGTAAATAGATTTTTTGCCATAGATAATTAGAGATAAAATCAGCTTGATAAATATTGCGGTTTTATTTCATATCAATCTAATTACAATAAGTAGAATAATTAGGATAACAAGTTCCTTAACAATTTTGTACATTACTTCAAAATAAGTAGTCAGGTTATTATGACGCATAAAATTATGCTCTTATTCCCTGTGTCACTCTTATTTTCTGAATTTATCACTATCTCAATAAAACTTAGATTACATTTTTATTTGTTTATAATAAAATTTTTACATTTCGTCCGGTAGTAAATTCGTCAGAACATAAAATCCTTTGTTGAATATCTAAGCTCAGGTTTTTGACATTGCTCATATCGTGTATACATATTATTGGAAGACTATTTTCCCCGAATTTTGCTACTTTTAATAAGTCGTCCTTAAAAGTTATTTTATTATTTCTGCGATTTGCTTGATTTCCAAATCATTCTTATCTTTGAAACTATTGATAAAAAATATTTAACCCGATTATTGCGGAAATACATACTTATATTGTCCTTTTCTTTATAAACTTGCGCGAAAAACTCAGAAATTAATTCACGGTATAAACCTTAGTTGCCTTATTTGCAAATTTGTCAACTTAAACCCTTAACTATCAAGTTAGACTGGTTTTAACAATAGTGAATCCAGTTTGCCCAGGTATCTAAAATATTGAATCTTATTTATTTAGGAAACATGTCTCCGCCCAGCCGAACGATGAGCGACTAAAATAAGTGACTAATTTTCGACATGTAGAGTTTCCACATGAACGTCTTTAAATTTTTAACTCCAAATCAGAGGTTCCCAATTTTTTTCCCTGTAGACCACTTGCCGTATTATTTTTTTTCCGCAAGCCTCGTGCCTGAACCAGTAATGGGATTCTAATAAAACAAACGTAAATAAACCAAAATAAAAAAAAAATCATTAATAAAATTATAAAATTTTCTTAAAATTTATCACAAAAAGCCTGTGAATATTTGGATTTTGGACGAAACAAATCAGAACTTACAATTTACAATTTACGTAAAATAAAACATTAAGCTTCAAAATAGAAAAATAAATGCTGTTAATGGGAGGGATGAACCGGATGCTCTGATAGCAACTGTTCAATATTTGGCTTCAAATGAGTGAGGGATAGCCTCAAATCTCCAGGTTCAATTATTTGCAACCGATTTCTTTTTTGTGTAAGAAGATTAGTTACCACCACTAAAACCCCTTTCCACGCGGTATGAAGATGACTGTGGGTAGACTCCCAAATACATCTTGTGGACCCCCAAATTTTCTTGTCGCTGGCATGGACCCCCTGCAAGTCCTGCAGACCTCTTTGGGAAGCATTGCTCTAAATAAAGTGTCTTACAAAAGAGAACAAAGGAACCTACAGCGCTGGTTCTTAAAAAATTGTTCCAATGATCTTAAAAAAGATTTTCTGGCGATTAGCAGGTTTTCTAAAATGCAGAAATCTCTACAGCATGTTTATCATTTTCTAGAATAAACGCTTTTATTTCAAACAGACTGAAAATTTTATTTTCAAGACCAGCGAATATCAGATTGTTGCTTGACCAAATATGGCATGACGCACTCCTCAACAAACTACCTTCTTACGCTAAAATTTTAACGTTTTAAGGATTCCGTTGATCGGTAACAAAAACCTCCTTATATTGAAGTTCCATGTGCTATGAAAACTTTTAAAAAATCCTAGATTTTTCCCGAATGATGTGTACAGAATTAGGTATTTTATTTATTTTTGGAACATTGTTTAATAAATATACAATGGAGTGGCAAATATTTGTTTTTCGACACTTTATGGATCACAATTTAACTAAAGCCTAGATATATGGCACACCAGAGATTAGATAAAGTTATGGTGAAACTGATTCAAAACACATTTCCCAAAAAAAAATGATATCTTGTTTAATTTTCGTGTTTGACTTGAACTTAACTAGGATACTTATACCCGTGTGCATAGTTTTCTGTGACAACTAAAAAGGCTCTTACGGTGTTGAAATAGTTGACATTAGATGGACACATATAGTTTTCTGTTAAGTACTTTTTTATCTTTTCTATCAGACTTTGCAAAATTCCTTTAGAACTTAGAGGCAGATAAATGATGATAGATCAAAAACCTTTCGAATTGACCTGAGCAGATTTAAATTTTTTTATTTTAGTGCATCGATATTGTACAGAAACTATCAAATTGCAGAAATAACAGAATGACTCATCGGTTCGAGGGTTTACTTACTAACAAACAATGATAGGACAAACACTTGTCCAAACTTAAGTGGTCAATCAGAAGATCTAAATGTAAACCAGTCGTAAGACTTAAAACTTTTTACTGAATTCCGTTGTCCTGAGGGCGCATACAAGCAATACACAAGCCTTGATAAAAATAAATACAAAATGCTCATTTCTTTGGACAGTATCATTTCCCTAACTCGAGAATTCAGGTCCTAAGCAGAAATTTTGGTAAGCTCACCTTTAAAGGTTTGTTCAGATTTTTTCTTTTTGAAAAAACCACTCGTGTAAGTATTCACTGAGTAGACTCATGCATGTATGTCAATTATTTTCTCAGAAATTAAATATTTATCAAAAACCTTATTACTTGACATTTACGGCGTTATCTTTTTGCTGTCTAAAGATACCCAATTTACACAAATTTAGGAACGATAATTCAAAATTCTATATCTATCCACTTATAAATCTCTGCTATAATAATTAATTAAATATTTTTATTGAATTATAGACAATCGTTCTCGAATAAACTTCATAAACAGGATTTTCTAGATAAAGTAATGGGAGCGTTGTTGGACTCTTACTTCCCATTCTTATGTAGTTTACATCAAAAACATTTTCTCACCACTTCACCATCAACAATAGACCAAATTAAAATGACCGTTATTTATTTTACATTATTTTACCTGTTACTTCCTTATTTTCCCGTTTCTTACCAACGTTGACCACTGCCCATTTCAATTCCAAGGGCCGGTACCAAAGGGTTAGACTTGACTTTTTCATTCCTAAACCAAATAAACCACCCTTTCTTTGGCCCTTCGACCCCTTTGCATAACCAACGCTCTTGGCACGTTCTTCGACACAGAAAAATACACGTTTTTTGCGTTATCGCGCACTGGAACTCAACTTTAAAAAGGGTGCTATTAAAAGAAGATTCACCCCTTAATTAATATTCTAAGGGGTAGTGGAATAAACGCGCGTGGCGTAAGATGCGATGTAAATATCTTTTCGTTTGGGCACACGACGTAGTTGTTGTCCTTTTCTGCCTTTTGTCCAGCGTAATTTATGATCTCTTAAAATGTTACTACCTGCTACCTGACCGTTAAATTAAATTATTTTTGACGTTCGACAATAGAACAGTCAGATTTTTTTAAAATAGTACGCTTAACTCAGTTATAGTCAAAAAGCAAAGGTCTAAAGCTTTTTTAGTTACTTGGCATGTCATGTAATCTACATTTGGAGTCTCTAACAACCAAGATAACGTGTTACCATGAGAATCCCTTTATTAGGGCGGTTTACTCGTAGAAATTTTAAGAATTAAACATTTTAAAGAAGGAATTGTTCAATCAAATTCATCTTCGTCCCATCTAATAATCAGTCTTTATCGAAATTGTTAGTCTTGTGATATTATTAGGGACACAATACCAACACTTGAATACTTATATTAAAAATGGTCCGTTTCTTCAAGCAATTTAATCAGTAGTTAGCCAATTGAACACTTGAAATGTGACGGCTCATTTAATGTCATTGCCATAGGCGACTCTAAACGGCAACTAAATTTATCGCTTTACTAAATGCTTTGAGAAACCGACTGCAAGAGGTTTATAAAACAGTAATTACCGACATTCACTAACGCGTGTGTTTTCAGCACTGGTCGCTACGGCACATGAAATCGAAGAAGTTTTGAAGTTATATTGCGAGATTTTTTAAAAGCTCCCAATCGCCGTGGGGAAGAAAACTACATTTGCATGTGGTGAATTTACTCCTCATTATTTTTATAAAAGACTAGCTTTCGCCCACGACTTCGTCTGCGGTATAACAATTTTACTCCCTTATAAACTTCGAACCTCCATTTCACCCCCTTAGGGGTTGATTTATTAAAAACTGTAAAACACGTGTTTAAATACTTATTTTTTAGACTACTATGAAATTTCGACTTGATAGGACCATCTATCATTTGTGGTGTTGAATTTTGAAAAACCCTTCCTTAGTGCATGCCTACGTGCTTATAAGAAACCTCTGTGCAAATTTTAAGTTTCTAGAACCAGCGGTGTGGCCTGTGCGTTGATACGTCAGTCAGTCAGTCAGTCAGTTTCTTCTTTTACATAGATATAGAAAAATGAGTCCCAGTTTGGTCCTTTTAATACGAATTGTGCGTATTTAACTCATTTAAAGATGAAAAAACTAAAAAAGTAATTTTTCTATTTTTTGTTGCACTTTTCCAACTTGTCAAATTAGTAGATCGGTTCAAAATTTTTAATTTAGATCCTTTTCAGAATTTCAAAAGCAAATTTCCTACTTTTTTTGAGATAAACGCAGTCAATGCACCACTTTTCAATTTTTGCAAAATTTTATTTGAACGTAGTTTAAAATTTTTTTTTTGTAATACATAAGTCTAAATGATTTATTTTTAGTTTGTCAAAAATTGATATTTGACAAATATATATATGTCAGCTAATATAAATATAAGCCTAGAGTTGTGTCTTGGTCAATTGGACCGGTCAATCTGACCGCGGTCAAATATTGTGTGGTCAAATAATTGCTCCATGTCGAAATAAAGCGTCGATTTGTGGCCGACCTGTACAAATGCATTTCGGGGACTACTTTCCATGCCAGCATCAGCTGCATCTAGTGAAAGAAATTGGTCAACTTGGCGAACGTTGCACAGCAAGCTCAGAAACATGTTGACAACATCACGGGCAGAAAAACTGGTCTATATCAAATTTAATTTAGTATCAGTACGTGGGGAAGAAAGCAGTTCTAAAATACATTTCAATCTGTCCAGCGACGAAGAAGAATCTTAGGATACTGATAGTTATATTGCCAAAAAATAGTGTTTTGCTTGTTCATTTTCATCTTTTTCCTTAAATTTGCAATACAAATGTTAGTAATTGTGTATTTAACGCAAATACTTTTCTTTGGATCTATTTTTGTACTGTTTTAATGGTTGAAATAAAGTTTATTAGCCTTTGTAATTAGTACTAACGGTATTATAAAGTGTGATTATTAATATGTCTTACAAAAATGCAATATTGCAAGAATTAGTACTGATCGACTTAATAAGAAAATAATTCTATTCTGAAAGAGAGACCGGTTAAATTTTCACCGGTCAATTGACCAAAAAGTTGTTGACCGGTCAAAGGCACAACTCTATTTAGACCCAGTCTAGTTAGTTAATTTTTACAAATAATATGGACATAATTTTTATTGCTTCGCTGCAAAAATAAACCACTCTAATCACATGTCAATTTATATACAAGACATTAGATCTGGTCTAAATTTTAATCACCTTTTATGAATATCACCTAGGCAATAATAATGTTGATTTACTCTGCAATTAGTTACATTAAGATTAACTTAATAACTTTGGAATTTTTACTTCATACCTATCATGATTTCATTTATATTAAGTTTCATTAACTTCTTTTCAATAAAACAAGGACAAATATTGCATATGTAATTAATTATTATAAAAAACATGCAATAAAAACATTTAAAACCCATTTTTGAAAATGCCAATTTTAGAAGAAAATAGTTTTAACATTTCTATTATTTTTGCGTGCTCACCGTCGCGACGCCGACGCTTCGCATCTCAATACTCATGTAGCAACTTAAGTATCAAAACATTGAAATTTTTCTGCATGCTTTCTCTACATCTATATTTTTTGACCTTTTATTGCAAGGATCAAGAATATTGGAATTTCTTTTTCTGCAAATCCTGCTGAAAATTGTAAATTAATTTTCACTCGTAGGGATTTGTTAAAAATAATTGTTGCAATTTTATGAAGGATTTTTAAAATTTATTTTATCGTTTTCGTATATCCTTTTCTACTATCACAACACTTAACTGATAAGAAAAATAAAAAGTCATCCAAATTTAAAGGTGGTTCAAAGCTTACCTTGAGCAATTCTCACTGCTGGCATTTTAATTCTCATCTTGACAACTTTCTAAGTCTCTTAGGTCCCAAGAAAAAATTAGTTCATAATGAAATAAAAACTTAAACCACTAACTAAAAAAAAATCAACAACGCGCCAAATCACAAAAAAACTTTTTTCCTTTAATTATCACTTCGTTTTTGCACGGAAGAAAATAAAGTTCTCTGTACACGACATGGAAAATTTGTTTAAAGTACATAAAAGCTCACTGTTTGAGGGATTTTCAGGTGACCGACTAAAAAGATAACAAGTCGGCTATCGTCGTACGTAAAGCGATCCTGCGGAAGCTGAGGTCCTGGACCGCTGGCTATCTCAATAGTCCAAACGCGTGTGCCGTATCTTCATCCACCGGGCAGCTTTCAAGCCCCGTGGATACTTCGGCTCACGTCGGTCGGGGATCGGAAAAGCTCGCGCGGGCTACTTACTAGCCAGCGGTCCTGTGAGCGAGCAACGTGTGTGTAGTGCGCGAATTGGAAGGGATGATGCGCGAGTTGTAGGAGTGGGGAGGGCTAGCGGGCATCCGGAAGTTATGTTCCGGTATGGCTCCGGTAACTTCTGTGGCAGGATACTGCGAGAGCTTTCGATGATGAGCTTTCGCGAAGCGGCAGGATTACAAATGTACAGATCGGAAAAGTTTATTCGAAAGAAGTGTGTACGTATTCTTGCAGGATCCTTTGACCGTTGGTTGTTTTAATAATGCTTGATTTACGTTTTGTTAAGTCAAATAACTTCTGCTATAGAATAAAGCTAAATATTTTTATTTGACAGTTCTTGCAGTAATCTTAAGATCTGACAGAAATCACGTTGTTAAAATTTCTCTTTCTTGTAGGTAATTATGTAGCAGGAATTTGATTATACAACATATTGGCATGTTTAGAATATTTAAAGACATTATAAATATTCCTGCTAAATCATATTACAATCATTTAGATATCTAATTTTGGTGACATGATTTTATGAGACGGCAGGCACTTAAACTTTATTCCCCAGAAATTCATTGGTATATGTACCTATTTTGCAGGATTATTTTAAAGATTCTCGTTTACAAGTTATTATATTTTTCTTTTATAAAATTTTATTAAACTCGTCCAGAAACCAAGTAAATTATACAAAATGTGTACCCATATGAAACATATTTCTCTATCATTTCCTTATTTGTGTTATACTAATAGAATTTTGTAGCAGAAGTTAACTATTGCAAAAACCTTCCATGGTCACAGCAGAATAATTAATTATTAAAATAGTTTGTTACAACCAAAATATTTCACAATTTTTAGAGATACAACTTGCACTTACTCATTTGAAATATTGAAGGTGTCCTAGTTAACGCTTCCAGCTTCAGCTTACTTTTATGAAAAATGCAGATACATCTAAAAATATTTGCTAAGTAGGGCATATTTTACCGAATTTTGGTCGAGGGTGGTTTTCACCTTCAAAACCAACCCCTAATTTTTTTCAAATAGAGCAGGAGGTTCTGTTAAAAAGGTTTTTTGTTTTGCCCCAAGTTGGGCGCCAAAAATTAAAACGATTTTTGGGATTTTTGGCGCCCAACGTGGAGCAAGATATAAATGCTTTTTTTAAATTGGCTTTTTGTTAAAAGCGTCAGTAACACAAACCTTCAGTTTAAGTGGCAGGTACTTAAGTTTTATTTTAATTCGATTTATGCATTTTGTCGAGGGTGGTTTTACCTTCAAAACCAACCCCTAATTTTTTCCAATAGAGCAGGAGGTTCAGTAGGTTTTTGTTTTGCCCCAAGTTAGGCGCCAAAAATTAAAACTATTTTTGGAATTTTTGGCGCCCAACGTGGAGCAACGTGATTTTTGTTAACAGCGTCAGTAACACAGACCTTCAGTTTAAGTGGCAGATACTTAAATTTTACTTTAATTCGATTTATGCATTTTGGTCGAGGGTGGTTTCACCTTCAAAACCAACCCCTAATTTTTTTCCAATAGAGCAGAAGGTTCAGTTAAAGGTTTTTTGTTTTGCCTCAAGTTGGGTGCCAAAAATTAAAATGATTTTTGGAATTTTTGGCGCCCAACGTGGAGCAAGATGAATGCTTTTTTAAATTGATTTCTTGTTAAAAGCGTCAGTAACACAGACCTTCAGTTTAAGTGGCAGGTACTTAAATTTTACTTTAATTCGATTTATGCATTTTGTAGCGGTGTCGATAAAATCCACTTTAATTTTATCGTAGTGTAATTTTTACAGTCTACTTTATAATAAGTGTAAGCAACAAAAATATATTAAAAAAGTCAATGAGAGGTTTTGAAATTAACATCTATTGTTACAAATAATATATAGTGTTAACTATTTTGCAGCAATAAGATAAGAAAAGTGAGTATTTGTCTAAACGTGGAAGATTACAATTTTTTACTATTTTTTATAATTCATAATCTCTAACAAAAAATGCGTTAACATTATTGCAGTAATTTATGTGATCACCATTTTCTTTATTTACACTACTCCAAGAATTTAACGCACCACCAAAAAATAACCAAAAGTTTAAAGTAATTTTTTGTCTAAACTGCTTGTCCGATTTGAATGAATTTTTTTTTGAATGACAGGTTGACACTTCCAGATAGTTAGTGTACTACTGTATTTGCATACAAACTTATCTTTGTATAAATACGGGGTGTTGCAATGATAACCTGATTTTTTCATAAAATTTGTAACACCCTGTGGAGTTCAACAGTAACAATATCAACTTAAAATTAAAATCAAATTGTAGCTTTATCTTTTTGTAACATTTTGTTTTTTGATTTACTCTATTATCTTGGCCACAACAAGAGAAAATCAATTTTACAGCATAACATGTTTTTTATAAAAATTTATTATCCAACTTTAACAACGAAAAACAAAGAAACAAAAGGTAAAAAAAAGTCAGTAGCGAGTATTTCCGCCTCTGGCAGAAATAACTGCTTGGCACCGACGGCCCATACTTAAAATAAGCGACCGTATATCATTATGGTCAATTTCTTCCCATATTTCAATCAGTCGCCTCCCCACGTCTTCCAAGGTGTTTAAGTTCCGTTCCTCTCGTAACCTCCTCCCAAGAGTGTCCCAGAGATTCTCTATGGGATTTAAATCAGGGCTTCTAGCTGGCCATGCAATGGTATCGATGCCAACTTCCTCTAGATAATTCCTCACAACTCCAGCAACATGAGGCCTGGCATTATCGTGCATCAACAAAAAGCCTTGCCCTATATATGGCGCATATGGCATTACATGTTGGTCTGAAACCTCCAGCTGTAAGGCTTCCATTATTTATGACCACAAGTTCTGTACGACCAGTCAAAGAAATACCTCCACAGACCATCACAGATCCTCCTCCAAATACTGTGGTATTTGAGAAATTACACTGAGCATATCGTTCGTTAGGGCGTCGATATACACGTATGCGCCTGTCATTATTGTACAAACAAAATCTTGACTCATCCATAAATAATACCTGTTGCCATTCCGCTTCTAACCAGTTACGATGTTCCATGGCAAAATTCAGCCTCGCTCTTTGATGATCTCTAGTTAGAGCTGGCCCCCGAGCAGCAATTCTAGGTCTCAAATTGTGTTCTCGTAGTCGCTGACGAGCTGTTTCACCACAAATTTGTAAACCAGTAGCATCTCGAAGCTGGGTTTGAAGGGTCCGGGCTGTTACAAAACGTTGTCTTAATGCCGATAATCTTAAAAAACGGTCCTGATTAGGGGTTGTTATTCGATTCCTTCCTTGTCCCGGTCTGCGACCATGACTTCCAGTGTCTCTATATCTTTGTATAACTCGGGAAACGGTTGTATGGTATACATTAAATCGTCTACCAATTCTTCGGTAATTCCAGCCTTCCTCGAACAATATTAATGCTTGAGCACATTCTTCGCGAATAAGATTTCGTGTTTCACGTTGCATATTAATTTAAATAAAGGACTAACACTAAAAATACACTTCTATAAAATACTTCTTGACACCTGTATTTAGCTAATGACAATTTACTGTAACTTATTGTTTTTCATAGCCTGCTACTCACTTTTATTATTATAAATTTTAATAAAAAACATGTTATGCTATAAAATTGATTTTCTCTTGTTGTGGCCAAGATAATAGAGTAAATCAAAAAACAAAATGTTACAAAAAGATAAAGCTACAGTTTGATTTTAATTTTAAGTTGATATTGTTACTGTTGAACTCCACAGGGTGTTACAAATTTTATGAAAAAGTCAGGTTATCATTGCAACACCCCGTATTTATACAAAAATAAGTTTGTATGCAAATACAGTAGTACACTAACTCTCTGGAAGTGTCAACCTGTCATTCAGAAAAAAATTCATTCAAGTCGGACAAGCAGTTTAGACAAAAAATTACTTTAAACTTTTGGTTATTTTTTGGTGGTGCGTTAAATTCTTGGAGTAGTGTATAATTATAAGTGCTTTTAAAGAAGAAAGTGTATTTACATAAATAAAGTACCACCCATATTATCTAGCAAAAAATACGCCTCAAAATTGCGTCAGTTTGGATGCCTCATAAACTGATGATCAGAGAACAAAATTTGCTCTGACTCTTATGGATTGTCGTTGTGGAGTCACGTGGGCTAGTTCTCACGTGTTACGTGATTAGGTTGTGATAGTATGTCTGCCCTGCATTGGCAAAAAGCCGTATATGAAATTTCATGGTTTTGAGAAAAGCGCACTTAAAGTTGAAATTAGTGTATTTTTGTTATTTGGCAACGGATCAATTTTAAACCCTCCGGTAAAGGATAGATAGTAAGTAGCTAATACTTTTTAGGTAGGTGGATTTTTTTTTATCCTATTTTTATGCAAAATCTGTTGCTTACGTCTTTTATCCATTGTTTTTTTTAATAATAGTTTATTTCATACCAACACAAAAAGACTTAAGTGGGTTTAAGTCTATTTACCATTGTTTAAAGTTTTAATTTTTAAAGCAGAAATTAATGGTTAACTAATGTAAACTACTTGTACGTTTTTTTCCAATGTAGTTCATAGCAGCAAAAGCATTAGTAAATAGGGCTATGCATTTAAATAGTAATTTTTCGAAAATTTTAATATTTAAAAAAATAAGTTTTATTTAAATCAAATTAAACTTAATTTTGTCTTTACTTAGTACCAAATTAAATGGTAATATTAGCATACAAGCTATTCCCTGATTTAAGTGTTAAGCTTATACCAAAGAAAAACATGGTACGTGGTACAATGGCAAAAGGACGTATACGATTTATACGTTATATTGCAATTGCATAAAGATAATTAAATATTAAAGAAAATTATAACAAAAACACGTATGACTCTTATAAGGCTTTTTGCCTTTTTTGTAAAGTTTAAAAATTAAGAAAAGATTAATGGCATAAAATGGTACCAAAGCATACATTATTTTGCCAATGTACAAATAATTTTTTTTACTGGCAAAAACACGTATAAATTGATTAAGTCTTTTTGACACAGGAATTTTATTCTAACATAGTCGGTTACGGCTTTTTGACATTGTGAATTTTAATTTTTTAGCTCTTACGTCATTTGGCCAATGCATGCAGAAACAAAACCACAAGGACTTTTCAAAATGTAATTATAGGGTTCGAAAGAGAATCAAAAGTTACGGGGGACTATTGAAAAAACCAAAAATGTGAAATTTCCACATACGGCTTTTTACCATTGTAGGGCAGATGTATGACAGGCTCCTTCCCGTTACATTGAGTTTTGAGGAATGTCGTGAATTCCACCTTCCGCTTGTTTATGGACTCGCCTTATATATGGGGACCAGTAGTATTTACAGACTTTTTTTGCTTGGGTTTGCTTGGGTAGTTGGGTTTGCTTGAGGTAGTTTCATAGGTTTTTTTAGACATATTAAGATCATACATGTTTGGACTTAAGGGAAACCCTTGATATTTTTGTATTGTGTTCTTGTATTATTGCCAGAGAATAGTTCCGGGAAAGTCGAGCTTAGGAGTGAGAACTGAGGAACTCGCGTAAAGGAGTACGGTTGGCAGAGCTTTAGATACGTCAGAACGGTGACTAATAAGAAATTAAAAAACCGATAATATAATTAATGT
Organism: Philopedon plagiatum; assembly: GCA_963971165.1. Lineage (NCBI taxonomy): Eukaryota > Metazoa > Arthropoda > Insecta > Coleoptera > Curculionidae > Philopedon > Philopedon plagiatum. Next base: position 119,998,549 of record OZ020192.1, on the reverse strand, counting down.
AGATCGGGGTTTGTTTTGAATTTTAATTGTCAGAAAAACAAAAGACTCCTGAAACGTTTATAGTGTCGTGGGGTTTCCTTTAGGGGAAAAACAAGTGTGAATTTGGTGTACGTCGTTACAAACTTGATTCGAATTGGTCAGCTGACTGAGGTGCGGAGATAAAGAGAATATATAATTTTTAAATTAGAGTGCAAGGTCCTCTTTGTTAAGACGTCTGAGGGGTAGCTTCGAACTTGACAAAAAATGCTGGAGCAGCCCTAGGAGATTTTAGATAAATTTGTAAGCTAGGAGCTCAAAACATCTCCAGGTAAATTTCAACATATTATGAATTTAAATAATACACTCTGTATTCTAAATTTATGGTTAGATTGCTTTTGATTATCAGAATCAAAAAATAAGGGAGTGGCAGAGTGAGTTGGGGCTTTCTTTGTTTTCAGCTCTCCACGCTAGTCACAGAGTACACATATATAGTTCACCTAGCTAATATTAGTATAGTTAATGCAGCTAGATAGTTCACTTAGATAATGCAGCTAGTCAGTTCACCTTAGATAGATACCTAAAGAGAGGGAGTAGGGAGTAGTCAATGCAGCTAGTTTGATCAGCCCTAGTCAGTTCAGCTAGTCAATCTGTTACAACCAACAGCGATTGAGTACTATGTATGTAATCTGTAGTATAAATTTATAGTCTAGATGCGTTAGTACCGAGAAAGTATAGTGACTGCAATTCAATTTGATTTAGAGTGTCCACAGGACAATTTTACTTTGCATCGATTCGGTCTGCTAGATTGCAGATTGATTTTTTTAGTGACCGCAGGTCAGTTTATATTTGGAGTGTCCCTATAGGACAATATCGTTTCATATGTGGTGTCCATAGGACAACAACAAGCCAGACAGTACTCAGGACTTATAAGTGATCAATATGATTACAGTGTTTTAGTTAGGGTATTTTTATACCATTATATAGATTCTTGGAGGTACACTGTTGTACTTCGGTTCTTGGTAATCGATAAGATTGCAGTGTTTTATAATTTGTGACACCTAAAATGAATAGACTAAAGACAGTGCGTCAACAGAAGATAGCTGGTGGGTTCGGCCCCTGTGAACGATGAGCAACTGTAATTTCCTTTAATTGTTTTTTTATATTTTTACTATTATAGGTATGTAGGTATATGTCTATGTGTGGGCAAACAGGTAGTTTGATTTCCAATCTGAGGAAGGAAACAGTTTGACTGTGAACCAATCTAGGGACTTTGATCCAGTCGATCAAATTTGTCACAGTCTGGCGTCCAAATAACATCTTTTAATGAATCAAGGTTCCTGGATTTCCTTCAATCCGACTGGAACTGTGTGAAGAATATTAAACAGGGACTAACATGCAAAAAGGGACCCCCCTGATCACACTTGTGCTAAGAGCGACGAAACAGATCTGCCGTGTCCAGGTCAGAACATATAGATTACCTGGTAAAAGATGTGACGAGAGAATCCTGTGGGAAAAGTAAGTTACAATATTATGTATGTTGCTAAAGCTAAGTAAATTTATGTACCCTGAGGTCTTACGATAAACAGAATTATTAAGATAAAAAGTACTCATTTATATAAAAATGAGTTTTTCGTTTTGGTAAGGTGTGACTTGTTATCGAAATTCCATAACTGCCAATCATTTCATTAAAATCCCTGAAAAGATAGGTCTGTAATAAAGTAATTAACAATATCCAAGTCATCAATCAAACAATTAATACCTGTTAAACCTTGGCTAGCAAAAGAGAAAATATTGGACAAAATTTTGCGTCATGCTAAAATGTCGGTATGCGTGTGACAAACTGATATGTTAACAAATGGATTGTAAAAATGTACAAGGGATTTCATTGATCTGCGGAAGTCAGATAATAAAATATAATAACGGTAGCCTGAAATTTTAGCTTGTCTAACGCTTGTATTGATAACTTTGACGATTTTGTAAAAAAGCAATTCAAAAAATTGGCCAGTCAAATATTCAAGACACTCCTTAGAGTTTCCAATTCTGGGATTCGTTGGACGCAACTCTCCATCTTTGGCGATTCTGTGATAAATCCTTCGTATCACATCAAATTTATATGTTTTTCTGATCCATCATCTTGTAGCATCTTTGGTAGGTTGAAGACCAGTGGTCTATTGGTCCATTCCCTGCAAGTTTGTTATCTTCTTCACCTTCAATTATGTCTACGTGTTCTCTTGCAGCTTGACTGTGATTTTTACCAAGGCTGTTACTTGTCAAACTAGTCTTGACGTTACCTTCTAACACTTAAGTGCCTTCAGGGCTATCTAAATGTCTGAGTATAGGTAAATTCACTTGTAACTTTTATCTAATTACTCGTACTAATATTCTCCCATAATTTATAGCACCATCATTCATATTTTCAAAAAAATGATGAGAAAATCAAACTATGGCTAGTGTTTAATTAAGCATTGCCATGGCCTAATAAAAGTTAAAACGGGAAATATTTATGATACCCATATTAAACGTAGTTCAAATAACAAAATCCCGTTGTATATCAGGTCAGACAATATCTTATGGTCATAAGGTTCTTATCAGTTTGTTTTCACAGGTTATCGTGCACATATTTTGTTTGTCTGATGTAGTGGGCTTATCTGCGATAATACCTCTCATACACGCCACGTTCACAATCTCTACAAATCTTATTTTCCACGAAATATATGGCGTGATAAAAAGCCTGGTCGTTGAGCAATGCACTTTTGATATAATTTTGATAAAACAAATTTCAGTGCAATTTTAGAACCTTGGTTAGATTTGACATTTACAACTTAAAATTTTAAAATACATATTATGAACAAATTTATGTAAAAATTACACCTAATTCAAAATACTTAATTATTTCAAATAGCAGCTTTTAGCAAAAAATAGGAAACTCTTTCGGTCTACAGGTAATCAGGCAGGCTTACACCTAGGATGGATGAAGGACAATCAGAACAAAAATATACCTTATATCTATATCCATCAGTACGCACTAACTGATATTAATTCATTCAGAAGAACAGACCACGTTTTTACTTGAATCAAAATTATACCTTATTCATCGGGGTGTTTTGGATGGGTAAGACTTGATGGCGCGACAACTATTTCACCTACTGCTGCTCCGAAATTGCATCCGGCTACTATCACAACTACCTCGAATTTCTTTAACTATACCCATACGACTTACCCATACCCATCCAAAACCCATTGACGAAGTTCTGATTAAAACGTGTTGTGTTTATAACCCTGCTGAATGGTAAGCAAGAGGGTACTTAGAGCAGAATCAAAAACAGTCCTGATTTGAAATATAATTAAATCGTCTTCACTTCTTTTAGAACTCTGCTGCTCCTACTGGCCGATGAAGGGTAAGGGTCCAGAAATCGCTCAGGATGGTACCTAGAGCAAAATCAAAAATAATTCATTCGATGGTCTTGCGACTAGAAGATAATAATTTATGCATTTTTTCAGTCCCTAGCAAATCTGCATCAATGGGATATAGAATTGCTAATCCTTATTTTAAAATTAAACAAATCTACTGGAGTAAAAATACTGACAAGAAAAAACTAAACTCGTTGCCCCTGAGGATTGATACTAGTGTAATGAAACAGTACTTCCTTGGACATCACACAACAGTTAACCCAAGCAAAATGCTCTTCCGCAGTATTGTTACAGCTTGTCAAATATAGCTTTGAATCTGAATTAGCCCCCCTCCCCCCCATTAATGCGCAGTAGACCGGTTGCCTCGGTGAGGTTGGGTACAGTACTGTTGTGATGTGCATTTCAGTATGGAGTTCATGTCTAAAGTAAAAATCAAAATATTATCTGGGCAAAGTCGTGAAATTTTGGCAAATATTATTCATTTGCGCGCTAAGAAGCTGAAGCGAATAAAAACATCAATGATTTACAGAAATTTTCAAGAGCGTGTTTCAACTGCTACCCGGCGCGTGTATTCGCACAATTCGAGCAATACTAGGTGAGATGAGAAAAGAGAACCGTCCAATAATTTATATGGATGAGACATACATTCATTCTCACACTCATGAAAAATCTTGGAGTAATAACAGTAATGAAGGGCGCCGAAGGCCTGTGCCAAAAGGCAAAGAATAGTAATAGTTCATGCAGGCTGTGAAAATGGTTTTGAACTTAATGAGTATTTGACTTAAGATGAATATGTGTTACTAGTATATAATTAGTTTAATTCTTGATTGTCTGTCCAACTGGACGTTAATCCTATGAGTCATACACGACGATTACCCCCCACTATTGTAAAATTACATTTCCAATTTTCTGCAGAAGATTAATGGGGATTGGTTAAACAAAAGGGTAGAAGAAAATTTGGTTCATGAGAAACATCAGATACCTAGTAAAGCTAGACGAAAGAAAGTATATCAAAAACCAAAAAAATTACCATATAATAAAACCAAACTACAATAACGTGGTTCGTATTCAATTCCTTAAAAAACCGTATAAAATTACGGTTTATTTATCAATTTTCGTTTAAATTTCTCGTCACTAAAAAGTAATCACATATAAACACTCTTTTAACAACACCAAAATCAAATAATTTCCGTTTTATATAATTAATGAATTCAGCGTCTGAATTAAAATGCTTCCACCCTATTCTTAAAAAGCGAATGGCGTGCCACGAGCAGAGAGAGAGTAAATTAATTATATTATTTTAAACAGTTTTTAACAGTTTAAAGCAACGTAATTTTCCGAGGAATTTCCCTATGAATTATGATGTGAAAAGTTTGAGAAAAGTTGCCCGGAACGCTTTCTCTTTTATTTAGTGATGTTAGAAGGTTATTGCTTGTTTTATTTTCGTGTCTAGTTGCTTTGTTATCTTGCGGTGGAGGATTTTTTACGTTCCAGTTTTTTCAAATTATTTTAAGAGATCACGTGACTTTACTATAGGCCTGTTATTCGCCGGTGTACGTATAAATGACCTTGTCAATAGATAAAAAGCTATTATAGAAAAGAATCTGTTAAAAATCTTTTAAAAACCTTTTTTTGTTCAAATGTTTTCTATTTTATTAGTTTTCAATAAATTAGTATATTTTCCATGATAGCATTTTAAATTAAATATTTCCCCCTCCATACCCTTCTATAACTTAACAAGAAACATATATAATTTAAATATTTTTCTTTTTTTTTTTAACCACAACTGTACAACTTATACTTTAACAGCGGGTTGCACAAAACTTTTAAACAAGTAGTAAATTTAATTGACGTTTAGTCATCTTTGGCAATGACGTTAACATAAGTACTGTCACATTACAAGTATCTAATTAGTTTAATTCGTGATTAATTTGTTTGTGCAACCGGACGTAAGAGTTTTAAATAGCATTGGTTTGGAATGGACACTGTCTACTCTCCCGGCTTCCCTCTCCTACGCCCAAATTTTTCCAAAAGTCGATTTTTTAAAAGGCCGATCTCTTAAGGCGATCTAAATAGTGAATCGATCTCCATGAATACAATCTAAGATCGATTCGAAATATCGATTTTTTGAGATTTGGTGAATCCCTAATGTAGATATAGCAGAGGCTGAGTTGCAAGGATATGTAGATGGAGAAAGAGCTACTCGGGATACAGATACTCTAAAATGGCGGAGGGAACATGAGGGAGTCTTCCCAAATCTTGCAAAAATCACCAGAGATTTATTAGCTATACCTGCCACCAGTGTACTCGCTGAAAGGCTATTTTCAAAAGCCTGACTTGTAATTAGAAAACATGGCAACCGTCCTAATGCAGAACCTGCGAGAACTCTGCTTTGTCTAAATTCCTGGTACTCCTGCAATCTAAGTCTAGAATTATTTATTAATGAATATATAAGTTTGTTTCTAGTTGTTTTTTAAAGAAAATTGATTTTTTATGTTGGCAATATTTTTATATTTACATGTCAAATTAAAAGTTGCATTTAAATTCTGGTATTATTCAAACTTTTAAGATTTTAGCAGGAATTTATTATTTTTAGTGTCGATAAACAATAATACTCAGTAACTAGCATGTTTAAATTTAGTAAAACTTTCTCCCTCCATATTATAATAAATCTTTGTGGGTAAAAAATCTTTCGCATTTTGCTGGATATTTTTGATTGATTTTAATAAATTACATAAATGATTTTTCTCCACACAAAAACTAAAAAAAAATAGTAATCGAATCGTATCTGTTTTCTTCTGCTGCTGAATAAAAAAAAACTGGATCGAAAAGACATTCCATTAAACTAAATAAATAAAATAATTTAAAATTTTTTTGCTTGAGACAACGAGCTCGAGAGAGAGAAAAAATTGTCGACGAGAGAGCATTCTCTCGTCTCGGGCCTTTGGTCGAGAGAAATTCGTCCTCTCGTCTTGTCGAGACGAGACGAGAGACGAGGATCTCTTGTCTCGGCGGCATCACTAATTACTACAATTTATTGTAATTAGATATGTGTACAGTATCATTACTACAAACGATATTAGAATTAGGTGTAAATGGTGTATTGTTGAACTTATTCTAATTATTGTTAATTTCGATTTGCCAAAGAGAATTAGATTATAGGTAGAATCTTGCGGGACATCAATCGTTATATTAGAAACTTCCATTTCTGAAACGTTGTCAAAAGTACTGTTGGCATTAGAAGATAAAGCAGTATTTGTTAATATTTTATTCAAAAATGACAAATTAAAATATAAACAATTTACTTTACGTACTGCTATGTGCAGTATTACACATTAGTGCATAAAGTTAAGTATGGTAGTGCAAAAAAAAAACATTTGAAGTTGTACAATTAAAAAGCTACGGCCTGCTAAACTGAAAAAAATGGCATGTGTCAAATGCCAGTAAATCTAAAATGGAACAATTTAGGAATTTAAAACGTGGTAGCAACTTAGCTTAGGCTTGAGCACCTGTAAAGAGTGACTGATATCTATAATTTTTTGAAAAGCATATCGTACTTTTATAATATTTTGCTGCGTAATCTGATTTAATTTATTTCCAAGGCCACATCCTATTATAGTGTTTTAATACCAAAGTCCACCAATAAATAAATTAAAAGTAATGTAATAAGGGTAAATAAGGGCCATTATCCGTCTATTGCCTACAATAAAAAATGATCTAATTCGAACCATCCTTCAATTTTTCTATACATATAATTGGGGATATGCCCTTTATGTTTATATAAGATTTTTATTAGAAATAGAGTTTTCGGCGTTTTTTAAGTAAACCTAAATAAATTACCACAGATATTATTTTCTACAATCTATCAAGGTCTCTGGTTCAATCGACCTAAATTTATTTCATTTATCGACGAAAATAGCATTTTTCTTTTTAAAGACATCACCAATAAAACATTATTTCTACAGTATTAAAAACAATGTAAAATGAGCTAATTCATTAACTCTCAAACTTTTTAAGCACTTCAATTTTCGTCGTAAACGGACGTAGTACAGGTTGTTAGATGCCTACGCTGTAGGGCGCCACTTGCTGCGTCGCGACGCTCTCATCCTGCTAGTTCGGTGAGCTCAGTGGGGGTGGGTTTGCGTAAAATTCCAGGAACGGGGGCGATTTCAAAGGGGTTGTAGTACGGGTGTAAAGGAAGGAAATTTAGATATACCGTGTAAAAATAGGAATGATTTTTTAAGATAAGGAACTAGAGAAGGGGGAAAGGGGGAAATAGCTTCTTCATTATTAGATTTATAGAAATGGTTAGTTCTTTTGAGATGTAGGCTTGAAGCATACGTGAGTAGTCTCAAATAAAAAAGAATTACTGAAATATTTTTAAAACAAAATTCTGCGAGTTTTTATTTGCAAAGTATTGTTACTATTGACGGAACGAACGGTATATATTCTTCGGCGTAAAACAACTATTAGTTTCTCATTTTAGAAAAAGAACTAAAGTTTTATTAATTTCAGAGTATAACTTAAAATAGTTTTTAATTAGTCATAAACATACCTAATACTAATAACCAGTAAGCTTTTAACGGCTTTCAAAATATTGCAAAATTTATTGTCCATATTTTAATGGCATTTAATAAGTGCACTAAACACAATTTATGATGACACGTAATAAGACACTAGTTTAGTAATGGTCACTTATAAAATACGATAATCCGCCTGTAAGTTGGCCATAATTTTATTAGGTAGTTAAGACTACAAAAAAAAACCATAGCAATTAATGGTATGGGCGTGGAACCCTATATCGCTACTATGCAATAAATATTATTTTAAATATTGCCTGTCAGTGATTGTCGGCGAATAAGGTTTTTTCGAAAAACAATTTTTCAAAATCTCTTTTCTCAAAAAGGAATCTTGTCAATTTTATCAGAAGGAAACGAAAGAGCTTGAAATGAGCTTGACAGTAAAGTACCTTTCGTACCTGATTTTTTATAACTGATGAGCATGAAGAAATCGAAGTTGCAATTTAAACAGACCATCACATCCATGTAAACATCATTAAATGAAGGATTAAAATTGTCTGTGATTGATAGTTTTTACGATATTGTTTTTCTAAATGCTAAATGCCATAACGAAAATAACTTCATTGTACCAACACCATCTTTTACAGCTTCCGAAATCCTAACAGCGAACATCGAATTCATTCTACCCAGTACAGTAACATCATTTTAGCCCCCAAAATCTCAAATTAAGATTGACATTTGAGAGGACTGCATCAATACCTTATACCTATCTAATTTCTTCATCGCATAATGAAGAACGGATCCTTGCCCGAGGCAAAACGGGACGATTTGCCTTCTCTTTCTTCTTCTTCCAATAGAAATCAGGTCGCAGGTCAAATGCAGCGGGCATTTTGTGCTTTACTCTCTACTAATGTGTGATTGTTATACAATTGCTTTACGACTTATTTCATGTTGTATGTGTATATAGGCTTGTTTAAAAATCAGAACATAATGCTCTTTGCTAAATAACGTATCTTTAGCTGTAAATTTTTAATTGCCTGGGAATAGTTAAACAGTGATGGTAAACTTCTGGTCTAAACTACTTAATTATATTAGATAGAGATAACGTATACATACAAATTAGGGACTAGAAGGACAGAATTTGAAAATATCATTGAAAGTCAAGCATATCTCCTAAGGGTAACTTAGGTCTTGTCAAGAACGCACAGTAAATGTTGCGTAGCTTCGTCAATATCATCTTGCAGTTTTCGTGCATTTCGTGCATTTTTTGGCTTGGTTATATGGGGTTGACTCCATTCACCCATCTCTGGTTTGGGATTCCTTTTTCCCTCCTCCCATTCACTTCCATTGCCATCCCCTTCTGCCAAAGTAATAATTATTTCTTCTCATTAGATGCCCTATCACTTTAGTCATTTTTCCTGTACCAGCCTGGTTTGTATCCAAACTTTTTTCATTACCAACCTTGTCTCTTTTTTCTTTTTTCTATCTGCAGCTTTCGTGATCCGTCTTCTCCTGTTTTTAACCTTTACAAGCCACTTTAAATGCATCTAGAGGAAGCTTCGGAAGCTTTTGAATAAGTAAACATAAACGAGCATGAGTTTTATTGTTCTGAAGAGTTGCTCTGGTCAGTCTCCTGTCTTTGTTCTGAAGAGGTGCTCTAGTAAGTCTCACTTTACCCTTTTCCCATAAACTAAATGATGTTAGATGGCAGCTACTAAATTTGTATATACTGTAAAATATTTTAAAGTGGGCCATGTGATTTTACATGGTAAAACTTCGACCTCATGTTAACCCCACATATATTACAGCTATAAAGTTCAAACTTCAACAGATCAGATATAAAGTCCTAAAAACAAGTCAAGTTATTAACTGTAACAAAAAATGTAAGAACTATTTAAAAAATGCGTTTTTGTTTGTGATTTATACCAAAAGACTAGAGATGCGCTAGCCCTTCGCTGTTCTAAGCTTTTTAATTTCTACTTTTCCCTTAATTCAGTTTTAGGGACTGCTAAGTCAGAAGTGTGCGTTTCCTTGTAAAATAAATACCTCAAAAATTTGTTTTGCACTCTTTCAATCTTATATTTATGCTTTTCATAGAACGGCTCCAGACAATAGCAGCATACGTAAGAATACTTCTGACATATGCCATATACAATTGTCTAATACAAGTTACATTTTCAAAGTATTTGGAACTTCAGACAACAAATCCATACATTCTGCTTGCCCTATTTGCATTATCAACCACGTGAGGTCCAAACCTTAGCCGCATATCAAATACAACCCCAAGGTCCCTCATTTGTTCAACCCGCCTGAGCACCACATCCGGGCATCCCCCATACTGTAGTCAAATCCTATGGAATTCTTTTTCCTGGCAAATGTAAGCATGTAACATTTATTGATATTGAATTGCTATTTATTAGTTATTGACCAGGTAAATAATATGTCCAGGTTATTTTGAAGTAGTAGACAATGCTTGAATACAATCTTAAATCGTCAGCAAACATTAAGACACCACAATAATTGACCTGCTAAATCAGATTATTAATGAACAGAATGAATAGTAATGGATCCAAGTTCGAGCCCTGTGGGACTCCCGCGGTCGGGATAAAGGGATCAGAGGAATATCCCCTCAATACCACCCTCTGCTTTCGACCCTTCAAGTATGATTTTACAAGAAATGCAAGGTTTTGGTGAAATTCAAACTCATTATGAAGCCTACTCAAGAGGATAGTGTGCGATACCCTGTCAAAAGCCTTAGCAAAATCCGTATATACAACATCTACATGTGATTTAGATATATACTGAGTGACATTCGTTGAGTTTCTTACCGTAGATCATTTGTTCATAAAACCATGTTCAAACTGAGACGTTTCTAAATATAAGACTATTCGCTTATAATTTATGTATTCAAACATTTTTGCTGGTCTGATTGAATAGCCATAGGCCTGTAGTTCTTTATGTCGTTTACGTTCTCATTTTTGAAGATTGGACATATTTTGACTTATTTCCATTTACCTGGAAATAGTGACTTTTGAATGGACAGATTATATAATATGTTCAATGGTTCCACAAAGAAGTCTACTAGACCCTTAACAATATAAGTTGGTATATTATCTGGACCAACTGCTCTGGTAACTTTTAAGCTTTTAACACCATCACACGCGTCCTCATTATTTATACGCGCAAGTTTAATAATCTCATGATTTCTTGTATTGGGGCTATCTATGATCCAAGATCTTTGATCATGTGATAGGGAGACCTAATGATGTAGACGAGCTAAAAAATAGAATTATCGAGACTTCACGTACTATTACGGTACGCCAGTGCAATGTCAGAAGACATTTTTATGACTGCTTAGGGTACTGCTTAACGGAGGACACTTTATACAATTTATTTAAATAATTTAGCTGTTTATTGCTTCGAGTACCTGTTATTTGGTAATTATTTAAAATCATTAAGTTAATTTTCCTTTACCGAGAATATTTTTTTTTAATTTTTAAATTTTGTAACTTTAAACAACCCCTTCTGTAAGTTGCTATTAAATTAGTGTAAGTACAACTCAGCGCAGGCCATAGCGTTTAATCCACCAAAAATTATTGTTTTAAGTACGCGTAAGGTTAGTTAAGCAAAAAAGCGATTAGATTGGACGAAATTAAGAAAACGGATCGGTATTTTTAATTTACGACCTGTCAAACCTTTTGATAATTCCATTTACCAGTAAGTGTCAATAATACCTTAATACATGGATATATACAGGAATAGACAAAACTTTGTTTTATTACTAAATGAAGCCATTTTTTAAAATATTTTGCTCAGTTTTATCAACACAAACGATAACATAGCTTGTGCACAATGCCATGAACTATCCCTGTTCAATATTTTAGCTTCAGATCTTTAATAAAACAAGGCCTAACACTGGGTCGAAATTTTTCCATGAAAAATTCTATGGCCGCGTTAAAAAGTACTGTATTGCTTCTCCGTAAATGTAAAATGTTAACTTGTTAGTTAATATTAATAACTTTGCCTCTGAAACATAGTTTTAATTGGAAACTCCATAAAATAATATTAATTTTCTTATCTACCCCATTAAACATACATTTGTTGCTTGGTAACACTTTTTCTATGGTTTATTCTTGGCTAAAGCAGTATCTGTGTGTCTCGCTTCCTGACTTTTCACAAAAAAATTGATAAGATTACTCAAGATAATTTCAATATTCACTACACGTGTTTCAAGTAATCTTATTCGGCTAAAGGTTTTTGAACCTGTTAAACTTAGCAAATAACAAAAATGGTTCGACGTCCACTTTTTAAGGGTCCTTCTCAATCTAGGGCAAAGTTAGTTAGCTTAAAAAATTGTTGTTGCTAATTAATTATACAGCGTGTCCCACGAAGTCCTTGCCACATGACAGATTTTTTTATTGAAAATTGAAAAAAATTACTTTGGTGTAGAAAAGTTCTGCATATTAATAAACTAAGAATCCCTATGGAAAAAATCTCAGAGACCCATAGTATACAGGGTAGCGACAAAAACGTAAAATATACCAAAGAATACAGTACGCTTTTTTATCAAGATACAAAGAAAAGTTATTTTAAGGAATGGTTCGGAATCGTTTCTTCTCTCTAAAGACGAAGTCTCAGCTACCTATGAAAAAAAAATGTTTTTACAGTTTTACGTTACGTTTGTTGATTCCAAAGGTTTTTTTTTCTATGACAACTCACGACGACCGAAGCCTAAGTACTACGCACTGTATATTACTGTGGGTGTGGGTGTACTGAAAAAGTTCGACTCACACATCCAGAGCTGGAAACATCCGTAGGGATTTTACCAGCCCTTTTTTAAGTGGATGTGTGGGGTGGTACCACCTCTGCCGAGGAAGAGTTCCTCTACCACCTTCCAAATAAACTGCGGTACTCTGGTTAGAATTACAAAAAATACACAATTGCATTTTCTTCAAACATGTAAAAGGCCTCGACCTACTCAAAATTTATGGAAAAGGGGATATATTTAAAAAATGAGTCTTTAATACATTGTCTAGTAGTGAAATAACATAATATCCTAGAAACTGTTACTGGTAAATACGCTAAGAATGACTTTGACATATGTATTGACATTCCTTGCAGTATATTTCTATTAATTCAGTTTATCAATTTATTATTTTCCATAATTACGCCCCAAAAACTAGCTACGGAGCAAAAAATTGAAATTGTTTTAATCGTGGGCGACAACTACAAAAGTTGGGATTTTCCATGAAAGGCATCCCGAAATATCTGTATCCCATTAAACTGTTGGACACATAATGCAAAATCTAATAGTAGTGGAAGTGTGGAAAACAGCTTCAATAAAAAAAATCAAGTTCAGGCCGGATGATCGCCGCAATATTCGCCTACAAATTATCCAAGCCGTTGTTGAAAATCCCAAGACTTTGTTATTCTGTTTGACTTTTCGGCTTGGTATCGAGGTATGAATGACCCGTCTTTTTGCAAAAAAAAAATCATATTTTCTGGTGAAGCATGTTTTCCATCAAATGGAGTAGCTAGCTCTCAAAATTGTCATTGGTGGAGTACAGCTAATCTCGGATTTGTTATCCAGTGTCGAGCTCAGTATTATTTTAAGACAAATGCGTGGTGCGGTACTTTAGATAACCAACTGATAGGACCATTTTTCTTCCGAGGCAATATGACCTTAATATTTACCTTTATCTTTTGAGACATTAGCTGTTTGGCTTTGTTAATGGCCTTCCACTTGACATTAGAAATTATTTATGGTATCATCCTGATGGTACACCATGCCATAGTTCCCGAGATGTAAACGAGTTTCTTTAGGAAATGTTCCAGGGGCGTTGGATGGGACGATTTTCTGAAAATCATTGGCCGGCGAGGTAGCCGGATCTGAACCCCTTAGATTACTTTCTTTCGGGATATTTAAAGGAAAAAGTGTATTCTCACCGATCTTTTCAAAGTATCAACTGCTTGGAAAGAGTAATAACCCGATGTGTTCTAGAAATTCCTCAAGGTGTTTTGAGAAAAGCTGTTTCAGAATTCTCTAAGCTAAGTTAACAATAAAATGCATCGAAAAGCAAGGTGGCTGTATTGAAGTTTGAATTTTGTAAATTTATTCTTTCCTAATAAGTAATACATTAATTATTGTTTTATATTAAAACTCTAATTTTTTCGTAGGTGTCTGTGATTTCGTATTTAAAGAGAAAAACTGATTCCAAATAATAATTTAAAATAAATTTTCTTTGTATCTTGCTAAATGAGGGTACTTTATTCTTGGATATATTTTACGTTTTTGTCGCTACCCTCTATGCTATGGGTATTGTTAGATTTTTTCCATGAGGATTCTTAGTTTATTAATATGCAGAACTTTTCTACACCAAGGTGATTTGTTTTCAACTTTCAGTAAAACAGTGTCTCATATGGCACTAACTCCATGAGATGCGCTGTATATAGGTACTACTAAGGCTCATTCACTCATCTTAGAAACTTCTGTCATTTCTACATTAATTCGATTTAAAACTTTTACTTTCTTACAATGTATAATTGGCTACCTAACTACCATAAGAGTACTTCAGCAAAAAATTCTAAAAATAAAAACAACCATTTATATCGACTCTACTTTACATACATTACAATATTCCCATTTCGAATATGTAGGAGTCTTAAACACGAAAAATGAAACAATAGGCAAGGTGAGGTTCAATCATTTACGGGTCTGGCCAGCATGGACAATAAGTTGACCTGACTCGCCCTCATGACGTCACAGCATTCAATGCTAATGCGATCTGAAAGGTCTCATCTCTCAAGTCACTCCTTAAGTCGAGCTTAATCACTGGACCACCTATTATTATTGGTTTTATAATACCAGTGTGGAGCAGATATTTTTATATGTCAAAGATGTATGTAATATCTTTTTCCTACGAACGTGCAGAAAGTGACTACTTTACGCACTTATATGCGTGTTGAAAGTTGTACTTTTCCGCGCTAGTACTGAAAATATGTTCAGCACTACCTAGCGCAACATCACATACTCATATCGCCACTTAATGAGACTTCGCGTGCTAATTAACGTCACTGGACTCGGACCGAAGAGGTCCATTTTAAAGTATTTAGTAACATATTGGTGGTAAATATCCAAAAATAGCCAATAATGAATCCACCGAATGATTACAGGGCCCTTATTTCTTTATTTACTGAAATAACAGAAAAAAGACAAACAAACAGGGGAGTAAAACAAGGCGACCCAATCTCCCCAACATTATTTAACATAGGGCTTGAAGGTATAATGAGAAAAGCAAAGCGATACAATAAAAATATCACAATAAATATCACACAAGTAGTAGCTTACGCAGACGACGTTACAATAATATCAAACTCACACAATGATCTCATCAAAGCAATAGATAAACTAGAAGTAGAAGCTAGAAAATTTGGATTGGACATAAACCAGGAAAAAACAAAATACATGAGAATGGGAAGGGAGTTCAGGGACGATAAAAATATATCAAAACACAAATAAACGAATTTGTACTGTCTCACTCGATCAACTACTTAGGAGTAGCAATTGGACAGACATCTAAAGACTGTGTAAAAGAAAGAATACCAGTGGGAAGGAACAAGAAATTACTAAGGAGTAACAGTATAAGCAGACAAACAAGGATAAAAATTTACAAACCCCTAATAAGACCAGTAATAGCATTTTCAATGGAGAAAACTGCAATAAACAAAAAAGAAGATCTAAAAATTATTGAAAGAAAGAAAATGAGAATGATATTAGGACCAAATGTGGCGGGAGAAGGAGACAGAAGACTAAAGACGAATAGGGAAATAGAAGAAATGCTAGGAAAAGAAAAAGTCATTATATATATATATATATATATATATATATATATATATATATATATATATATATATATATATATATATATACAGCGTGTCTTCGGAAGTTCTCCAAATGGAAAAAATTGTATTATTGATTCTACGAAAAAAAGTGCCTCTTTATAAAAAGTTCTGCATCGTAAGAAAATAGCATTTCCATTCAAAAATTTGATCTAGTACATACAGGGTGGCTCAAAAATGTAAAAGTCCTAATACACGTGAAGCTAAAAAGACATAAAATCGATATTTAAAGGTACACTGACACTGCTACTGTGCTAGAATTAACTTTTTTATGTTAGTAAATTAGGTTTGGAACATACAGGAGGTCCCAAAAATAAAATTAATTTTTTTTATTGCCTTTACAAAAAAAGTGTATCTTCATAAAAAGTTCTACATTGTAAAAAAGACCATGGTTATTCATAAATTTTATATAGGACATACAGGTGATTTTCAGCTGTTTAAGCCACCCTGTATTTTCCTACATCAAGTTTATAAATAACCATGCTCTTTTTTTACAAGGTGGAACTTTTTATGAAGGTTTACTTTTTTTGTAAAGGAAATAAAAAAAATTAATATTATTTTTGGGACCTCCTGTATGTTCCAAACCTAATTTACTAACACAAAAAAGTTAATTCTAGCACATTTGCAGTGTCAGTGTACCTTTAAATAACGATTTTATGTCTTTTTAGCTTCACGTGTATTAGGACTTTTACATTTTTGAACTACCCTGTATGTACTAGATCAAATTTTTGAATAGAAATGCTATTTTCTCACGATGCAGAACTTTTTATAAAGAAGCACTTTTTTTCGTAAAATCAATAATAAAAATTTGTTCCATTTGGTAAGAACTTCTATATATACTATATATATATATATATATATATATATATATATATATATATATATATATATATATATATATATATGTGTGTGTATATATTTAAACACAAAGACTAAACTGGGCAGGACATGTTATAATGAAGGGAAAACCAACCGACTCTATCAGGAGAATACCAGAATGGATCTCGCTTTGGCCCAGAGGAAGACCTAGGAGGAGTTGGCGAAATCACATAGAAGATGATTTAAAGCGACTAGGAGTAACGGACTGGAGGACGAAAGGTAAAGATAGAAAGGAGTGGAAGCAAATAACGAAATCAGCCAGGACCCACAATAATTTGTGAAATAACACCGAATAAGAGGAGTAATCCACCTCAGAAAATGGATAAAAGAAAACGCTATAAACGTTAGTCATATTCCGACAGGATTGAACGGCTTGTTGATGATGATGGTGATGATACTGAGATCGGGACACGAAATTTACAATGACTACTAATCAAGTAACAACACAGAAGAGTATGATCTACTTATTTTTCATTTTATTCTACATCATCTACTTCCCCCTCACTTTTTGGATTAAAGGGAAGAAAGTCTGGGTTTTGGATGTTTTCCTTTGTTTTTGTAAAATCCTACCACTGCTGTATTCAACTTCAGTATTATAAAAGGGCGGTATCTTAGAATTTTGCCGATCAGTAAGTGAGTAATCTTTGGATTTGATTAACTTGGAAAGTAAGAAAGATAGAAACGTGAACGTAAGAGGATTATTAAAGTTTACAAACCTTTCATCATAAAACAAATTTGAGTCTTGCTAAAATATGGAAGTCCCAACAGTACACCAAGTTGTTTGCAGATAAGGGTGTCAGGTGGTGCGACTCGAACCTGACGGAGGCACTGCCGTGGTTTATAAAGGAAAATGCGGTATCAAACAAACACGATCATCTTCTTTACTATCCGCAGTAACATATTGGTTACAGGTGTTTCACTGAGGGCAAAATTTGCTTGATTACAGTACATATTTAGGAGGTCCAGTAAGGATGGGGACTGAGTAAAAACTGGCCTTATTATTAGTTGAGAAGGTTAAGCTAAGTGATTGAGAATGCAGGAAATAGTAGCAATTACGACTGAGGATGCCTTGAGTTCAGAAATAGTGACTAGTCAGTTGCATGAAGACATTTTTAGGACTGCACAGCGAGGATTCTCCCAGAATATTGGATTTTATTGTAACGGAAAATAAAGTTATGGTTCATAACCATGATCTCTTGTCGATACCTCTACATGATTTCTTGTCAAAAAAAAATAAGATGTCAAGAAAAGTATTAATTTTCACAGAATTTTATATAAACTTACTTACATCATCGGTTAAATAATGATGGGTATACGACAATACATTCAACTTATATTATCTAAATTGTTTTTATGGAAAAAGTACTTTATTGAGGTGAAAAAAAAAACTAAAAATTGAGATAAGAATCTTCTCATTGTTGAGGGCCTGACTGTCAATAAAAACGTTGTTAACTAAGACGTCATAGTGGCGTGATACAAAACGTTGTCTGTAATTGGTCACGTATATTGTGAATGATAGACAATCAAAAATATAATAGGGTCGTCCAATAAATTATTTATCTTAAATTATAACAGTTAAATTATCTACCGAATTGGTCAGAAGTGTTAAACCATGTTTCTGTACCTCAGTTTATAGAAATTTCAACTTAACAATGAAAACTGAACACCATCAAACTATGTTATTACAGAAACCAAAGCGTTGTTTAGGGTGAAGAAATTATACAGTCCAGTACAGCGGTTTGGACACTTTTTAATAACATTTTGCGTTTCTTTTGTAAGGAACCGAAATTCTTGATAAGGCGTTTAACATATGGTTAAAGAAATTGTAGCGTTGCGTGTCTTTTGTTGTTTTAGAATGTCCCATTTTATTATGTGGTAATAGTATGGCCCTTTAGGTAAAAATCGAGAGAAAAATGACGATAAAAGGCTTTTATCCCAAATGGATCTTACTTCCTAAGAATTTAACTCATTTGTGACTATACCACTTATGGAAAAATGGAAATAATAATTTCTAAGCTGATACAATATAGGGTCGTCAAATAACTCAAAAGAACATTTAAAGGAAAGTACGAGGACTGTTCTGTATTTTTAGTAGAAAGCTAAGTATTCATAGCCTAAAGAAAAACATTGAGTTGACAGTATGTAGCTGTGTTTTTTCAACGTTTAATTAAAGACATACAGAGATACAAATCGTTTTTGTTTATGCTAATGTGGAAGTATCGATCAAAGTCACCAACATTTAGTAGCAGCTTTTGGCCACAATAGTCCTTCGTTGTTCACAGTCAATTTTTGGTTTCGCGATATCAAAAGTGGTAGATGTAGGTTAACAGATGAGCCAAGACCAGGACAACCCGTGGAAGCCATATCTGCTAAAAACACTATTGCCACAGACAAGCTGATCAGGGAAAATCGAAATGCGGTAAGAGATTTTCTGATGCCGATGCAATGTGGCAGTTGCGGAATTTTGGCAAATTTTTTGTGAGCTTGCAAAAGAAGTTTTCTGCCCGTTTTATAGCTTTGCTAATTATTTCATATTAATTTTACATAATATTATATTTTGCAACTTTTTGTGACCATACCCGTTCATAGAGGTTCTTGTTAATAAATACTCCTTTTTTGTTATAATAATATAACATAATATTCGGTTTCTGACAAAATTAAGCAAATACACGAAAATATTTTCTATTGTTCTATGATGTAAGATTTTAACAAATTAGAAGTGTGTGAGAAAGATGTTACTAATTTGTAACTACGACCATTATAGTATATTTTTCTAACATGTTTTCAGTGGTGGTCTTAATAAAAACAAATAGGTTTTGTATATATTTTTAAGTTAAATGCCTGAGATAAGTTTATTACGTACACATTAAATTCTCCGAAGCCGACGTAGAACGGTCGTCATTTTGGCCATATTCAGTATTTTTTAAACCATAATCAGGTCCGTCATAAGCACTAGTTTTTAATTAATTTCTAGTATGTAGCGTGTAGCTGCAGGGATAAAATTGTATAGGTGTTTTTTCGGCCAAAAATAAGACAAAATGATTCCTATTATCATAGGTCTGGAATAGTAAGTATTTTATACAACGAATCTTGTCACACTAGTAGGACAATTTGGTCAAGTAGAATGAGTGTGAAAAGATATTTTCAAGGGTGTTGTTTACAACATTTTTTCTACGACTGCAAAGAAAACAAGTAATTTTATAAATAGATATTTATTTAACAAAACAAATTACATTAAGAGTTAAAATTCAGTGTGAAGTTAGAGCAGTTCTGGACACTTACTCCAGGAACACCATTTTTCTTTAGAAATTGTTCGATTAATGAAGATTGTGTAACCTGAATTTCTGGTTCCATAACGTCTCCTGGACATTCTAGTGAGGTGTACTCGTTCGAAGTACTCTTAGACGGTTTTACTGATCCTTGGATTTTATTAGATTTTTGCATCTTGTTTTGAAGTGAATCATGGATATATTACTCCGATACCGAGCTTGATTTCCAGCCATTGTGTCTCTTTAGTAATGGCAAATCTGCACCTGTGCCTAGAAGAATGGTAGAAGACGAGCGACGAAATCAGTGGCCTGTATATTCACCAGTATTGTCTAGTATAAAAAATATTGCTTTTTCTTTTCCATATTACCGATTTTACTGATTCCTACCACTTGCATTGTTGGTAGTTCAGAAATAATCTTTTTTCGCATATGTGGAAGGACGAAGGCTACTCTACTTTTTTAAAATTTCATAGAGATTTCCAGAGACTGTAAAAGATCTTGAAACTTTTGTTTTGGTGCTTGTCACCTTGATTAGCATGGCTTTGCTGAAGTCTTTCATGTCATTAGTTGTCAGATTCCAAATTTTCTCTCGACGGCAAGCTCCAGAGAGTCCAACCGCCAAAACAATAAAAAATAGTAAACAAATTATGCTTATTTTTTTAACTGCACTTGACACACAATTTTATGCAGCATTGCGCTTTTTTCAACAATTTTCAAAAGGGCCAAGAAAAGTATTTTTGCTTACCTTAACAAGTAAGTATGTTTCGTCAGGTGCTGTTGTTAAAAATTTCTTAAAATCCTCTTCGGTAAGAATTCTTCGTCTCAATAACTCTTGCGCTTTAGTATTCTTCCCCAAATCAATGCTATTCTTAATTTCGAATATACGCATACTCTTTATCATGGAAAATGTGGATCGTAGCGTGGAAGATTTGCAGTTTTTAGAAAAATTCCTCAAAGTACATTAAAATCACATTTTCGTAAAACGTCTGGATGTTTTTTGATTTTCTCCATTTCATGTATTGTTCAAAGTTCATACCTCTCTTTGGACTTTTTAGGTGAAAGATCTGTAAACATTCAGGCAGCTTTTTCTGAAATTTCGGCAGATTGAACCATTTTTAATAAACTCAAAGAAACTCTGAAAATGTGGTTTGAGGACTTCAAACATAATATTTATTTGTCAAGCAAGTCGGTTGCTATGAAACTGAATAGGCTGCACTAACTCAAAAAATACAAAGAACAGATGTCAGAGTTGTTTTTGATAGGACTGTGTAAAAAACATGGCAGGACTGTCTTGAATTTTGCCACATATCGTGTGAAAAAGGACAGATTCGAGTCATGGTTATTATGCGTTATTTATCGTTTTTCGAAGGCAGACATAGGAAAACCTATTTACCTATTTACCTAAAACGCTTGGGTTTGCTGTGCTGAGAACTTGGACGCTTGGTATTGTATTTGGAATTTTGAATGCTATGACGTGATAGATATTGATGGCGAAACTACACGTTCAATAAGGTCTTCTGTTCACATAACGTATAGTCATAGATGCGTACTAGATTCGTCACCAATCTACGATTTCTATTTGCCAGCAAATTTTGGCTTGCGACTGCCGGCGAATCTATTACGCACCTATCTCGATACGCTATGTGGATAGAAGGCCTAATTATTGAGTAATCGGTGGACTGACTACGGATTTCAAGATTTCTAGAAATCCAGACATCCGTATCGCGATCCATTAATATATCACTGTGCACAATCAATAAATATCACGATCCACTATAGCGATCCCAATATCGCGAGAAACATTGAGCGTATAGCGTCCACCTTATACCTTACAAAATTAATTTAAAAATTTCGTTGCCAGTACTTTGCTATTTTTATCAATAGCTTTATTTAAGATCCTTGTAGATTGCAAAAACTAAAAAATTGTTCAGAGTCCTTCAAATATTGCGTGTCTTCCCATTTCACAGATGTCTCTAACGGACTCACGGTCAACCAATTATTACGGTCCTGATTTGTTTTAACGATTCTACACGGTAATGTAAACTGTAAGAATGGATTGTTTACATGTTTTAAGTTTTTGTCGGCCGTTTACAGACACGTTGCTGGTCCGTCCGATGTGTCTCATATAAATATAGCGAGCACATGTTTAGCGGTGGCATATGACGACTTTGGCTTCTTGTGAGGGTGTCTATTACTGGTTTATTCCTTTAGAGATGTCCTAGAATACATATTTTTAAAGTTATTTATGCTTTTTGTCTAAATTTCTTCTCTGCTTTTGGTTTCTTTCCTTCTGATACATCTGAGATATACCTACAAGTCATTGCGATCATGCAACTGAGCGTTGAAATCTTCATTTCGTATAACCATAATAATCCTTAACTCTAAAAACTTAAAACTTGTTTTTGCCAAGGTCTGTAGTAAAGCCAGACTTAAAAAAAATCGGGCTAACAAATATTTCTTCAAAATCCTACTCCCCAAAAATCGTTAGGTTCTCATGGGAGCAAGAATTTAATACAAGTAAACTATCTCGAATTCTAAATTGCCCCTAAAATCGCACTAGATTAAAAGATCCCGTGTTCTAATGATAATAAAAAATATCTTTGTCACTTGCCAGAAACCTCTGTAATAATACTTCCCCACTCTTGACACCCACTCTTCTGTCTGGAGTTTTTAATGTGTGGCCATAAAAAAAGAGAGACGTGTCCACCTTCTACTTCCAAACATGTTCTCATTCTTCTTTTTACAGCAGTAAAAACATTGGTGAGCACTTGGGGGGAGTTGTTAATCTCCTAAAAGATATTTGTAATTCTAGTCTTCTAAATTTTGACAAGGGGTTTTGAAACCAAGTTTTTATTGTGTGGCTATAAAAAAAGTCGGATGGCCTGAGATCGCAGGACCGTGGTGGGTGGTGGCCACCTAACTGGCATATTACGACTAATGATTTGGTATTCTTCCGTCCTGCTGGAAGTAGCCTTGTTGCATATCTCTTCATCGACTATAATGCATTTACAAAATTTGCTAAAATTTCTTTACGGTATCGCGCCGAATTGAGAGTCCCTCAAAAGAAATCGGACCAATTAACCTTCTTTTCGATATGGCCGCCCACACGCCAACTTTCTGTGAATGTAGAGGCTTCTCTATAAAGAAATGTGGATTTTTAGAACTCCACATTCTCATTTGTTGAGAATTTACATAATCAGAGAGGTAAAACCATGCCTCGTCAGTAAAAAAGTTTTTTTCAAATACGTTTTCATTATTATGCAAATTACCCATAAACCACACGCGAATTACATTCGCTGCGCTTTGTCGTTCGGTAACAATTCTTGGACTGATGCAGGTCACATTTCAGGATTGTATTGCAGGTTCCGTAGGATACATTTAATAAGAAAGTTAGAAAATCATTACCTTTTAACTATGAGCCTATCTCTTTTATTTAGGTTACGCATTCGAAAAACTTAATCATACAGGGTGACCTTGAAGATCGACTAAGATTCAGTAATAGTGCCAAATTATACAGTAAGATGGGTTGATACACTATTTTATTTCATCAACATTTTTATTAAGTAATATTTTATAGGCATTCCGACGAAATATAATCCTTAAAAGATATAACTGAACAATAGCGCCAAGAAATCCGAAAATATTTTTATGGAAATATTTCAGTTTTGCTTTAGAATGTATGTTTTCTTTTTTAAATATTTGTTTAATTAAAATTATCTTCCTGGTTGTTAATGTTAGTGCAGTTTGTTAACCTACAGTAAAATGAACTTAATGAATAGTCTGTTGTAGGGGTTTATAGTATAAAAATATAAAGCATCATCTCTCCTAAATATGTACAATGTACATAAGGTAAGATTACTCAGCGATGAGGATAAAACAGAGCTAGTTTTCACTACAATTGAGATTATATTTTAAAGTAATATATCACAGATACATAGGTTCATAACTGTTCAAGCTCTGGATTTGTTTTCAGTCTTTGTTAATACTATAATACGAATACCATAATGTTTAATATTGATTTTAAAAAATATGCGCCATCTCTTCTAGATTTAGTCGATTCTTGTAGCAGTTCATGAGGAACAAACTCTACATTCTAAATAATCTGTACCGTGGAGACAGGGAGACAAACGATCACGCACATGTGAAGTCGTGTGAAGAACATCTTCAAGATACAGGCATGTGAGCCAGCAGTGGACATACGTGGTCTTAGAGAGGGTTATGCGATATTTTTAACTTTTAGTCTGGACTGAAAATAATTTATTGGATGCCCTGTCAACGGGAAAGCTTTTTTTTGTTTCGTTTGGTAGGACAAAGAAATCATTTTTGGTTTTTAATTTTAAAATGAATTTAAAAAATACAGTTTGACGCTTTCCCACCACTACTTTATCTATATAGTTACTTTATTACTAATAACGGATATGAATCAAACCAAAATTGAAAAGAAATGATTGTAACTAATATTGGTGTTTGGAATAGAAAAAGCAATACCGAATCTGACTCCATATTATTATGTTCAGTTCAGATTTCGAAGGTTCATGACTTGTAATTATTAATTTTAACCCAGGTTATTCACATACAAAAAAATGGGGTACAATATGCCTATAAACCTACATTTCCTCCCTTCCTATTTAGACTTTTGCCAGGAAATTGTGGCGCCGCATTAAGTTGGAAACGTGGAATATATTTTCATCGGGATTTTTCTAATATGGAAAAACGATACTAAAACATGAAATATATTCTTCAGTGCTTGTGACTTTTTATTTGACGGTGCTGTTACAGATTTGAAAGACACATGCTTTTCTTATTATTAAACAAAATTTAAAAATACGATTTTGTTTGATATAAATGACACTGACAACTTGTTCATTTTTACCGTACCGTTACCGTAAGTGACTTTTTTATTCCAAAACACACTGATAAAGCAATCAACTGGTTATTGTCAAATTAAATTGAAACATTGACCGGTGTTTTTAAATTTATGTCTACAGGTTGGCTAATTTTAGTAATAATTTTCCCGAAAGTCCAAAAATAATATACAGGGTGGTCCAAAAGTAATGGGTGCCAGAGCAACAGCAGATTCCTTATGTCGGAATAATGCGATTTATTCAGACTTCTAAATTCAATTGATAATAATGAAGATGCAGAGTGTCAAAATTTTTAACTTTGTTTTCGATTTTTTCCAATAATTTCTCAACAAAACGCTTTCGGCACGAAATTGGGAATTTGTTTTTTTTTTTTTTTGAGGCGAGGAACTCAAATTGCACAACTATTTCAAAATAATCGTAAGTGTTGTTACTTTGTTTTACTTGTTGTTTTGATTATTTGAGTATGATTTTTTAGGCAATAATCAAGCACCAAATGATGAACTATGGTTTCAGCAGGATGGTGCCCCACCGCACTATGCCCATAATGTTCGGAAATATCGCGATGATGTTTTTTTTAGAAGATTGATTGGACGTAAGGGTACAATCGAGTGTCCAGCTCGGACTTGACGCCCCTCGACTACTTCTTGTGGGACCACCTCAAAAATGTTGTTTTCAGAAGCAAGCCAATTGACCTCCATGATTTAAAGTTAAGGATAGAAACAGAATGTGAAAGAATCGAGGAAACTGATATTCTTCTAAACGTTTTGCATATTTTTCCGCAGTATTTGGCTTACTGCCAAGTAAATGGACAACATTTTAAACATTTGATTTAGTTTTCTTTATCAGCCTTTAAATTATTTCCTCCTGTACTGTTTATTTTTTCACTAAATATCCAAATAGTACAGCGTTTTTTACGTTTTCAGTTTGACGAAATTTTTTGAAAACTTTACTAACAGTAGATTTCGTTAACGGATTTCTGTCAGGATATTGTCATTAAAAATATTACAAACATCTTGTTGCGTTCGCATTCTATCCCCATAACCCAGTATTATTAAAATTTCAATTCTTTGGGATTCTGTTAAATGATCCATTTTTTGTAAATAAACGAAACTGACAATGTCAGACATTTCAGGTAAACTTTCGTATATAGGTGTTTTCTACACTTTTTTTAAACCTAATTATCAAAACAAAATTCTAGTAATCTACATATAGTTTTAGCATACTAGTTGATGAACAATAAGCGTGAATACCTACATAATATCGGACACTAGACACGACACAAGTAACAGTTGGTATAATTGCTTTACAATCGATGCCTAACTCCAAAAGGTCGATATATCATCGTGTATTCAATAGATCTGATCCTGGGGTCATATGTAAATTTAAACGATGGCCTAGATGGACGGCGCAACTAATAATAAAATATGGGAATTCGCTTCCTAATTACCATCGACTATGTATTTATAGAATATAATGGCGTCGTTTCGAAAATAAAATCTGAATACCTAATTTATTCTACCTTTTCAAGAAAAGTATAGGTCTACGACAAAACAGTGACAACAATTCGACACAAAGAAACTGACAAACGGTAGATGAAAAAGAACGCTAACTGGGATCAAGAGCAACAACAAGATATACAATATTTAGAATTGTGTTAGGAGGAATAAAATCATTACGATTTTATAGCCCTTTTCCACAGCTACCTAAAAATCTATCTCGAAATAAGTTCGTGAATATTATTCAGCATCCACTACTATACTATTTTTTTGACATTATTGTTGCTCAATTATTTTATAGCTGAGCTCTGCATGAATACAGTGACGCACAGGTATCTTGCATATTATCGCTGCTCAGAAGAAGAAGGGCGTTTTTCCCAAATGGAAATTTAAGAAATATACTTAAGAAATCGAATATTCCATCCATGTTAGACCAATCCGTAAATTGAACAAGTGAGTTTTGTTGAAGGTGTGACAGACTGCCATTAATACTTTGACAGATTTGTATATAACATAACCGCTTACAAGGAGCGCTGGAAGTCGCCTGTTAAGATTTAGGGTCTGTTCGTAGCCTCTATTTGTTTTTCACAAACCTAAGCCAACCTCGGCATTCCTGAACAAACCAGGTAGGTCTCGATTTTTTATTGTTGTGTCTGTTCCACTTTGGAGATACCGTGTCCCATCTTTCTCCTTGATACAAGTGCAAGGAGCTTCAACATTATTTTCAGGTTGGTTGTGAATAGGAAGGATCTGTGTTCCTTTTCTTTTCATCACTTGGGAAATAGTAAAATGCAACATGGCTTATACTAATTCCTCCAAGGAACTACCTAAAAATATATGAAAAAATTAGTCACTTTTAAGAGCTCGCTTAAGTTCTCATCCCCTCCCAGCAGGCGTTTCGACTGCCTCGCGGTTTCGTTGGGAGTTTAGTGGAAAATATACAGGGACAGCTAGTGCCCCAAAAGGGAACAAACGTCCTCACATATCGGTTAGATATTACATCTCGCCGATCAACAAGGAAAGGCGAGGGAGACATGCAGTTGACTAAACTAAGAGTAGCCCTGGAATTTCTTATGGTTATTTTTATAACTATTACTTCAGTACTGTATGCGTGCATGGAAGTAGTATTTTATCTATGATTAAATTCATTTTTGAGACGCTATGAAGGTCTGAAAAGGTGCTGTGGAGCCACCACTTTATATAATTAAATGGTAATCACGGCAGAACAAAAAGCTTTTATGATCGAAAGTTACTTTAGAAATGGTAGAAGGGTTGATGGCCATTCAGGATTTTCAAACAGAATTTCCACACATATCATAAGGTAGTGGAAGATCCAAAGTTGCCACTGCACAAAAAGTAGAAGAACTGAGGCAAATTGTTAATGAACACCCACAAACTCCTATTTGGCCTTTAAGCTAGCAAGTAAATGTATCCTACGGAACCTGCAATACAATCCTGAAATGTGACCTGCATATGCACGCTTATCGTCTAAGCTCAGTCCAAGAATTGTTACCAAACGACAAGGCGCAGCGAATGCAATTTTCAGAGTGGTTTATGGGTAATTTGCGTAATAATGAAAACGTGTATGAAAAAACCCTTTTTTATTGACAAGGCGTGGTTTTACCTCCCTGGTTAGGTAAATTCTCAACAAAGGAGTACGTGGAGCTCTGAAAATCCACATTTCTTTATAGAGAAGCCTCTGCATTCACAGAAAGTGGGCGTGTGGGCGACCATATCGAAAAGAAGGTTAATTGGACCGATTTTTTTTAAGGGATTCTCAACTCGCCGCGATACCGTAATAAAATTTTATAAACGGATTAGACGATGAAGAGATGCGATAAGGCCACTTCTAGCAGGATGGCGCACCGGTTTTCAAAACCGCTTGTGGAAATTTAGAAGACCTACGGGCTAGAATAAAAATAAATTTTAGGGGATTAACAACTCCCCCCAAGTGTTCACCAATACAGTAATAAAATTTTTTAAAATTTTATAAAAGCATTAGACGATGAAGAGATGCGATAAGGCCACTTCTAGCAGGACGGCGCACCGGTTTTCAAAACCCCTTGTGAAAATTTAAAAGAAATTTAGAATAAAAATAAATTTCAGGGGATTAACAACTCCTCCCAAGTGCTCACCAATGTTTTTGATGCTCTAAAAAGAAGAATGAGAACATATTTGGTAGTAGAAGGTGAACAGGTCTCACATTGAGTGTAAATTTATAAATTTTAGGTTTATTTTTTTATTCTGTATTATGCAATGACAGTGACAATAGTAAGTGACCTAGTCTTTTTCTGACAATAGTGTAATTTTCTTTAAAAGAAAAACTTCAGGACTTGACACTTTTATTTTTCATTCACCTATACCTTTTATCCGTGTTACTTTACAAGAGTAATAATTCAAGATATACGTGATTGATTCCACGGCATACTTTGAGGACGTTTTTCTTTGATCATATAAGTTCTCACAATTTCAACTGGCTACAGGCCCAGGATCCATATTAGCTTAAACCTAATAAGTTGGCTTGTGTCAAAACCGCACATAAATCTCTTGGAAAGCAGTATGACTGCAATGACAGCTGTTCCCCAAAATTTGAAAAAATCAAGATGACGTTCCAGTTAGACAGGAAATTGGTGGAACGAAAGACGATAAAAAAAATAGAAAGGCACTAGGTGATAGATTCAGGTATTAAAACGTATATTTACACTGAAATCAGAGAACTCAAGATATACGAAGATAAAGATTACACAACTTCTTCCTTTCTTGGTTATGTCTGAAAATGCCGTTTTGATACTTTGCCGGGTATAATAAAAGTATTTAACCTTTTTAAGACTATAAATAATTTTTCTAGATTCTATACCTCCAACCATAGTTATTAACGCTTAATATCCGCAGTGTAATTCTGCTAGAAATCTATAATCAATTTTAAGTGTAATTTAGATTTCATCATCTTTATAAAAAAATTCAAATCGGTACGTGCAAATTACCAATATCAAAATTAACGTTTTTAGACATCCATAAACTGCAAATTAATTTTCTTCAACGTTAAACACTTTCTTCTTATCGACGACAAATTACCACAAGGTAAAATTGATTAAAGTAATATAATTTTCTTTAACATCTTCTGTAATGAGTTAATTTTAACTGTTACCTCTAAAAGGCCAAAGCTATAACTGTGGCCTCGAGGTTCTACAAAACTAAAATTGAATTTAAAAAAAAATCGTAATTATTTAAATCCCTGCTGCGCATATCGCGATTTTCAAATGGATGGAGCAGTATCCGATCGGCTTCATCCATTCGACAGTGATGATGATGATGAACACAAACTACAGATACTCGGCGGTCATTCGATTCACTTGAAAGAGGGTTACACAATGTTACGTCTCTTTCCATTTCATTGGTGTAACTAACGGTTTAAAATATTTTCATGAAATTTTGGTGAATTAATAGAGAGATGGGGGACATATTTAAAGATATTTTTGACTTTACACCCTTTCTCTATTTTGAGGGGTGGGGTAACTTTGGAATCTTAACTGGGACGATGTACTTTTGTTTATAATACTCGAATCTACGTAAAAAACTACGTACCCATGTATACAAAATTTTTTTTTATCTGCTCTTTCGGTTTCGGTATTATGGTTAACTAAATTTTGATTGAGTTTAAAAAATAAATAAATTTAACCAACAAATCAAGTTCACTTATTTCAGAATTATTATTCGTTTCCATGGAAATGCATTATTTCTACTTAAGTCAGTTGAGAATTTCGAAGTTTTAACGATTATTTCTCAGTTTATTGCTCAATTAAACATGTCCCCGGATTTGACCCCCCTTGACTCTTTCTTGTGGGGTTTTATAAAGGACAAGGTGATGGCGACTGCACCTACAACTTTAGATGATAAGACCGAATCTGCTTTGCCTGGATATTAGTGATACCTGAAACATTACAGCAAGTACGAGATTCATTTAGAAAACGAGCGAGAAAGTGTTTTGAAGTTGAAGGGGGACATTTCCAACAACTTCCCAAGCACGACAGACAATAAGTAAGTTGAAATTAAATGGTAAAATTTTGTCTTTATTTTATAACCTAATAAATCATAATTTCGTAACCAAAAGAGCAAATAAAAAAATTGCACACATACGTAGTTTTTTACGTAGATTGGAAATCTATATACAAAAATACATCATTCCATTTAAAATTCCAAAGCTACCCCCCACCACTTAAAATAGAGAGAGGGGGTAAATGTCAAATATATGTTTAAATATGTCCCCCCATCTCACTATCAAGTCACCAGAATTTCTTGAAAATATTTTTGACCGTTTTCGAGATAACGACTTGTAACACCTTTAAAAACCCTATACAACAAAACATCACAGTCCAGTCATATTTTGTTTTTGTATACCTGTTACCTCTCGACTAAGGCAGTCACGCAGCGAGGGGGGTTTTGAGAGTAAACCCCTTCCCTCAACGCTTTTAACGGATCAAGAAGTTTTATAAACACTTAATTACCAAAGATGAAAATAAAATTGATATCATTACTTTCTACAACTGTAACATTGTCAATATTTTACTACATTCAATGCATTAATATGATACTTTTATAATATTTATTTACCCTTGAACCCCCCCCCCCCCAACCGCGCTACTGGTCTGACGCGATGTTTTGTGGTCACTATCAAAAAATGGTAAAATTAGTTTTTTTATTTATTATTAAAGAATATACAACGTATTACTTCTACCTACCATTTCTTATAATTTTAATTTTAATTAATGTATTACAATGAATAAACACATAAATAAATTTAACCACCGCCAGCAAAAAGTCTTTTACGTGTGTTTAATGGAATTTGAAAGATTTTGATATTATTTTATTGTAAATGTTTCTGATTGCAATATGCAAGAAATCTTTCTTTGCGTGTATAATTCAGGTTGGGGGGGGGGGGTGGAAGACAAGCTGGCCCCCCTTGCGGCTGGTGAAATTTTAAAGGTGTATATCTCTGTTGCTACTTACGGGACCCATGCCAACTACTACTAGGAATGTTTTGGTAAAAAAAATATTTTGCAATTTGCGAAAAAAAGCTGAATTTTTGCGGAGCCCCACTCGAAACAAAATTAACACGTTTAGGTATTTTATTTTTTATTTTTTCTAAACATGTTTTACTTCATTTTGTCGACAATTTTTAAATTTTATGAGAAAAAAATGTGTTAGTAGAAAGTTATGGATATTTGAATTTTTTAAAAATTACATTTTAAGTTTAAGAAAATTCAAATGGCTATAACTTTCTACTGCCACATTTTCTTCCCTTAAAATTTAAAAATAGTCTACAAAACGATGTAAAATTTGTTTTGAAAAAATAATAAAAATTTCTAAACGAGTTCATTTTTCCCAAGGGGGGCTCCGCAAAAATTCAATTTTTTTTCGCAAATTACGAACTAATTTTTTTACCAAAACATTCCTAATAGGCTCACTATCAAAGCGCCTGAACTTGTCATGAGCCCCATGAGTGGTAGCCGAGAAATGCACCTTTAAAATTTCACCAGCCGCCACTGCCCCCCCCCCCCCCTCGGCCCCCTTGTTATGCCAATGTTCCACTTTATTGTATATTTTTCATATCGTTTTAGAATATTCTGTGATCGTATATTTAATGGTTTTCTATCGACCTTAGAGGACAGGTAATTAAAAAAATTGTATTATATTATTATTTTCAAACTTTGACTGTTTAAACTGATCTTAAGAAACATGTAAATCTTTTTTTTTTCAAAAAAAAAATAAACCTTTACAGAAAGAAAAGCACTGAAAAGTATGAAATAATATTTTTACGAATTTATTACTGAGGTTTATCGTGAGCTTAATTAGTTCAAACTGATGTAGTAACTTGTAACACCAAACTTTGAAGTCGTCGCAATTTTAAAGCATTCCATTTTGGTTTACAGAATTCTTCGATCGGATCGAAAGTCCGATATACCTGTGGTTACAGACTGAAATTCGCCTTGTAAATACTTGTTTAAATCACTACTAATATGATGCATAATATCTATATACGAGTACATACCAATATTTACTTTGACGCGAATAATTAAAAATTTAGTGATTAAACAAATCATTTGCATTCGGTAAATAGACATCATAAATGTTAATATGTTAGTGAAAAAAGTAAAATTGGGTCAATGAATACAACTTTAGATTTTTATGCTTTTTAAATTCCTCAAGTGCCAGCCATAATTTACGTTATGTTTTGGTGGCGCGGCCATAAATATAATGGTACTTGATTATTTGTACACTGAATTAATCTCCTAATCAATGCTGAAAAATCGAATTTGTTAATACTTGTTGGATTTTTAACTAAGCTTTTTATCTAGGTGTCTGCAGATAACAAAGTTACAGACCATAAACCGAAACCCAGGCATGCTCATAATACAGAAGTATACCATTCGAAATGCTTATCCCTAAAAAATTAGAATTTTTTCTGATCACATTTACTCTTCAAATAGCGGTCAAAGATCTCTCGCTAATTATAAAACGGGAAATTGGCCTCCGGTGACGTACAATTTGTTAGCACTAAAACGGCAAAAGGGGCGCGTGACGGTGTTGCCGCATCCTTAATTTGATTCGTCACATTGCCCTCCAGGTGCAGTTGTTTTTCGTAGGATAACGTCACACGGGAAACTGAATTTTTTGAATTTGGTCGAATTTTAAACATTAACGTTCAGATTCACTAAGAAGGTTTAAGATTTAGTACTGGTTTAAATCAGATCTTCTAGTTGATCAGTTATGTTGATCAGATTTTTGTCCTGTCATTAAAAACATGAATTATTCTGGTATTTCAGCGCTTTGCATGGTTTTCTAATGATTTTCAACTTGGAATGGATTGCTAGAATGAATTTAGTTCTAAACTAATCGCAATAAGTTAAGGAAATTGTGGTTTCTCTGAGAAAGAAATATTCCAAAAGAAAAAAATGTCTTGTTTATGTTCCCTAATTTTCTTTAAAAAAAAAATATACAGCCAGATTCTCCAACGCTAGTCCGGTCTAATTTGACAACCAAAAGTTTTAAACTGACAAGTGTAAGAATTAGACAACTAAGTTTTTTACATGAATTTATTTCTGAGCGTTTTCGCAAATTTATAAAGAAAAGGGCAATTTGAGTATGTACTTTCGACAATAATAGAACAAAATTCATTACAGAAACTTGTTCCAAGATGAAAATCATTTGGAAACTAAGCTAATCGCTGAAATATCGGAATAATTGATAAGTTTTTAATGACGACTTATTAACAATAACAGGACAAAAACCTGTCAAACCATATCTGATCGACTATATGATCTTAATTTAAACCAGTACTAAATCTTAAACCTTCTTAGTGAATCTGAACGTTTATGTTTATACACCTTTAAAATTGTACTAAGGAAAACTTATCGATAAAAGTAAATACTGTGGAATTTCAGGTGGTTTAGACAACTGATTCTCAATTTTACGTATATTCATAGTATAAATATACACTTGTCAGTTTAAAACTTTGGTTGTCAAATTAGACCGGACTAGCGTTGGAGAATCTAGCCCTAATATTTTTCTTATTATCCGTCCAACCGACGTAATTTCTTGTGTTTCAATTGACTTATTGTTCAATATTAGCATACATATTTATTAAAAACACGAAATGACTAAACAAACCCATTGCCACCTCTATTACAAATTTGAGAAAAAAAAGAAAAATAGACTCATGATACTTGCTTGGATTTGCTTGGGTCATTCACTTGACAATTTAAACCCATATGTGTCAAACTAGACTGGTCTTAGCCATAATGGAACGATATTTTAATCATATCATTAATCAAATGGATTAGACTCAATATTCACTATTAAAGTGCCTTCTATATTTCAAAAGCTAAAATTACATACACATGAATAAAAAAGATTAATTTATTAAGAAACCACAGCATTAAGTCTTCAATAGATCCATCCACCACATATGGAAAACATATCTCTTCGCCCATCCAAAGGAAGTAATCGAGACAGAAAGTTCATCGGTCAAGGCTCCCGCTTTCTATATCCCAAACTCACCCTTAAATTCACCCTCTAATAACTACATTTTTAAGATTTATTGCCACGATGATCGTCCAGCCGGGCGGCTTAAGAAGGTCTTAACAAGGGACGAAAAGGCAGAAACTGACCGCAAAGTTACTACCTGTCACAACATACCACTGTCCGAACCCCTGACGAAAAAGCAAAACCGGATGCGTAAGGTGCAAAGTTGCATTTTGTGGTGCATAAAATAAAATACAAGTAGTATTTGGATGTAATGAATGGACAAGGTTGTAAAACATTCGTAATCCTGTTGTAGCAAAATTTTATAAGATGCTGTCAAAAATTTGAGATGTAGGGTAAAAAATTTTCCCCGGGATTTAATAAAAAGATTCAGTAATAATATGTTAAGAGGATATGATGATTGTCGATCATTTTGCCCAAAGGTTTGTTGCCTTAGAAACAGCTTCAATTCATTTTTATTGTTATTTGACAAAAAGTGCCCGAAACGAAGTTGAGGGCACTTTTTAAGTCACAAAAATAAAAATTAATAAACTGTTTCTAAGGCAGCAAATCTAAATGCAAAATGTTCTACATAGTTCATATGCCCGAAACATATTTGATGGACTCTTTCCCGAGACAACAAAGTTGCAAAAAAACAAAAATATAATTTCTTGACGTATATATAATAAAAGAAAAACATGGTATTTTAGAAATACATATTTATTTAGAACAGCCGAAATCAGAAGTAAGCAAGTTAACTAAAAATGTTAATATCGCAAAATTTATTTATTTTTATGGTATAATAAATCCTAATAAAAGTTTGAAAACATGGCATTATGATTTACCTTGGACTCTCAAAGTGTAGCGTAAGATAAATGAAAAGACACTTATTTGGAGGTTATTAGCACATAACATTATCTGAAACAAATCCCTTTAAGTTTTACTCCTCTAATTTCTGCAGATGTAGGTAAAGTCAGGATTTGTAAAAAAATAAGCAGCCATCGTATATGAATCAGTTTATCAACAACGAAGAAAAAAGAATGGGTTTGTTGACCAGCAAATAAGTATCTGATTGTCTTTGTGTTCACTGATCATTGTTGAACAGTCCTTTAAATCAATTATTATGATTTTTTATCGACGCAAGCAAGCAAAAAATGTGTGGTTGATTTTAACGGTAAAAAAATTTTGAATCAATTTTTCTCAAAAGTTATAGAATTACAGATGCGTTGTTCCTTGTTAGGAGGGCAGTATATTTACTTATTAATTTAAAAAAAAACCGAAACTAGACAGGCACGACACTAACGGCATTTGCGTTAGAATCATTCCTGAGAACACCATCTTGCGAGAGTGGTTGTATAGGTATAGGTCTGATTTGATATTGGTATCGTCTGCCTTTAATATAATAATAATAATAATAATATATTTATTTATTTGTGCCAGTAAACAATAAACAGTGTAAAAAGTAACAATATAATATCATGCATAAATATTTTACAAAAATGAATAACAATAGTAACACACTAGTTGGCACAAAAAGGTAGAATTTTGATTATATATAATCATTCTTCCAACTCCACCCCGATTAAATAATTTTTACAATAAGATTTAAAAGTTGAAAAAGTAAAATATTTTAGATCGAAGGGAATGCTGTTGTATGTCGTTTTAATTCTATAATTTAGTGAAATAATTCAATAAAAATTTAATTTAGAAGGTAATCATGATCTTGTGCAACTCGCTAATCAGATACTTAGTGGGTGCTAAAGTTTTTCACAATCATTGTGAGTGCGTCTTTTTAATAATGTACACATCACAATAATCGTGATTAGGTGTCCTAATTTTTAATAATAGAATGCTCTTAGTTTATGAAAGTTATCTTAATTAGAGGTTAAATGATTTGCAAAATTAAAATAGGTATACAAGGTGTTCGGAATACACATTAGGAATCTTGGAGAGGTGATGCTACATGGAAAAAAAGTTCTTATTTTTTAAATCAAATTTTCAAACTTCATCGACAAATCAAGTCCAAGTGCTTCAAATTTAATAAAATGTGCCATTGAATAATAATAAACAAGTCATCTGTCAAATTCATAATAACAATTGCCATTTTTTTTATTTAAATCAACTTCTTAACGGCAAAACTGTAATGCAAAAAAATAAAAATATTTAAAAATTTGATTCACATAAAAAATGGTTATTGTTATTATTAATTTGCCAGATGACTTGTTTATTATTATCCAATGCCACATTTTCAGCAAATTTGAAGCATTACGACCTACTGTTATTATTATTTTTATTTGTGGATGTAGTTTGAAAATTTGATTTAAAAAATGCCGATTTGAGTCTAAACGGTGGGGTCTATCGACTCAAATGAAAATAACATTATTTGTTACATTTTGTATTGCCTTTAAAATGGCAGCTTCACTTTTGCAATATCAGGAAAAAGAAAAAAACTACGATAAAAATAAATTTTCAGTCTTAGACAGTGCCACTTGCGGCAAAACAGTGAAGTAGGTGTACCTCAGGATTATAGAGTAGTATATGCGTGGCTAGGATACACCTAAGCCCCTAGGGATTAAATGAACCACTTTAGTCCCTGTTTGTAGGGACTAAAGGACATACTTTAGTTCCGAAAGTAAAAATATACTTATATAAAAAAGGCTCAAATACCCGGCTCTTAAGCTATTGTATCCACGTATTTAAAAATAGTTTAATAGCCACACTTAAAAGTCTAAAACCCCATCTTAATCATAAATATAAATTAAGTCCAAAGATATCCCATCGAAGGGGGTGGGCAGACTGACAGATTGAAAACATCAGGGCCAAACTATTTTAACTATCACACGAGCGTTGTCGGTCCTTAAACCATATGAAAACATTAAAACATCCCTTTTTAAATCTTTGGCGGTTGTTTAGTCTATCTGGACCTAATTTTGTCGTCTTGGGGCCCTTCAAGGTCTGGGTTGGTAGATACAGAGTGTTCGACGAATATTTCAAAAAATTCATCAAAAAATGTTTTTATTAATATATTCTATAGTTGATTAGTTGCATTTTAATTTCGAGTTATTCTATGGATTTACAACCACGATATTTATAAAATTATTTACGTTTTCCCAGGCATACAGCACTGCTGCCCATATTACAGTTCCATATACTCTTATTTACGTGTTCCTATTTATTAATTAACTTGCTCTTCATCATTTTTGTTAGCGTTCCCACTGCCCTGTTTCCTTTTGTTAATTTTTCCTGGTCTTCTCAGTCTTATGCGTGATTGTTGTACAACCCTATGGTCCGTTTTAAAAAACGCACTGTATTAGAAAAAAGGGTTTCTCCTAAAAATA
Source organism: Philopedon plagiatum (assembly GCA_963971165.1). NCBI lineage: Eukaryota > Metazoa > Arthropoda > Insecta > Coleoptera > Curculionidae > Philopedon > Philopedon plagiatum. Next base: position 119,960,871 of record OZ020192.1, on the reverse strand, counting down.
AATTTTTGAAAAAATATTTTGTATATTAATTTTTGAAAACATACACGTTCGATTAATTTACGAAGATTCATCTATCTGTATAAAATTCGAGTAACATACTTCAATATAATCCGCTGCAACGTCTATACAAGTATCCCTCAACATACGAGTTTATCCCATTTTATAAATAGCTCCTTCAAACGTGAGGTAGGATACGTATACAAACATTCACGATCCTTCAACTTGACCGTGTTTCGTTTATAAATATACTTGAAATCTTAAGAGGGTGAAAAATTGGAGATTCTTGCGTTTGGTCCAAACAGACTAAACAATATAACGGCCAGATTGCCTTTAAAAATATATACCACACTTTAGTTACATTCATTTGTTTATCGAAATTTTTTTATTTCTTCTTGCAGAACATTACGAAAAGCACTTTGCAAAATTATCGTATAGGTAAGTTCCATTTTTCTCTACTGTAGAATAAGTTTTTGGAAAGCTCACTTAAACGACGTTTATAACGTCGTAGATAGGAATAATTTTTTTGCGTTTGCGCCTTTTTGTCATGGATGCGGTTAAACAATGTACCGGTTGTTACACCAAAAAGTGGCGAAGACATAAGACTCAGGGTTCGCACCAATACATCTAAAACACAAAGCTTAAGGGCTGCCGAGTGACGTCATCATATCTAGGCCATGTATTTAATATAAGTCAATAGAATAATTATATGAGTTATAGGTGGTAATATTATGTAGTATAAAGCTTAAAAAACATTTTTCTTTAAATTTACATGTACCGAGGGTTTAAAAATAGGTAATCTAATCTATCTATAATTCCTATTAGTGGCCGGTTAACAGGTAGGGTTGGGAAATATTTTTTTGTCTCCTCGGGTACCATAAGTAACTTATAACTATATATATATATATATATATATATATATATATATATATATATATATATATATATATATATATATATATATATATATATATATATATATATATATATATACCTGTATGCAATTCATCACAGGAGGTTTTTTGTTTTTTGATATCATATGAGCATTGTGCGTTTTATATAAAAAAAATATAGTCATGACATACAATCTTAAAGTTGGCGTAAAGCAAATAACACAATTTGTCATTGTCAAACAATTATGGCTCTGTAATTTGTTGTTTAAATAAAGGTCACTATCGGGATTTTTGGTATGTTCTATTTTAGTAAAGTTTTAAAAACTTGTTTCCTTTTTATGACTTTCATACTGTACTCTGCTTTCCTATATTACTTGTAAAAATGTAACTCTTCAAGTTCCTTTAATTTTTGGTCTTTACTTTTACGCATATGCACAGCTTTAGACAGATATTGGGGACAATTTGGAAATATTGTTGGAATGCAGTTTTCACTTAGACGTGGTTTTTTCAGATCAATGGAAACAATTTTACCTGTTTTTGGATCTTGTTCTGAATTGTTCCAAATTATACTACCTTCAGCAAAATGTAGTTCACAAACTTTGGTATTTGGATTTGGTACTTAATCGTCCCAAAGGAAATTGCGGAAATTTCGATTTTGGCATTTAATAACTCCGAAATGATACATCCTGTATAACTGAATTTTTTACCGAAGCTAATTCCATTATTCCTCTGTTCACGCAGAAAATTTGATTGCCGCCCCCCTCTGACTGTTTCCGAGAAAAACAAACCTCTTCGACATTAGGTTAAGCTTTACGTTATTTTTGCTGATCTCCTGACGTCACTGCACTGGCTGACGTCACTGAAGGCAAATGGCTGCTTTTTAAATTGTAATAAGTTATACCGAAGTGAAAAAAAATCTAACCAATTTATTCTGGTAATTTTCTTTAAAATATTTTTTTTTTGGATTTGTAATGTACGAAGGCGTAGAAGGGCCAAGCTAGTTATTTTTTTTAAATTTCGACTTTAATCACGAAATTTCGAGTTTAAACACGAAATTTCGACTTTAAACACGAAATTTCGACTTACAGCACTGCTGCCCATATTACAGTTCCATATACTCTTATTTACGTGTTCCTATTTATTAATTAACTTGCTCTTCATCATTTTTGTTAGCGTTCCCACTGCCCTGTTTCCTTTTGTTAATTTTTCCTGGTCTTCTCAGTCTTATGCGTGATTGTTGTACAACCCTATGGTCCGTTTTAAAAAACGCACTGTATTAGAAAAAAGGGTTTCTCCTAAAAATAAATTTTTGAAAAAATATTTTGTATATTAATTTTTGAAAACATACACGTTCGATTAATTTACGAAGATTCATCTATCTGTATAAAATTCGAGTAACATACTTCAATATAATCCGCTGCAACGTCTATACAAGTATCCCTCAACATACGAGTTTATCCCATTTTATAAATAGCTCCTTCAAACGTGAGGTAGGATACGTATACAAACATTCACGATCCTTCAACTTGACCGTGTTTCGTTTATAAATATACTTGAAATCTTAAGAGGGTGAAAAATTGGAGATTCTTGCGTTTGGTCCAAACAGACTAAACAATATAACGGCCAGATTGCCTTTAAAAATATATACCACACTTTAGTTACATTCATTTGTTTATCGAAATTTTTTTATTTCTTCTTGCAGAACATTACGAAAAGCACTTTGCAAAATTATCGTATAGGTAAGTTCCATTTTTCTCTACTGTAGAATAAGTTTTTGGAAAGCTCACTCAAACGACGTTTATAACGTCGTAGATAGGAATAATTTTTTTGCGTTTGCGCCTTTTTGTCATGGATGCGGTTAAACAATGTACCGGTTGTTACACCAAAAAGTGGCGAAGACATAAGACTCAGGGTTCGCACCAATACATCTAAAACACAAAGCTTAAGGGCTGCCGAGTGACGTCATCACATCTAGGCCATGTATTTAATATAAGTCAATAGAATAATTATATGAGTTATAGGTGGTAATATTATGTAGTATAAAGCTTAAAAAACATTTTTCTTTAAATTTACATGTACCGAGGGTTTAAAAATAGGTAATCTAATCTATCTATAATTCCTATTAGTGGCCGGTTAACAGGTAGGGTTGGGAAATATTTTTTTGTCTCCTCGGGTACCATAAGTAACTTATAACTATATATATATATATATATATATATATATATATATATATATATATATATATATACCTGTATGCAATTCATCACAGGAGGTTTTTTGTTTTTTGATATCATATGAGCATTGTGCGTTTTATATAAAAAAAATATAGTCATGACATACAATCTTAAAGTTGGCGTAAAGCAAATAACACAATTTGTCATTGTCAAACAATTATGGCTCTGTAATTTGTTGTTTAAATAAAGGTCACTATCGGGATTTTTGGTATGTTCTATTTTAGTAAAGTTTTAAAAACTTGTTTCCTTTTTATGACTTTCATACTGTACTCTGCTTTCCTATATTACTTGTAAAAATGTAACTCTTCAAGTTCCTTTAATTTTTGGTCTTTACTTTTACGCATATGCACAGCTTTAGACAGATATTGGGGACAATTTGGAAATATTGTTGGAATGCAGTTTTCTCTTAGACGTGGTTTTTTCAGATCAATGGAAACAATTTTACCTGTTTTTGGATCTTGTTCTGAATTGTTCCAAATTATACTACCTTCAGCAAAATGTAGTTCACAAACTTTGGTATTTGGATTTGGTACTTAATCGTCCCAAAGGAAATTGCGGAAATTTCGATTTTGGCATTTAATAACTCCGAAATGATACATCCTGTATAACTGAATTTTTTACCGAAGCTAATTCCATTATTCCTCTGTTCACGCAGAAAATTTGATTGCCGCCCCCCTCTGACTGTTTCCGAGAAAAACAAACCTCTTCGACATTAGGTTAAGCTTTACGTTATTTTTGCTGATCTCCTGACGTCACTGCACTGGCTGACGTCACTGAAGGCAAATGGCTGCTTTTTAAATTGTAATAAGTTATACCGAAGTGAAAAAAAATCTAACCAATTTATTCTGGTAATTTTCTTTAAAATATTTTTTTTTTGGATTTGTAATGTACGAAGGCGTAGAAGGGCCAAGCTAGTTATTTTTTTTAAATTTCGACTTTAATCACGAAATTTCGAGTTTAAACACGAAATTTCGACTTTAAACACGAAATTTCGACTTTAAACACGAAATTTCGACTTTAAACACGAAATTTCGACTTTAAACACGAAATTTCGACTTTAAACACGAAATTTCGAGTTCGAACGCGAAATTTCGACTTTAAACACGAAATTTCGACTTTAAACACGAAATTTCGACTTTAAACACGAAATTTCGAGTTTAAACGCGAAATTTCGACTTTAAACACGAAATTTGCTTATTACGAGACATTATGACAACAGCGCAAATCGATATATTACGTTATTGGTGTGAAATATGGCGGGTTTTTTAATTCCTTTTAAATTTTCACGTTCAATATATTGCCGTAGATTTGTTTTAACAAAAATCTGGTTTCATTTCGATAAACTGCACTCTACCCACCTTTGTTTTACTTACAAATAATATTTAAATTCGATTGAGTGCAACAGACCCATTGCGGCCTTTTTATTCATACGGTACAAAATATTAACTCAAAACCATGATTTAATAACGAATTAGCAAAAATGTTATATATATATATATATATATATATATATATATATATATATATATATATATATATATATATATATATATATATATATATAGAAAAATGGAAGATTTATATATATATATATATATATATATATATATAACCATATCAGGAAATAAAGAAATATCGACAGGAAAATTTATAAAAAAAGGTAAAGAAAATATCGGGGAAACTGTCTGTATGGTAGTGCTCGACACGTGTTTCGTGCTTATTATCACTCATCAGTCGCACATAACCAAGTTATTAGATGGGAAACTTGGAAGTTGGAAAAACACAAAGAGTTCACAGACCAGGGACCTAAGAGCACATTTGTGGTTGTTTTTTGTCAGGAGACCAAGGGATTTCCGGGCAACACCCAACATCACCACGGAGGCTGCAATAGCACCTGCGTGAAACCTCTAGCCCCAAGGAATATAACCATATAAGGAAATAAAGAAATATCGACAGGAAATTTATAAAAAAAAGGTAAAGAAAATATCGGGGAAACCATACAGACAGTTTCCCCGATATTTTCTTTACCTTTTTTTTATAAATTTTCCTGTCGATATTTCTTTATTTCCTTATATGGTTATATTCCTTGGGGCTAGAGGTTTCACGCAGGTGCTATTGCAGCCTCCGTGGTGATGTTGGGTGTTGCCCGGAAATCCCTGGGTCTCCTGACAAAAAACAACCACAAATGTGCTAGCAGGTCCCTGGTCTGTGAACTCTTTGTGTTTTTCCAACTTCCAAGTTTCCCATCTAATAACTTTGTTATGTGCGACTGATGAGTGCTAATAAGCACGAAACACGTGTCGAGCACTACCATACAGGCAGTTTCCCCGATATTTTCTTTACCTTTATATATATATATATATTATATATATATATATATATATATATATATATATATATATATATATATATACATATATATATATATATATATATATATATATATATATATATATATATATATATATATATATACATATATATATATATATATATATATATATATATATATATATGTATATATATATATATATATATATATATATATATATATATATATATATATATATATATATATAACATTTTTGCTAATTCGTTATTAAATCATGGTTTTGAGTTAATATTTTGTACCGCATGTACATACAAAATATTATCCCACACTCGTATGAATAAAAAGGCCGCAATGGGTCTGTTGCACTCAATCGAATTTAAATATTATTTGTAAGTAAAACAAAGGTGGGTAGAGTGCAGTTTATCAAAATGAAACCAGATTTTTGTTAAAACAACTCTACGGCAATATATTGAACGTGAAAATTTAAAAGGAATTAAAAAGCCCGCCATATTTCACACCAATAACGTAATATATCGATTTGCGCTGTTGTCATAATGTCTCGTAATAAGCAAATTTCGTGTTTAAAGTCGAAATTTCGCGTTTAATCTCCAAATTTCGTGTTTAAAGTCGAAATTTCGTGTTTAAAGTCGAAATTTCGTGTTTAAAGTCGAAATTTCGTGTTTAAAGTCGAAATTTCGTGTTTAAAGTCGAAATTTCGTGTTTAAAGTCGAAATTTCGTGTTTAAAGTCGAAATTTCGTGTTTAAACTCGAAATTTCGTGTTTAAAGTCGAAATTTAAAAAAAATAACTAGCTTGGCCCTTCTACGCCTTCGTAGTCATGACTTCCTGAAACGATTTGTGCAGTAAAAAAAATACGATCATATTGCTTTTTATGTGTTAAGAGAGAATAGCAATTAACAGATTTTTTTGCTAATTTCTATGTAGTGTCCTTCTCTAAGGAAAATATTCAAAGTCAAAGTCAAAGTTAAAAAATGCTTTATTATAAAAAGAACATAAGTTCTCGTGAAGCGTGAATTACAAAATACAATTTATGTTGCAATAAAAAATAAAAATTTAACTATCAGCAGGCCAGCTAAGTCGATAACGTTGAGTTAAGACGATTTCAAAAACGCACGTGTAGCGAAGGAGATAATACTAAACTATTTTTCTGCGCTCAAGTTTTTTAAAACTGTTTTAACACATCATGTGACCTTTACAAAATTTCCGTTATTCGTCGATAAACATAATATGGTAGATTTTGATGACAAGCGAGAAAGGAAAATTATAGGATATGACAAGTGACAACGCTTACAGACGAATGGCAGGACATACTTTTGACAGTAAAATGTCATGTGATGGACTAAAACAGTTTTAAAACACTTGGACACCGAGAAACAGGTTATGTGTACGAAACAAGAAGTTTGTTAAAAATTGTACGGGTAACAAATGCATCCGTTGCCTCCTCCTATAGACTTCATTTATAGATGAGATCTAGTTCGTTGCATGTATGTTTGTAATAATTGGTTTTGCTAATTTAGAAAATTTTAAAGCTTTCCTAATCTAAAGCGCAGCTGGAAATACTATTACACTTTTATTTAAATCATGGAAGTCCAAAAACTTAACTATTCAGGAAGCAGGTTTCTTGCATATGAAAGTTTATCTACATTAAACAAAAAGTGCAGTTAACGGCATTCATAGACAAACAAAACACTCTCCGAAACCGTTTTTTAATCTTATCGGTGGAACCAACACAGAAAAAAATTAATATTTACAAAGCCCTAAATCTAGCGGTCCACCAGTTCTTCGCAAATAGTCCCGAATCTATTTTTTTGTATCTCACAGCATCTCGATCATCGATGTTCCCACGTCTAACTTATGTAAGTGGATACTTTGCTTGCCCATCTTACGCACATGTGTTGCCGGTACTTTAATAATTATTATCGTTCTCTTTTTTGTCCTCTTTTTACGCCGTCAATTTATTGTTGTACGATTTTCTTTCCTTCTCTATCGCTAAACCCATGTGCAAACTAAGGTGCACTGTTGTATTGTCCAGGTACAAAAAGTTTTTGTGTTCGATTAATCTAGGAACGGAACTTCGTGTAGGGTTCCTTGAAAAAATCTGCCCCTTTCCTGTGTGTGTGTGAAGAGAAAAAACGCCGAGGGTAAAGATGCGTGTGCATAAAAAAAGCGGCTTAAAAAACGGTCAGGGGACGCGGCTTGGGCCATCTGGTTACCAGCTTGGCTCTTGAGACAGGCTAGGAGGTCGAAAAAAGACCCGTCTGGCCCGTATATACCCTGTGCCTTGTCATGAGAATCTATTTAGATTTCGGCAGTGGCTAATTGTCGTGTTACGGTTAATTTTTTTGCGTCTGTTTTATTCAACCTGTAACTTATTTAAATTGCAATTAACAGGATATCTGTAACCAGGCGTGATTCCTTTCATATGTTTCTTGGTATTAAATTATTAATAAACATTTATTTAAAAATTTAACTGTTTAATTTAACTGTCGCTGAACCGGTTTGGCTAATTTGCAGTGGCAGATTTAGGGGGGGGGGGGGTCGCAGTGGCGCGCGCTCCCCCTGAAGCATTGTACAAACAGGATTTCAATAGCGAATTTTATAAAAATAAATATTGTAATACATACATACATACATACATACATATTCTACAAAATATTATAAACAAAAACAAACATTTGCCGGTCTTTGAAATGAATTATACCACAAAAATATGAAAATAGATCAATACTAATATGTTATATAAAAAATGCAAGCCTTCTTTTGAAATTTTTGATTGACATGCTCTTTAATTGGTTCTGAAAACATTACTTACATGTTACATGTCCCACTACGATTTTATCAAAATTTGCGCCGGTTTGTTTTGACTTCTAAAGGAAAGAAATAACCAAAGCCAATAAACCAAGCTTTTTTTCAAAAAAAATTCTTTTGAAAGTAAATTTTTTCGAAAAACAGCTTGTTCATAAACGGATTACCGAAACTTTTCAAAAATATTTTCTCGAATACACAGATTTCGAACATGTCCTGACAGCTTTTTCAAACATGCATGTTGAAAACGGATTTTTGAAATATTTTCTCGAAAACACGTATTCCGAAAATACATTTTTTCAAAAATTTCTTCAAAAAATGTTTTTAAAAAATAGGTAGTAGCTTGGAAAATGTGATTAAAAAAAACGAAAAAAGATGCTGAACAAACCTAACCGCACTTTTTTGGGTTTGATCAGGTTCCCTTAGGTTTGGTAAGTTACTTTCTCGTTTTCGACTTTTTCCAAGAGTCGTTGCTTGAAAATGTTAATATCTGAAAAAATTTAATTTAGAAATAGATGTTCTCTGAAAAAATTTACCTATTTGTAAAAAGTGCTTAAGAAAAATTAAAAAATTGGTTTTAGAAAAATTGTAGTTTCGTAAGTACTCGTATATCCCCCCAATTAAGCAGAAGGCATAAATTTAAAAATGCTACAATATTTACACTTTCATATTAATTAAACTATTTGTCCTGTCGCGTGTAAGCCAACATCTTTTTTGATGTTAAATTAGGTACATTTTTTCAAAACACAGCTTCTTCGAAAGATGCTTTTTTGGGAATGGATCTACAATTTTTTTTTAATAATCTTTCAAAAATACATTTTCTGAAAATATCTATTATTGTCGAAAGTACGTCCTACAATTGTCCTTCTCTTTATAAATTTGTGAAAAAACTCAGAGACAAATTCATAGTATAAAACTTAGTTGTCTTATTCTTACACTTGTCAGTTAACAACTTCTGCTTGTCAAATTAGAGAAGGGAGTTTTTTTGTGAGGACTTTTTTGAAGAATCGGAATCAACAAATTCAAACTGACAGTAACAACAATGAATGAGCGTTGGAGAATCTGGCCGTTATTGACTATGTATCGTAACAACCTATTATATGAACAAGTTTATATAAAACTAAAACAGTTTTAGATGTGCGGCCTTCCAGTACCTTCAAGGTGTCCCTAATTCGCATACATCTACTTTGTTCAAAGGAAATGACCAAGGAAAGTAATTAACAACAAATCAATTAGTTTCGCTTCCGGAAATGGGTAATTTGTCACCCTTCATTTTCTACAGAACTATTCAAAAATTTTAAATTAGGTTGAGCTTGTATAACACCTCAAAATTGTTTGTCAATAATTGTTTTTGTATTATGTTGGGAAAAGAAGCATTTAAATTAAAAAGAAAATTTTGAAAATTTCTCCTAATAATCAAACGCTTTCATTAAATACTGCATGTTTGGTGAAAGTTTGCAGCAGGTATTACGAGTGTGTGACAGGATAACTAAATGATTTAATACTTATTTAATATTATTTAACATCAGATAATTCAGGTTTTATATTACCCTCGGCCTCGGTTTAAAAAACTCTTATTTAACCATATCTTCTAACCTAAAACGAATTCCTGCGATAGCAGATTTTCTGTGGATTTCAAAAATATATAACTTATTAAGTTTTCAATAAATATTCTACCAAAAATAAACTGAAATAAAGTAAGAATTAAAATTTTTGTGACCCTCATTTCAACAAGGTTGTATTTGATCAACTGTATCTTCTAATCTAAAGCGAATCTCTAGGAGCTCTATCTGGAGAAATATATAACTTTTAGGGTTAAAAATTAAGGTAAAAAAATTAAATTTATGTGATCCTTGTTTCAACAAGTTTTCACCTAATTAATTGTGACTTCTAATTTAAAGCTGATGCCCGCGGATATAACCCTATCCGATAGCAAATTTTCTGGAAATTCCAAAAATATAAGACTTGCTGATGTTTCATTAAAGATTCTGTCAAGAAATTCATAAAAGCCGAATTAATGTAAAAAATATAAGTTTTCCGACCCTTGCTTCAAGAAGTTTACCTTTAATCAACTTTAACTTCTAATCTAAAGCGAATTCTTGCGAATATAACTTTATCCGACAGAAAATTTTCTGGAGATCCCGAAAATATAATATAACTTATTAAGGTTTTATTAAATATTCTGTCCAGAAATTTATAAAAACCGAATTAACGTAAACAATTTGAATTTTTCCGACAATGGCTTTAAGAAGACTTTTAATCACCTGTATCCTCTAATGTAAAGTGAATTTCCGCGAGTATTATTCTATCCGATAGCAAATTTTCTATAGATTCTAAAAATATAAGACTCGTTGATGTTCCATTAAAGAGGGGCCTGCAAATGGCATTTTTCGACCTAAAAAAATTCAAAATAATTACTTGCCATTTTCAGATCCTCACCAGTTTCAATATAGTTCTGAAGCTCCGGGTTCTCTACAACCTTCGAAAATTAACATCGTTTTAATTCACTTTTGCGACCTGTACCCGATTTCAACGGAAATCGCGGAAATTTCGAAGTTGACGTTTAACAGCTCCGAAACGAACCATCCTGTACAACTGATTTTTTTGATAGTTACACTGTTCCTCTATCAATCCAAAAAATTCGATTTCTCCCCCTCTGACTTTCCGAAAATAACAAACCTTTAGACTTTAGGTTAAGCTTTACGTTAACATGTAGATCGACACTTATTTGTGCTGATCTCCTGACGTTATTATTCATTAAGGACAAATGGCTGCTTTTTAATAAATTATACCGAAAAGTAAACATTTTTTGTAGCTAAATTATCATAGTAATTTTCTTCAAAATAATTTCTTGGGTTTGTAATGACTCCCTTAAACGATTTATGCAATAAAAAAAATATGCGCATATTCCTTATTATTTAAGAGCCGCCAATATATATCTATAGCCAAAAGTCAGTATAAATTAAATATTGGTTAGGTTTGGTTTCATATGAGTGGGCCGACGCACTACTGACGGAAATCGAAAAAGTTGGTCAAAAACAGCCGAGAACAAATTCTAAGAATTCGCCACAAATACCTAAACTACTATTTAATAAACACCCTTTAATCCCCCAGGTATAATTTTTCAGTGATTGCACAGTGTTAATTTCAACCTTCTGCGCGATAGTATATCTGCACTTTGGATTGTGATATTTTCGGCCAGTGAAAACTTGATTATCTTCAGCCTGTTTTTGGAGTATATTGTATAATTCGTCATGGAGTCTTTACCTGGAGGTATGTGTATATTATTTTAGCAAATACTTTTATTTCTCATATTTCACTGCCCCCTAAATTAAAATTTAAAGTTGGGCAGGAAAAAAGGCTCAGACTTTTCACACCTAAATAAAAGGTTTAGTAATAAAGTATGGATTTCGGTCGAGTTCGGTAGCGATTCCTGGTCTTTCTCATTGTTTGTAGTTTCTAGTTAAGGATTTTTTTTTTAAAAAGTTGCCCCAATTTGCCCCTAATTTTTTTAAATGTTGTTTTTGTTTAGTAGGATTTATTTGATCATACTTCCACATCACAAAATGAGTGGAATTACTGTACCAGCGAAAAAATTTCCACATTTATTTTGCCTGAAAACATCAGAATGGCTTTAAAACTTCGATAAATTCAACTTTTTTTTGGTTTCTGTGTGTATCTGTCTGTCTGTCTGTGTGTACCTGATGTGCGCGTGATAAATTTCGAACAGTTGGTATATCGACTGTAAATTTGGTACACATATTCTAGGCCATAACAGAAAGCTTCGGATTGGTTTTGAACTATAATGGCGCAGAGAGTGGGGGTAAAAAGGGTGGGGATTGATAACTTTTGGAATTATTAACTCGATCGGTAATAGGTGTTTGTTTAATCATGCCACAAAATGACATTTTGAGGTGTTTTTCATTATTTCATAAGGGGGCGGGGGTGATGCGAACAGGTATGAGGAGGGGGTAAGTTTTCTGACAGAATTACACATTAGACCAGTTTTTAAAACATTACACCTTACGGTTTTTAAGAATATTAGAACACAGTATCTTCCGTTACAATCCTTTAAAACTAGAATTTTCAGGAACCCATTAATTTGTTTAAAAAGCATAAATAAACGCCCAATACAAAACACTACATTTTTTAAAGAGAGGCGTGCACAAAAAAAGTTGGGGTAGTTAAAGACCTTCACAGTACCTTTTTACACAATTTGACTAAAATTAAGCAAATTATGTGGTTTAACAAGAAAAAAACTGTGCCAAATTTTAGCCAACTTTTTAAAAGGGACCGGAGTTATTAACAGAAATCGATTTTTTGAACTTACCTTTAACACCCTCTATATCGAAAAGGGAGCATTGAAATGCTAAATGGCATAAGGAGAGTATCATTATCTTAGCCCAAGGAATCTGTATTTAATGGCTTGACTTTCTTTATTTTGTAACAATTTGTATGTTATTAGTGTTCAAGATTTGTTCATATAACTTGAATCACCCTATATATTAAACGTTCCACTGGATTTAAAATTATTTAAAATGACGTTAGATGCATTGTTAAAACATGTAAAATCATAATCTTGGCATAAATAATTTTGACCAACTTTTTTCGATTTCCGTCCATAGTGCGATGTGCATCTCTCTTTGCTAATACGAGAAATAAGATATTTTTAAAAGTTTAGTTGCTATTGCAGACTAAAACTTTTTCGCGGTAGAGACCATAATAATTGTTTTATATCCTAAGAACTGGCTTTAATTTACCTTTCATTATCTGCATGATTTAATCCCCAACAGTTACAGGAACAAACTGGTGCTTGATTAACGAAAGTTTGACCAAGCTAACAGCTTACCATTGACATTCATCATCTCCCCGTCTAAGGTCAATTCCCATAAAAACTTGTTAAAGAAAAAATTGGAAAAATTCAAATTTTTTACCTTTGTTCGGTTTTTATAAATTTCTGGAGAGAATATTTAATAAAACCTTAATAAGTCTATGTTTTTGGGATCTCCGAAAAATTCAATCAAACATAAACATGCTGATATGACTCTATCCGACAGCAAATTTTCTGGAGATCCCCAAAATATACAACTTATTAAGGTTTCTATAAAGATTCCATCCAAAAATTCATAAGAACTGAATTTAATTCAAAAATGTCAACAAGTTTTTGCTTAATCAACTGTATGTTCTTATATAAAGCGAATTCCTGCGAATATTGCTTCATTCGACAGCAAATTTTAAGGAGATTTCTAGCGCTCAAATTACTTTACTAAAAAATAGCGCGTTCGGCAATGCAATCTTTTCCATCGTTTTGCTCGGAATTATCGACAGGCACGTGATCGGTCGTACTGTTTACAATAATAGGTCATGTGACAGTCAAAAATTCCGAGCAAAACGATGGAAAAGATTGCATTGCCGTACGCCCTATAAATACGCTTGGAGCAATAATGATGTTCAAGAAATTCAGCATTCCAGCTTCATTTAAAAACAGCACTGAAGTGACGTCTTGTGGACTTTTTGTCACATAACTATAAGATGAGCTCAAGTCGTTTAACCTAATATCACTGTAGATTTCAATAACTTAATATTAATCTTTATAAAATCGTAGCTCTCTTTACAACCTCGGTGTCGGTAAAAGCTATTCTCTACCACGTAACCGATCACTTTCTTTCTATTTTCTATAAAAAAGATTCTTAACAAAGATTGGCCTTTATAAAAAACATTTAAGAGCATCATGTTGCCTCAATTCAGCTGAATAGAACCGGCCGATCCTAATACAATATTTTTCTCCATCAAAATGCGAAATTTAATTCTTCTTAAACCACTGCCCGTACAATGGTACGTGAAAATCTCACGGTTTAAAAAAAGAACTAAAAAAATACCTGAGCCCTAATCAAAACGGACCCTTTATGGTCATCTTTGTCCTAAATGGTCCAGATTTTTTATATGATTAGGTTTCAATGCCGTAGGGTTTCGTGAAAAGAAATATCTGACGGATTTTAGATACTTCAGAAATTGGTAAAAGTATTAATTTATACAGGATGGCCCAAACGTTTTGGTACAAAGAGCAACAGTAGGATATTAACATCGAGATGTTATGATTGTGCTTAGCTTACCATAATTTGAATGGTGGAGAGGTAAAGTAAAAATTTAAGGAAAGAAAAATTGCACCTTTCCAATATTATTAATGTTTTTCTATCCTCCGTTTTTTACGGCAAACAGAGGGCGCTGCGCGAGCAACGTTTCATCCTTTGCGCCACCGTAATGACTTTCTGACAAAGCAGTTCCGGATGAAATGAACTCATTTTTGTAATAATTCCTCAAAGTTTATAGATAAAGTTTTGTCAGAAACAAACCAAAAAGCAGGTAAAATATCACTATACACTGGAGGTAGGTCGTTTGCCGGGTTATAAATAACTTGGGACTCTCTGATTGCTCTAAAATGTAAATAAGAACATCTATCTAGAAATCAATGATTAGTACTTAGGTTTGCTGCCTTCGTGGGTTGTACGAAGACAAAAAGGTTTTTAAGAAAGTTGATTAAGAAACATTGAGACTGTGAATTAGATGTCCGATCTTTTGGTCACGATTATATTTATATTAATTTTTCAATTTGGTTTCGTTAAAGGAAAAAATACGGATTAGGCCATTTTTTCATTGCTTCGCGATATTTACTTAAACATAAATGAAGGTGATGTGGTTGCGTCAATTTTCTGCGACTTTTCGAAAGCGTTCGATTGTGTTGATCACGGGGTATTGGTACAGAAATTGCTTCGCTATGGTTTTGGTGAGTCTGCACTCGGGTGGTTCTCTTCTTACCTTTGTGGTAGAAGGCAGGCGGGTGCGGTCGAATGAAATATACTCGGATTATTCCACTATCAAAAGATGTGTACCTCTAGGATCAGTCTTGGGATTGTTTTTATTATACTTAAATGATTTAACGTCTTTAAATGTCCAAGGAAGTTTTACATTGTCTGCCAATGATACCAGTCTTCGGTGTCATGGTAAGAAACAGGAAGATCTAAAGGTAATTATTAATGGTGATTTGCAGAAAATCAAACTTTGGTGTGATTCGAAGTCGCTACGTTTTAATGTAAATAAGACAAATATTATGATTTTTGAATTTAGCCCATTTTGATCCAGGTTTTGAAAAACAACTTTTGGAAATAGGGCCCTGGCGAGGTTCTTGGGACTTACAGTAGACAGCTGGTCTCAAATGAGCTCATTAGTTGTACATCGGCTAAGATGATTTATTACTTATTATTTGAGTCACATATCAAATATGGTATTGATTTTTGGATATTTACTAGTACCTACTAGTAGGCAACTGCTTAACTCGGTGTTCATATTGCAGAAAAGAGCAATTCTTTATTTATGCAAAATTTCGTACCGTGAACACTGTAAACCTTTCTTTAAGAGAAGAGAGAAAAAAGTTTAACAGTGCCATGTATATTTATTTTAGAAACAGTTTGTCTCATGCATAGAAAGCACTCGCGGGTTGGAGTTTGATTGGGTTAATTATAACACAAAAATGAATTTAAATAACATACGTTTACCTATACGAAGGACTGCATGGACAAAGTACTTTGGAAATTGATCCGAAATTGTAAGCAATTTCGGAAAAGTGTTAAGAGGACCCTAATAGAAAAGGCTTACTACAGCTTGGAGGAATATTATAATGGTGCCTTGTAACTTCTGTGCTTATTGTTTTTGGGCCCTTATAACTTTATATAGCTTTGTATTTTGTATCTGTACTTTTACGTTTGTTATTGTCATGGAATTGTTTTCATGTATTACAAGCTTTGTTATATTCGTAGATTATTATATTCCTTGGGAACCTTGTAATGATTATTATTATTGGTTTGCACTGCTTTGTCAATAGAAATGTATTTTTGTTTCTTGACAATAAAGCATTTGTTTGATTTGATTTTGATATGATTTCATATTATATATGCATGTATTTTGTAGAACAGCTCTTGATAAATAAGTCTAGTCACAATTGGGCAACACATTACAAAATAAGTTCATCAAATTATTGATCTGACATCTTCATACAATAAGAATTTCGGCTTTAGTGCTTACAAAATAGAACTATTTTATTGAATCTAAAAAGCAAAGTACCGTAACATCTTAGTACTAATTTCTTAAGGGACACTTAGGCTAAGATTATCAAAAATCATCTAAATCTAGAATATCTGCAAATAATCTGCATGCATCCCTTAATGTTGGGTCTTATTTTAATACAATGAGTTTAAATATTTAGAAGCAAGCAAACTTTCTGTTTGTACAAACAGAACACTTAAAGCTTCAAGTATAAATTTTCTTTTCTTGTTCTTTCATAGTTTTTGATTGCACTTATACCCAGTGGCGGCTGGTAAAATTCTTAAGTTGTATATTACTGTTGCTATTTACGGAACCCATGGCAATTTCAGGTTTTCTAATAGTGAGCCTACTAGGAATGTTTTGGTAAAAAAAATATTTTGTAATTTGCGAAAGAACGTTGATTGTTTGCGGTGATCCCCTGGGTAGAAAATGAACACGTTTTAGTTATTAGTTAATACTTTTTCAGTTCAAAATAAAATAAGTATACCTCCATAATGGTATGTATTTCACATTGTTTTCAAAAATAGTCTTCCCCCATATCCGGTGTAATACTCTTTAATCTATATAAACAGTTAAAGTTGGCTGGACTCATGCTAGACTAATATTTCTAATGTTTGTTTTAGTTGTTTTATTTCCTAAAAGGAGAGAGCGGTAAAAACAACTTACCGCCCGGAAATGCGGGCGGTAAGTTGAATTTACCGCCCGATCGTGCATAAAGGTATTTTATTTATTAATTATTTTTTCTAAACAAATTTTACACCATTTTGAGAACAATTTTTAAATTTGAAGACAAAAAAATGTGTTAGTAGAGTCATTTAAATTTTTTTAAACCTAAAATATAATTTATTTATTTATTTATTTATTTTTTTTTATTTTTTTTTTATTTATTTATTTTTTTATTTATTTTTTTTTATATCTTAATAATTAATTATTTTTTTTTTTTTTTTTATATTTAATTTATTTTATATGGTTAAATCTAGGTTCAGTTTGAATTTTTTATTTAATGTATTCTGTACAATATTTTGTAATTATATTATATTATATATTTCTGTAAGAGATAGATTAAAATAAATTTTAGACAGAAAGGAAAATTAAACATATTAAAATATAATTTCTAAAAAAATTCAAATGATAGGTCATTTTCATTTTCCTTGCAGGTAACCTTATTTAATAATTATTAAATGTTTTTGTAATTATGAAGCTATTTTTGCAAATCTTAATTCATCTTTCAAAAAAATCTGGTAACATAGTGGCAACAAAGTTGCTTTTCATAAAAATAAATACTGTCCCCCAGCTAATGCAGTGTAGTGTTGTCAACATTACGAAATTGTAATTATTACATTTTGTAACGTTTTAGTCAAAATACAGTTCCTACAGTACTTTTACGTACAATACACTAATATTTTGTTGAATTACTTACGCCAGCATTGCATTGCATTAGCTGGGGAACAGTGTTTATTTTTATGGGAAACAACTCTGTTACCACTGCTTACCACTATGTTACCAGATTTTAAAAAAAATATAAATTAAGATTTGCAAAAATAGCTTCATAATTACAAAAAAACATTAATAATGAAACAAATCATATGTAAACTGCATCGAAAATCAAATACATTTAGGTAAAAATTAGGATTGTTTTGACGCGACAAGTTTATTAGCAAGGGACAAATTTATCTGCAAGGAAAATGAAAATGACCCCAGGGAATAACTTTATATTAACACAATTTTTTTCTTTTCAAATTTAAAAATTTTCGACAAAATGATGTAAAATTTGTTTACAAAAAATAATAAATAAAATACCTAAGCGTGTTCGTTTTTTCCCAGGGGACTTTTTTTCGCAAATTAAAAAATATTTTTTCCTTTACCAAAAAATTCCTAGTAGGCTCACCATTACAAAAACCTAAACTTGGCATGGGTGCCATAAGTAGCAACAGAGATATACAACTTTAAAATTTCACCAGCCGCCACTGCTTATACCCTTCTCTATTATGCGCTATTTCCTTCTGAACATTTGCTTTTCTGTCTCGCAAATTATGTTCATCTTCTATGAACAAGAGTTATCTTGTTTGCATATCCAACTACTGATATTTTTCATCTCGTATCTTCTTTTCTACTTTAGGCTTCACTGCTTTACCACTATTAAGTTGATTGGTTCTGTCATATATTTCGAATAAGAATAGAGGGTAGGTAATAACCAAATATCTGTCTTACTTTACTTATATTTGACTCTTCCACCCCACTGTCTATCCTGAATTAAGTACTATCGTCCATTTTTTTATATGACTAAGTTTTAGACCATACTCTACTATTAAAAACTCAACGATCCTAAGGTGTCCTAAGCTCGTCAACTTGGTGACAATACCATGCATTGAGTTCCCATTGTCCGATATTTGTATACAAAGTGATCACATTACTCTAAGCCTGTAAACATGGATTTTTGACCGGATGTCAAAGTAGATCTAAAGTGCATTGATGGGTATTGTAAAAATATAGTAGTACTCGGATAGTGGTATATCCGCTCACCCGCGTCCTATTGGTGTAAGGTTTCTTCTTATATGATATATCGAGTGGTCACATAAAAAATTTAAGTTCTTCCTGCGTAATTGTTATAATATGTCTCTTTCCTATTTAAAACAAATATCCCTTTTTGGAAAGCAAGTCGACATACATCACCCCCCCCCCCCCCCCCCTATATTTGCACTGGAGAAGAATACAGGGTATTTGGTAACGAATTGGCCATACCTTAGCAGTGACTTCCATGGCTTAATTTATGTCGATTTAACTTCACAAAAGTTGATAATAGTTGAAATACAGGGTATTAAAAATTAAAATTTTATTTTACATTTTTACCGATATGTTTTGAAAAATACACTGAAAAAAAGCTCCGTTTGTGTCAAGATATTCAGTGATCTTAAAAAATTGAGTCTTATAATAAAAGCAAAGAAACTGAATTAACAAAATTGCTTTTCCCATAAGAACATGAAGGTTCTTGAAGTATTTTACAAATTCTTTTGAATAACCATTACTTTAAGATAAGAATATTTTTCTTAATACATGAACCCTTGTATCAAAGATCTGTTTACAAAGACTCAGCGATTTAAACAAGATACTGCGAATTTGGCTGAAGACCCTATGCTCTACGTATCACTTGCGTTCTGGATAATTCGCAAATGGTTTTTAACATAGCCGCGCACACCGATCAAAACTTAGTCGCGCAACAAACCTTGATAAGGGAAGATCTGTGTTGTGCTCATAGCGGTAATTATGGCAATTCACCAATTACTGAAAGATTGGAACCTGGGCCATATATGATGGAGTTAAAATTAGCATACGGAGAGTAAAATCAAAAATTATCGACCCAATTACTGTGCTATTTCAGTCCTTTTACGACCGTGGGACACAAAAAAATTAAAAACTTGGCTCAAAAAATGTTGCTGTGGTTTTTATTAGGCAGTATAATATTTTCGTTTAAGAGTTTATTATTCTCCTGTATAAAGCACGAGATTGTTAAAATGGCGTCCGTCTTTTAGGGTCCGTCGTGACAAAATAATATATAAAAAGTTCTGTTGTCCTTAAAACTAAAACCAGTTACTTGTTTGAAGATCAGCCTTGTGCTTAAAATAAAATACTTATTTTTTTGTTTAAGTTTATGAATTTTTGTTTGAGGCTCTCCCCCTTTTGTAATAAAAACCGTGATGACACCAATCTTTCTAAAGAAGCTGTCAGAGTCTGCTTGCCCACCATTAGCAGTGTAAATAACAAAAAATTAAGTAATCAAAATCATTTAATAGTACTTAATAGTACTAATTGCTATTATACTAAATTAAATTATTTGATTAGTTAATTTCATCATGATTTAATTATTACATCGTAAGTTTTTTTTATCAAAATTCTAGGTATTTTACTTGCGCCAGATAGTAAGTTAAGCCAAATTGCACAGTGATTCGTATAAAATTATCTTGTACCAATTAATTAATATTTTAGGACAAGACTGAGGTGAGCCGAAGCTGTTCGTCTATTTAACAAAGGAAAACTTCGTTAACGTCTGGGAAAATGTCATTAGATTAAAGATTCGTATCGATAATTTGAAAAAAAAAATGTAAGTATACATAAAAATAATGTTCTTTTTGTGAAAATTGAATATTTTCTCACGTAATAGTAATAGTAATCGCATTTTCAGATTTTTATAATAAATTCCTATAGGTACATCAAATTATCAGTCTATAATTTTTAAGGGGCTTGAACTTAGGCTGTGAATTATTCTTAAGGGCGATTTTTTTGTCCAATGGTGAACCTACTTGAAGGTGACTCGTGCAACTGAAGGCGAAACGTTTGAAAATTAATACATTCGGATCAAAGTACCAATCATTTAAATCAAATCCGAGACGTTCTTCAAGTAAGAAACCGAGGACCTATCACCAAATATAATTTAGTTTCTATTATGAACTTTACAATTTTGCTTGGAAAGAATTTTATTTTCCTCAAAGCATGGTGCTTTTAAAGCAAGAAACCACGATGTTCAACCAGTAACATAAAAATTAGGGAAACTACAATTAAGAAATCAGGAATTTCATTTAAATTTCTGTATTATATTGAAGATACTCAGAAAAAGGTAGGTACTCTTTAATTAAGAACCTAAACTCTTACGATAATAAATTATTATTTTCAATTATGTCTACTGATTTCTTAGGCTAAGAAGATTGAGACGTCTTGTATTTTGGAAAGAGACCGTTACTCTTAGGCCAAGCGCATATTTCACTTATTCAGAATCATATAATGGTTTGATAACAAGAGAATAAATACATTTTTTAAGAGAATGTTCATTTGGCCCTATTCAAAGTCGCGGTTTCATTGAGTAAAATGCAAATGCGTTTCAATCAAGGTATCCTTTTTTGAGTGTACTAAATAAATTGACAAAATTTGATAGAAGGGATGTAAAAAGCAAATCCGTTTTCAAACTGTATTTTGTAGGGGTACCGCATATGTCATTATATGCCATTTTAAAACATCCCAACTTTTTAATGCTTTAGCTAAGGTATGACCTATTCGTTACCAAACACCCTGTATATGGCTTCCATTGAAATTGCTGTGGTGGTAATCATTTCGAGGCTACTATAGGATTAAAGTAAATACTTAATTACAGCTAACTTAATTTCTGATTAAGCATTTTTAACCTGAAATCTATAATAGGTTAGCGCAAAAACGTGTTAAATTAATGCTACTCAAGTAGAAGCAATTTTTATTTTAATTTTAGTAGTATTAGTTCACACATCTACATATACAACTCCCGATATGCCACGCTAGATATTAAATCAAATAATTTTTTTCAACCATTCCGTTGTCTTTTTTTCCAAAAAATCACTCGTTAACAGTACAGTCGAGCACTAACCTGTTTCAATTAAATTATCGGATTCTTTAACAACCAACAAAGATAAATCAATTTAGTTAAAGCTTTTATCGCGCCTCATTTTCATTCAGGTTATTAAAAGAATCAAACGGGGAACTGGAAATTAATTCAAGTAGCTCGCTCAAGTAAACTGGTTCAATAATCTTGCGGCAGCCGCTCAGTTCGAATTAAAATAAATCTCTTTTAAAGAGCTTCAAGCAAAAACTCGTTGACTAACTGTAGAAATATTATGAATGAAAAAGCGTGTAACGAGTTCCTTATTTCATTACTTACGATACTTTTACGAGTAAAACCGTTGTAATTTTCAAAACGCATTGTTCGAAATTTAAGTTTATTTTAACCGACATTATTTATGTGAAAATAATACGTAATGACGGGTTATAAGTGCGAGTGGGTTGTTTTGTAATGACAACTTCATTAATTATATTATTCTTTATGATTTTGGGTTGGATCTTAGATTATGTACAATAGGTTTCATTAACATAACTCATAAAATTTTAATTCCAGCCTGTTCTTCTTTATTTTACATATGTCGAAACCCAGATTGTTGCTATTGGTATTTCCAAAGCCACTGACCAAGTATGGCATGCTGCATTTCTCAACAAACTACCTTTTTCCGGGTTTCCTTCCATCCAAACTACGTACCTGGATCGGTAGATTTCTATCTAATCGACGCGTATCAGTCGTGGTGGACAGTCCCTCATTTAGCTTACATCCTATCAATGCTGGCGTACTCCAAGGTTCATTCCTGGCACCAACCCTATTTCTTCTTCACATTAATAACCTGCTTTTTTAACTACCCCTAATCCGCAGTTAAGCTGACGATAGTACTCTTCACTTCAATATTAATTTTTCCAAACAAGTCTTGAAACAAGAGCTGGATAATAGACCCAGATCCATACACCTATTCCCTTCGGAAGATCTCCAATAAATCTTAGGCTGGGGTGCCAAAAACTTCGTTTAGTTCAACGCCTCTTACATAAGACTTAACCTAGAATACTGCTCCCACATCTGGAGAGCAGCATCACCTTCAACATTTAACATCCTTGATCCCAGCCAAAAGAGAGCCATTCGATTCATCAATGACCCAGACAAGAACACTCCTTTCTCTCACTCGCACTAGTGGGGATTTTTTTCATTTCCACAGAAATTTCCTCGGATTTTGCTCGAAAGAACTAACCACTATCATTGACTTTTCCTAACAGAACAATAAGAATGTGCATTCCTTAACAGTCCAACTACAAAAACCCAGAACATCCCAATTTCCTTGCTCATTCCAGGCTGGACACTTTCTGGAAAGTCATGGAATTTAGATAGTCATGGAAAAGTCCTGGAGAAGTAATTGAATTTTAACATTTTTTGTTAAAAGTCATGGATTTAATGTGAAAAGATTTCAACAATGGTGAAAATAATTTTCTTTATGCACGACTCGTCTATAATTTGATTATTATATATGAGTTTATGAAATAATAATAATATTCATTATTCACTAGTGAATAACGGTTTCATTATTCACCGCTTCCACGGATATCTCGATCCAAACTCCAAACAAGAGCTGTGCTCGATCCAAACCGGCTTGGAATGCGATTGTAGGCACAAAATAAAAAACAAAGGTGGCTATGAAAACAATACCTCTGTTCGTAGAGGAATCACAAACCAATCATCGCCAATCAAATTTTAGGTATTTGGTAACGTGACAGTTTGCTGACTGGTTTCCAGTAATTTCATTGCCTCTGACAGGTTTGTGACTCTTGTGCGAACAGGGCTATTAGCTTCGTCACGTTGCGTTGTCGCGCTGTTGTGGTTACTTTAATTCCGAGTTTAATACAAAACGTCAACATTTAAAAATAAAAACATATATTAATATTATCTAAATTTTTTTTGATTGTCCTGGATAAAGTATAGTATTCTACTCGCATATAATGGCTGTTATATGCTCATTGAATAATATACTATTATTTAATAATATTATTATTCTTGAAATGTGTTTTTTTGTTTTTAAACCTCAAAACGGTTTATTGACTCGATATTAGATTGATGTCGACGCAAGCGGACTTCATAGTTTATTTATACTGTTAAAAGAGGATATATAGAGTATATACATACATATATTTCTAGAAAATAATAATTCTCTATTATATACGTCATGTGATATTCACTATTAGACTTACGTAGGTTCATTGTAAAAATATATTTTTTTAATAAAAGTCCATTGACGTTTCGACCCTTTTCAGGTCGTTTTCAAAATAATTTTTTTTATTCTGTTTGGTAAAAGACATCGGATAAGGAAAATTCTTCGGTTTTTCTGTGTCGCTAATTTTGCAATCAGTCTTGAGTACTTCTTTAGCATTTCCAGTGTAAATTGCCCATATGTCTATCCTATTTCCTCGAAGAAGGTCATTATGCTTAAATTTTTTTAGTGTTTTCCACCCTTGCCACTATATAGATACTTTGTTATTTTTCTTGAACCATTTATAATATATTTTTTTTTGTTTCTTTTTGAAAAATTAGGTCTCCCACTCATAAACACAAATCTAGTCTTTTTGCTTCATCTTCCTTTTCCAATGTATGGTATAAGTGGGGTTTGAGTGGAAATAATTTAATTTCTTTGAAGATCATCTGAATATGAGTTCTTTTCACAACTTCTGGAAGGTTTTTATCATGATTTCTAAGAGAGATCACAGGAGTTTCTCTAACAGACTGAAGAACTAAAACTGTGGCAGCACCGTATTGGTCATATTTCTTCTTCTTCTTTTTCTTCTTGAGATTCAAAACCGAACTAGTTCTTTGGAATATTTTATTGTGTTATTTGTAATTCGGATTCCTACAAATTTCTCGCTAAATTGTTCCATGATGTAGCGGTATGATACTTGGCCATCCCCATAACACTAGACTATAAAGATCATTTGTTCAGTTTAGATAGCATACTGACTGGGTAGTATTTTAAATTAAATAATTGCTCCAATTAATAAAGACATTGACAAACATGTCCATGGGTGTTATTATTGTTTAATATGTAGAAACTAGTACTCTGGTTAAAGGTGTACGAGAGAATAGTTGGGACTTTAAAAAATAATGTGTTAAAACTCGTTACTTTTAAAATTGAAATTTTTAACTTCTGCGTAGTGTTTAATTTAAAATATATTTCATATTTGTTCTTTTTGTAGAATATGATAAACAAGGTATGTTTACTCTTACGCAAAATAACGTTTTTGTATTTTTTATGCTCCCTGTATAAAAAATTTAATTTTTCATAACGTATATCTTATTTATTTTACAAGCAAAAACTTTTATTACGAGTGAAATTTTTCCTCATCTTGCAATTTCGTACATACAAACACAACAAGTTCCGTGATTCCAGGAAAAATAGCTCCCCTTGCAACATCCTGTAGAAATACCTCTTAACCTGTATGCCATTACTAACAGAGAAATTTTGTTTTTGAAACCTAATTTTTTGATTCAGAAACCAACACTTCTATCTAATATTTAGCTCCCGTGCAATCCACTAAAACTTTAAACTTCCCCAAGTTCCTAATCTAGTTAAAGAAAGGACTTCTCTGAAAGAGACTAGATCTTATTCTAGTCTTATTTTAGTCCTCTGACCATCATCCGAAATGTAATTTCGGAATTATCTAGAGATAACAAAGTTTTCAAGTTTTGGAAGCACACATTCTCACAAAGGTGCTGCTGGTCTATTATGTAATTTCTCATTACAAAAGTTTTCTTGGCGTTCTTGTCGTTTGTCTAACTTTCGTCTTAAATTTTGCGGTGGCGAGACTGACAACAAAAGTAATTAGGGTGTATAATTGTTTAAAAGTAGTGTCACTTATAATTAAAATTATCTTTATAACTTACAGCATTCCCATCAAATTTAGGTTCCTTTTAAATTAATTATACTAAGCAAGACTTTCGTACTTTGAATTCTCTAATATCCATTATTTTCGATTGTATTTCTCGAAATCTTTATTCCATATTCCATTCTTTAACTGGTAATAACTTTTATTCTTTAGCGTTACTTTCTGTTTTTTTTTCAGCTTTCTGTACAATTTTATCAATTGTTTTGCTTTCTAAAAGCGCTTCATTCTTTTTTAACTTTCTTCTATATCTCGATTTCCTACTCGCATAACTACTAATTTTCTTTGGCTGCCTTCAATAATTTTTCCTAAGCTTTTTCATCTTATTTTTAATCTTCCTTTACACATTTTGTTAGTTTATTTTCTTATATTGTACGCTTAATTCTTGGGTATTCTACTCTTTTAAATTCACTTTACATAATTTTTCCACATTTTATTCGACCAGAGCTTTGATTTTTTATTTTTTCTGTTATCTATTTCATCTACTTCTATCATTCACTTGCTTTTTATTAAATTTTGTTGACAACAAGCAGTATATTCCCTCTCTTGTCAGTTTTTTCTATATCTTTTCTAATCAGACTTGTTTTTTTTCATTCTCTTTGCATTCTTTGGGTTAATTATTAAGAATTCAGTATTAACATGACATAATATTAAACCCTCTTTACTTTAGGTTTGACTGCAAAGGTTTAAGGTTAGTTCTGATTTAACCTTATATCTTCTAGTTGATTGGTTGAAGTTTTCATTAAAAATTAGTCTTTTGTTGACTGTAGTTTTTGTTCCAATATACAAACAACGTTAACCAGCCTTTCATTCGTGAAGACACGAGTGGATGAAAGTAATATGTTACAAAATTATAATGTTGAGAAAATCCCAGCACCAGCGTCTTTATTTTCACAGAAGCTGCAGAACAAGAACAAGGGATATGATATTGTGTGGAAATTAAAGTTAAAAACTTAAAACATTATTTTTAGAGGTTCTAAATATCGTACATAGACGTAACAACTTCATTCATGTAAAAATATGCGTCATTCAGCCACTCATATCTCCATTTATTAAGATAATTTTCATTTATATTAGTATAATTCTTACTTCTTAGGTTCACTCACTCTGTAATAAATTTTCCGCCAATCAAAGGCCACTGAAATAGGTAACACAATAAAGAGGCCTGGATAATGTCTGAGTACACAACGAAGAAAATAGCATAAATTTAATGGTCTACTTTTGTTTCCGTACACTTTATTTTATATGTGAAATTTTCTACAGTATGCGACTTCGCGGTGCAACAGAGCTAACTAACGTTGACGACTATGTAACCGAAGAGATTTATTTGAATTTGTTGTATCACGAATCAATTGGAAAATGTTCTAGCATGTTCGCTACAGGTTAAGAATCATTTTAAAGCTTCCCCTTAATGATTGTTTAACTTTAGAATCAGCTGTCCAAATTTGATATACCCTATCCAGCATTACTTCGAACAATAACCTTTTATTTGCGTCGTCAACAACACTTACAATATTTAGTCAGTAAGGAGTATTTTGTGACTATTTCCCTTACACATGGAAAACTGGAGGAAAATCGTCAAAATGTCAGCGACTATTTGCCCGCTAGCCAGGCGAATGTTCGCGAACATTTCCCAGCTGGTGGCCATCTTATTTGCAGGTATTTCGATTGTTTGCTTGTCATAGTAAGCTTTGATTAATTTTTTTTTGTTTTGCTAAGAGTAACAATACAATACAAACAAAACAAAGTTTTTCGTCATGTTTTGTCATCAATTTTAAATTAATCAAAAATGGAGCGTTTTGGAACATATTCATTGGAAAATATAAGAAAAATGTTGAAAAAAGCGATTCAGTAAATACCAAGGAGTCGAAGGAATATGGGTGGAGACAATTCATGGCATTTTGTTCTGAACAAAAGCATGAATTTAACGCTACCACTTCAGAAGAAGATTTAGCAAAAATTCTGAAAGATTGGGGTTATGCGGAAAATGAATGAGGAGGACTTCAGGGAGATAATGGTAATGGTAATGGTAATTTGTGGAATAATATAGATACTTTTTTTCTTTTATATATTTTCGTACGAGTTAACCTGAAGGGAGGGAGAGGCTGTAAAGTGCATTAATTATTTCCAAAGGGATGTAATAATTTTGGAAATGAATCTGGAGGAATCAACTATAACCTAATTTTCGCAAAAAGAGTTGAAGGCGGAAAAATGCACCGATTCCAAGTGGCTAGTTTCAAACAATGAAAATTCAGATGTCTGTCCAGTTCGACTTTTTAAGAAATATATGGAAAAACGAAATCATCCTATGGAATGTGACAGGTGTTTCTTTACTCCTAACTTCAATTGGTCAATAAGTAAAAATTGGTACAAAAACACCCCCATTGGAAAAAATACTTGTGGAAAATGGACCAAAAACACTGCAAAAATGGTCGGTCTGGACATTGAAAATAAAATAATTATCAACCATTCCCTACGTGCTTCAGCGGTCTCAGATCTAGCAAAAAATGGGGTACAAGAAGAAGAACTTAAACAAATTACGGGGCACTCGTCAACAAGATCCATTAGACCCTACTTACAACTTGACGAAGAACATCACAAAAAAATAAGAGGTGAAAATGTAAACAATGCTTAACAAACACAAATTCAAGTAAATAAGAAAAATTCTGTTATAAAGACAATGCCATCTACGAGCCAGACTATAATTACATATAATAATTGTGTTTTTAATTGTAACACGTTAAATTGTTCTAAATAAATATGTATTTTTAAAATATCATGTTTTCGTATGTCAAAAAATTATATTTTTGTTTTTTATGCACTTTTGTTGTTTCGGGAAATAGTCCATCAAATGTGTTTCGGGCATATGAACTATGTAGAACATTTTGCATTTAGATTTGTTGCCTTAAATAAACAGCTTTCATTCATTTTTATTGTTATTGTAAGAATGAAAATGCATTCAAGCTGTTTCCAAGGCAACAAACCTTCAGGCAAAATATTCGACAAGTTCTTATGCCCTTAACTTATTACTACAGATTATTTACCTCTCTCTCTCGGGTATACGTTTACAAAGCAGGACAAAAGTCTACAATCCATTGCAGTATTGGTGAAAGAAATGCTTTGTTTATAATCAGATGGCAACACTAATGAACTATGAGGGGAAAGTAGCCTGAAAAAGGTAGAGTTCCATTTGATTTCCTCTATCCGATTACCAAAATATACCCATAAACGGACATTTCTTATAAATATTTTAATACCCTGATGGATGAACGTACGTGTCTTTATGTTTCTTATATTTTTAACTAGATTAAGGGTAGATTTGCACCGATTCGGCACGGCATTAGATATGGTGGCTTGCACAACGTGCGTTCCTTCGAATTTGACTGACTTGTTTACCGGCTAGACCTGAAAAAATCTGTCACATTTGCGTCGATTTTCGTCCTGTAAGCTTGCATTCAGTTGAATAATATAATAAATACAATGCGGGCAAAGTTATGACGAATGGTCCATCCATCAGATGCAGGGGTTGTGTGTGTTTGTGTTGTGTGCCGCTAACGCTGACCACGGTTAACATTTTGCAGGGCCGGATTAGACATTGCTACAAAAGAATCTGAAAATTTTTCTAATTACAATTTCTGAAAATAGTTATTTGTTTTACTAGGCATAAAAGCACAAGATTTAATGCCGCGGCTGGTGTTTCATAGCCGAGCGTAGCGAGGCTATGAAACCAGCCAAGGCATTAAATCTGCTTTTCTGCCGTGTGAAACATATAATTTTTTCTTCAAATTTGTTCCAATTCCACGCAAAATCGACTTTTCCATATTTAAATTGCGTTTCATTATCAATATCCAAATAACTAAATTATTTTATCAAAGGTAACCGGGCCCTGCGTTACTATGTTTACCGCTGATGATGTTTGTTGAATATGTTTGTTTACTGTTTACTTTGTCATTGTCAATTTTAATAACCAGTTTGATTTAAATTATTACTTGGAAGGTTGCCTAGCAACGAACTTTTTCTGCCTAGGCAGTAAAATTGGACTTTTTCTGCCTAGGCATTAAAAGTACAACTTCTAAGCCTGCCAAGTGTCATTAAAAGGCCGCTTTTAATGTCATTTGGAGAAAAATATTTTTTTCCAAAAACAAAAATTTTTCAAAAATGGAATTTCTTGAAAATTAGTTTTGAAGCCTCATTATTTAGAAAATTTTATTTAAAAAATAGACAGGGAAACATCCTGAGCAACCCTAAACAATCCTGAGCAAACCTTTACACATTCGGCTTTTTTGAGTTTAGTTAGGTTTTTGCTAAGACTTTTTTTCTGCCTTTTGAATAAAAGTTTTCACAAACTTTAAACTTTCCCAGTAAACTTAAATTACGTTATTCTGTAATTTTCTAAAAATATAGATGTTGTAAAAAACACGAAATGTACATGTCAAAAAAGTTTTTCGGAGAAAATCAATTTAAAAAAAAACATTTTTTGAAAAAATGTATTGACAAAATAACTGTTTCCTAAAAAAACGATATCCGAAATTCCATTGTTGCTGCCCACCAAAAGGAAGTTAGTAGGCACAAAAGTGCAAAAAATTTAAGCAATTCTCAGGGATCTATCAGAAACATTATTGCGCAGTATGACAAAACGATAAATCTTCAGATTAAGGCTAAAACTGGTCGTCCCTCGAATGTGACAAATGCTGTAAGCATGGGTAGGTTTGCCATCCATTCTGATATATTGGGACTGTCACCGTTATTGGAGTTCATGTCCCGACGTACCGACAAAGGTATCAAAAATCCCGATCGACGTTATTAAGGTTTGCTTGGGTTAAATGTTAAAAGGCACACGTGCCAACAAACGTGATTTTGAAAGGTTTTGCGTATAACGCACTGCAATATTATAGCGTCGAGCAGTAGACCTCGATCTTGTGGATTTGTGCGTAGCGTCGCGTCGGTATTCTTTGGAAACACCTGTTCGCAATTCCTACGCACAATGCAAATTACGAACAATTTTTTTCCTAAATATCCATCCAGTGGTCAGAAGAAAAAAATCGTTTATTAGCTAAATTCCTTAAGGTCATTCTACAATGCCCTTATAATTCTAAATTATCATGTGCAGAATTCTATAAGTACATCCAAGATCAGAAAGATGTTCTAAAGAAAATCAGAGACATATCAAACTGGCAAATCCTAAATACGTTTTTGATTTAGTTCTAGGGAATATTAGTTATAATAAAGATTTTGTTTTCTAATTATAGTTGTTTTTGTGTTTTGGTATTTAGAGCTTGGTAAATTAAAAAAAAAATGAACACCCCCCCCCCCCCGGCCTGTTGTCCCGATATGAGCCAGATGGTTTATGGCAACCTTATGCATGGGTGATGTGAATTTTGTGCCAGATGACCCGGGTTCAATCCCCACCGAAATCAACTTTTTTATTTTTTTAATAATTAAACGTTTTTATTTGATAAATTATGATGCTAAAGGCTTAAAGTAAAGCATTACATTTACAAGTTCTAAGGTTTAGTACTGATTTGACAAGTTTCTGTTGAGTCATCATTAAAAACTTATAAGTTAGTCTAATATTTCAGCGATTTGCTTGATTTCGAAAAGATTTTTATCTTGAAACCTGTTACTGAAATGAATTTTGTTCTATTATTGTAGAAAGTATATACTTTATTTGCCCTTTTCTTAATAAATTTGCGAAAAATCTCACCCATAAATGTATAGCAAAAACTTAGTTGCCTTTCTTACGCTTGTCAGTTTAAAACTTTTGGTTGCTGCTTTGGTCGGTCTAGCATTGGAAAATCTGGCCGTTAGACCGCTATAGTTTAATAACAAAAAATTTTGAACTGATAAAAATAAGAAAAAGACAACTGCGTTTTATACTATAAATTTGTTTCTGAGCTTTTTCGCAAATTTATAAAGAAAAGGGCAATTTTAGTACGTACTTTCGATAGCAATAATACCGAATTCATTCTAGCGACACTCTCCAAGGTATAAATCACTTGGAAACCAAGTATATCGCAGAATTATTAGAATGATTTTTAAGTTTTTAATGATGCCCCATTAGAAATGGCAAGACAAAACTTTTCAAAACCTAACTAATCAACAAGAGGATCTTAATTTAAACCAGTACTAAATCTCAAAACCTTATAGGTGTTTGTGAATTTGGGCGTAGAATTCCAAATCAATTAATGAAACAATAGTTTAATTCACTTTCCGACAGCACTCGAACTGTTTAGAGAATTTGTAAAGCGGATACAACATATACTAATCATCTACTTACCAACTTTAACAAAAAAATTGTCCTATTCCACCCCTGCAATAAGCAGCCGTCGATGAGTTGCATATTTTTTTCACAGAATTACATTTCGTTGCGTCTCGGACACTCCATAGAGGTGTCACTTAGAAATATTATAAATGGTCTAATTTTTGTTTGAGCACAATGATCTTAATCGCCGAATTTTATATATAGGGACCAAAATAGGAAACACGATATTTTAAACGGTAATGATGGGCTACCGATCCTTATCGATGATTTGTTATTCGATCTTTTTTCGATAGGACCCACAATTTTGCCGAGTTGTTTTGCAGTATTCGTTAAATTATTGACACTTTAATAGGAAATATTTTGATTTCAATGTAGTCGAACAGTCTGATGCATCAATGCAGTAGAACCAACAGAAAAAAATTGCCCTTATTTCCTATCTCTTTGGTATGTTTCAATTCATTGCTCAAATTTCTAAAGAAATCAGGGGCATTAGAAACCTATGCATATTGCTTTAATACCTGACGCAACTTCATAGTCATATTTACCTATTTATTTTAATGGTATTTTGCAAATTTATGAGGAAAAAGACAATTTAAGTATTAATTAACTGAATTAATTTTAGAAACAAAAGTTCCAAGTGGAAAAAAAACTTATCGAAACCTAACTTATCAATTTAATAATCTACATTTAAACCAGTAACAAATCTTAAACCTCTTTAGTGAATACCGGGGTTAATGTTTAATAATCAAGAACCTGATGCCATCAATTTAGACCCATCATAGTTATCAAGATAGATGTTTTTTTTTTTTAAATTAGTAAATCTCGCTATTTAAGATTAATAGATGAATTAATTAATGGACAGACCTCCAGCCTTTTTATTGTATAATAATTAACTTGTACGAAATAGCTAAATAGCATACGAAGAACGAATACGATAATTCGATATCGACTTTTAGAATGCCAGCTCGAGGGATGAACGATTCGGCAACATTGCAAAAGTCTAACAAATCAAAATGGAGAGAAGTGGTGACATCACTCGCCTATGTGACAAAAGTCGCCAAAAAATTTCAAAAAAAAAATATGTTTTCAGTTCATTTTGAACATAAATTCTAATAAGTCAATAAAAAAAAGTATGCAACGGGCCCCATTTTTCTTTTCACAAATCAGTTATTGTCACGGCTTCCAACGGATTCCTCATGCACCGTAGTCACCAGATTTGGTCCCATCGGATTTTAATTTGTTGTTGAACTTGAAAAAATTTCTTATTGTCAAAAATTTTGCATCGGATTCTTTTTTTTTTATCTCAGACAACCCACGTATACTTCAAGCCTAAATACTAACGTAACGTGGGCGTTTAAAGGGAAGAGAAATATCTATTGACACGGGATTTAAAGGATTGGAGGTCGGGTGTGGAAGAGACAACATCTGCAGGCAAATTGTTCCATAATCAGAAGTAATTTCTGCCGCAAGCGTCTATTTCGACGAGTTGGATCAGCCGATAGTATAAAGATCTTTCTACATCTCTGGAATAAATGCATTAAACATTTTTAACCAATATTCCCTGTTTTCTTTGTTAGACCAGAAACTTTTCATCCCGTACTCGTACATCATTCCTTATACCTTGATTTCTTTGTGCGATCTCCCAAACACTCAATGTCATACACCTAAAATAACCGCACATTTTCATTGCCAAAAGGTTCAATAATCTTCTAACACTGACCAGACGCTCTCCAGGCTATTTTTGCCAGGATCCTGCGAGCCAACAGAGAACAGACCAAAGAAAAGCAAATCATCTAAAAAGTGAAAAGTCATTGGCCATTGGCGAACATAAATATTTAAAATTAGCTTATATTTTTAAACAAATAAATAAAGATCTAATTCAGAATGTTCAAGAAAGGCTTGTGAATCATGCCCAGGGGCGCATTTAGGGGGGCGCCCTCCCTTGAAGCCTTGCACAAAAAGAATTTCAATAGCGAATTTTATATAACATAAACATTAACCATTCATACATATTCCACAAAATATTATAAATTAAAACAAACATTTGACGTCTATGTAAGAACTTTAAAGGAATTATATCACAAAAATTTAAATATAGATCAATACTAATATTTTATATAAAAAATGCTTTTTGGTCACTTTTGATTTACATGCCCTTTGATTGTTTCTGAAGACAATCCTTTTTTTCAAAAATCATTATTTTGAAAGTAATTGTTTTCAAAAAATAGCTTTTTCGAAAACGGATTAAGGAAACTTTTCAAAAATATTTTCTCAGATACACATAGGTATTTTGAACGTACACTTTTTCAAAAAAGTCCTGACAGCTTTTTCAAAGATTTTTTTTTGAAAACGGATGTATGAAATATATTTCATATTTCGAAAGTGCATTTTTCGGGGTGGTAGATAATGAGAGGGGGAGAAATAAAAATTCCGTCTTGGATAAGGCAAAAAACAATTCTAGATTTTTCACTTGGTTAACTTGTATAATAATACTTTCTCACTAAAGCTAACAATAACATCAACATTCCTTATCTTTTAAACTGATGAAACCTGCACTTGTTTTTATATAATTTAAAAAATACAACTATATAAGAACAAGCGTGACATGACCATCTTTAACTGTACTTCTGACTGATGTCACGCACCCAGGACCACAAAAGATGCGAGACAAGCACTGCACTCGATTTTTCCACTACGCTGTCCCTGTTGATTAAGAAAACCACTAAAATTTCCGGTGTAATAGCCGGACGATATATTTATACAACCGTGGATAACATAATTTAGTAGAAAAGAGTATTCTCAACGTGCATTTTCTACTATCGTTTTACAAACCACAAACCAGTGACATTACGTGTCCCCAAAATTAAAATCAAGGGAATTTAAGTGTGGGGACCTTGGTGGCTATAGCTGATTAGGTTCTTCAGTCCCCTACCGATCCATCGAAACCGATCGATCAAAGAAATCTTAACTTATTTAAAAATTATTTTAAAATAACTAGTTTTTTAAAAAAAATTGGGCACCATGTATCCCCTCAACAAAGCTGTTAAGGTACATAGTTTATTGGAACTTTAAATTTTGAAATAGCGTCAGCAACCAAAATGGCCAAAATTTGGCAAAGTTTTTTTGAATCACCCTAATAAATACATATATTAAAAATACAAGGAAGTTGATCCAAATTTGTGACCACGTGCATCGCCGTCAAATCTGACGCTCATCAGACACGCAAGTGGGTATTCTTCGTTCAGGAAACACGAAGAGTCCGGAGCGAGCACACGATATTGTCATATACCGGAAAAAATGGCGGAATATACGACACGGTATGATTGAGAGTAAACCAGTCGCAGCAGAATTTCACTTATGATGACAGTCCTGTTATGCATTTCTATTGTTGTTTGTTGATAAAGCATATTTTATTTTGTTCAAATGTAATCGAATGGGTGTAAGAAGTTATTCAGTTCATGCATGGGTAGGTAATGCTTTGTTATTTTATTAAAAATGGATATCTAAAATAATGTTTCAGGTGATTTAAGTATATTTGTTTAACATTATAAAATTGCAGGTTACTGTCTTATGAATAAAAAAGTTTATTTGGACTATATTTTTTTGCCAATTCTAAAACTTTTCGGACCCCCCCCCCCCCCTTTATAGATACTGTATAAATAAAATAATCTATTTGGCTTATAGAATTGTTTAATCGTTAAAAATAATTGTTCAAAAATTAATTTAATCCATATTGCCTGACGCGTCAATAAAAAACTAATTTTTACTTCGTATTTCATTTATGCTAAATTGTCTGTTGGTTGTTATGATAAATTACACGGTCGTATCGACAAAACTGACCATTGTTTCGCCCACGACTGAATCTCGTAATAGAATACAAACAATTGCGAAGGTGGAAGGAAAACGACCAAGCCCTTCAAACGAGTCTCGTACCGCCTTGTTTTCGTGCATAATTACTTCGATCACCCGGGTTGTCCATTTAAAAAGCCGACCATACCTCTTATAAGAATATCTTTGCAAATTTACACAGTTTTTAGTACTCACAATCAGTAATAAAATCACTGACCTTCAGGATGAAGAGACGACGCCGTTCGTTCATAGAGTTGAATTTATGATAAAAGTCAGCGTTTCGACATTTGACAATCACAGATGACATTTTAAGAAAATTACATTATAGTCATTGTTATTGTACAGGGTCTTCCAACGAGGACTGAACAGGGGCTCATTTTGAGCCTCCTTGTATTTAAAGAAAAATCTAAAATAGCCAATCGATGTACGTTTTCCTGCAGAATTCAAAAATGAAACCAAAAATTTATTTGAACCAGAAACAAAAGAGTTACGCTATGGATAAGGTGTTTTTTAAATGGAACATAGCTTTTTTTATACGATTTTCGGAACGAGTGATTTTTTTATGTCCGTTCTGATTAAAATATTTAATATTGTGACAGCTATTTTTATTAAATTTTAATGTTTTATCCAGTATAATTTAACTTCAACCTGTTTGAAACATACACTAGGTAATAAAGGTAAAATCACCTTGAAATCCTTCAAAGTCAAAAAATTTGACAAATTTACTATAATATATATATATATATATATATATATATATATATATATATATATATATATATATATATATATAATTTCTGTGAAAATTTGCAATAAGTCTTCTGCTTGCTTCTCTTGCATTTTCTTGGCATTTGTAGAACAAGATAACAATCTGCAATCTCTCATCTAATGAATATTTCATTTCGGCAATATTATAGTAAATTTGTCAAATTTTTTGACTTTGAAGGATTTCAAGGTGATTTTACCTTTATTACCTAGTGTATGTTTCAAACAGGTTGAAGTTAAATTATACTGGATAAAACATTAAAATTTAATAAAAATAGCTGTCACAATATTAAATATTTTAATCAGAACGGACATAAAAAAAATCACTCGTTCCGAAAATCGTATAAAAAAAGCTATGTTCCATTTAAAAAACACCTTATCCATAGCGTAACTCTTTTGTTTCTGGTTCAAATAAATTTTTGGTTTCATTTTTGAATTCTGCAGGAAAAAGTACATCGATCGGCTATTTTAGATTTTTCTTTAAATACCAGGAAGCTCAAAAATGAGCCCCTGTTCAGTCCTCGTTGGAAGACCCTGTACAATACTAAATTAAAAAAAAACAACATATACAACAAAGAACCTAAAAATTATAAATTTAAACTAAATGAGAGACGTGTCCACCTTCTAGTTCCAAACGTGTTCTCATTCTTCTTTTTACAGCATCAAAAACATTGGTGAGCACTTGGGGAGAGTTGCTAATCGCCTGAAGTTTATTTGCAATTCTAGCCCGTAGGTCTTCTAAATTTCCACAAAGGGTTTTTAAAACCGAGTTTTTAGTGTGGGGCTATAAAAAAAGTCGCACGGCGTGAGATCGCAGAACCGCGGTGGCCACCTAACTGGCATATTACTAGCTACTAATGATTCGGTTTTTGGAAAATTCTTCCAAAAAATTTATATTATCAACAGTTACGTAAATTGGTGCGCCGGCGCCGTCCTGCTGGGCCCTTGTTGCATCTCTTTATCGTCTAACGCGTTTAAAAAATTTTCTAAAATTTCATTACGGTATCGCGCCAAATTGAGAGTCCCTTCAAAAAAAATCAGTCCAATTAACTTTCTTTTCGATATGGCCGCCCACACGCCAACTTTCTGTAAATGCAGAGGCTTCTCTATAAAGAAATATGGATTTTCAGAACCACATTCTCATTGTTGAGAATTTACAACCAGAGAGGTAAAACCATGCATCGTCAGTAAAAAAGGTTTTTTCAAATACGTTTTCATTACTATGCAAATTACCCATAAACCACTGTGAAAATTTCATTCACTGCGGTTTGTCGTTTGGTAATAATTTGCCTCAATTCTTCTAATTTTTGTGCAGTGCGAACTTTGGGTCTCCCAGTGCCTTCTTTTCTATTCACACTTCCGGTTTCTTTAAACACAGTCACATATCTAGTCAAAACGTGGCGAAACTGGTCGAAATCCATGACTATTTGTGGAAATTCTGTTTGAAAATCCTGAATGGCGCCCCGTGTTGAATAAACCCACTGGCCATCAACCCTTCTACCTTTTCTAAAGTAACTTTCGATCACAAAAGCTTTTTGTTCTGCCGTGATTACCATATTTAATTTTCTTTCGTTTTTTTCCCGTTTCTTTTACTCACATTCTTGCTTAGATTTGCTTAGGTTTCTTGCATTTCTTGCAACTAAAAGCTGCAGTAGTCATGGTAACGTAACACGTTACCATGCCAACTGCTCAACAAATTAATCATTACAAATCAATTTCCTTTTCTGCCGGGTATATTCTGATAAATCGACGAAAATTCTTAAAAATTACCAACATTTTCTGCTTGTAATTATTTCGCAA
The DNA here is from genome assembly GCA_963971165.1 of Philopedon plagiatum. NCBI lineage: Eukaryota > Metazoa > Arthropoda > Insecta > Coleoptera > Curculionidae > Philopedon > Philopedon plagiatum. Next base: position 119,922,553 of record OZ020192.1, on the reverse strand, counting down.
GCGGACAAGATAGCCCATAGCTAGAACCCATATAGCACCCATTAAAAACACATTTATCATTCCTACAATAATTAAAATTAGCTCGTCTCGCATCAACGACACATCATTATTCAATGTCAATAGAACCTTATATTTTAACATATTATTTGACTGACCATTTTTAAGTTTGACCTCTAGAACTGTATATTTTACCGCACCCAGGGCAGGTCGAGTTGGAATACATTTTCATAAGTAATTTTTTTGAATTTAAATGGGTATGATTCTTTGACAAACAATATATTGTGTAGCGCATTGTAAAATTGTATTTGGTCTTATTTGGTTGGTTTCTGAATAACTATATTAGCAGCCTTGGTCTGCGATTATTTTCCTACACCTCTATATATTATTATGTAAAAATTAATCATCAGCAATTATATAATTACGATATTGCATAGTAATGTAATCGTCGGGTACCAATTTTATTTATATTTTTTGATTTATTTAATCATTTTAACAAATACCACTGCAAGTTGTGTTTCTCCAGGACAACCCTATTCAGTAAAACTAAGAATCAAGCAAGGAAAAGTCACGGGCGTCATAACTGATAAGAGACCACAATTATTTCCTTCCCTCTCATCTTTTGCAAAGTGGGCATCAGAGGCGTGTTATGGATTATTCTTTATTCTTACGATAAAAAATAGTGTTGCTGAATGAACTGGAACCGCTGCACGATTTTCGTAGTGGCGAAATCAGAATTGAAATAAAATCTGTCCCATCAACATACATCTCTTATCATTGCGGGTGCCTCTCCGATGTTACCGAATGTAGAATATGGTCAGATTGTATAATAGTATACGACTTCGACTAATATAAACTCGGCACATGCCTCAGATATACAAGACAGAAATAGCCAATCTCCAAAAAAAAATTATTGTGCTGAACTAAAGGCTGCTTACAATAATTGAGCAAACCTGAGCTAACCTGATCAACTCTGAGTAACCCTAAACAAATTACCAAGCAATCAAGTATTCTCTCAAGACAAAGTTTATGCAGTTTACCACAATCTCTTGCAATATAAATATTAGCTTCGGAAAAAAATATATTTTGGCTTACAGTGTATATTGAATAGAAGATAACTCAAAATACGATGTTCTTTTTACGAAACTTGACCGCAAACCGTCCCGTATATAAAACAAAAACTTCCTGCCGCTTTGTACCTCTTTCAGCATGCAGGCCACGTTTAGCAGACTTACCACAACAATTTAATTCCGATCGTATCTCCACTCGTTTGTTTTCTATTAACTTTATTTCAGTTCAAAGTTGGAAACCGTGAATGGGGGACAAAGCTAATTGGTTTTTTAGCTGGTCCTTTCATCATGCCTTTTATAGTGTCAAAATCAGGATTGCCATACTTAACTTTTAAAAGCTATCTTGCTTAAAGCTTTTATCACTTATGGTCATTCACGACATCGCGAACCTCAACTGATTAACTTTTATTTTGTGTTAGTTTTTCTTAAACAACACATCGATGGAAAACACCTTTAATTCTTTTAGTAAAACAATAAATAACAGCGTGGTCAAATTTTATACAACGTGTCCGAAAAGTCCTATTATGGGCAAATAATTAGTAAAGAAAGAGACACCAAATTGTAGGGTAGGTATATCTTATTGATTAACAAATCTACTTTTTTTATGTAATTTAACTTTTTAAAACCCCTTGAGGGGTGATGCTAGGGAATTGAAGTAAAAGTTTTGAAATGCAACCCTTTAAATGTCTTCAACAAAGAAACATTCTACCGCAAACTCGAGGTCCTTATCTTAATTCGTTTGTAAACGACAAGCGCATAAAAATTTAAAATCGTGAAAAAAAAAATTAAGAACCTTTATTTCTCTCTATAGTTGATCTTTGATCACTAATGATCAGTTATGTTTTGACAGGTTTTTGTCCTGTCCTTGTTAATAAGTAGTCATTAAAAACTTATGAATTATTCTGATATTTCAGCAATTTACTTGGTTTCCAAATGATTTTCATCTTGGAACGAGTTGCTGTAATGAATTTAGTTCCATTATTGTCGAAAATACGTTCTAAAATTGTATTTTTCTTTATAAATTTGTGAAAAAGCTCAGAAGTAAATTCGTAGCATAAAACTCAGTTGTCTTATTCTTACACTTGTCAGTTTAAAACTTTTGGTTGTCAAATTAGACCGGACTAGCGTTGGAGAATCTGGCTGTTATTTTTTAGAGTACTTCTATAAATCCTCGAGTTAATAGGACCATCAAATATTTTTTCTCCATACAAAGTTTGAGCCCCTGTGTTGAATTTGCAAAAATCCCTCTCTAATAACATTATGTAAGTAACCTCTGTGCAAAATTGCAAGTTTCTAGACCCAGCGGTGTGGGCTGTGCGTTGATATGTCAGTCATTCAGTCAATTTCTTCTTTTATATATAGAGATTAAAAGGATACTGCAACATCATGTTATATTTTTATGTAGGTACCTAAAAAGTTGATTTACTATTGATGAAGCTTTGACCGTGCAAACCTAACTCTAGATATACGAATCAGAAAATAAATGATATATTCCTTGCTTATAAATTTTTTATTTTCACCTTTTCAGTATTTAATTTATTACACTAATCACGTTGTTGTTATCTAGATTATCGAGCTTGGTCATTTTTTATGCAGGCGTACAATGTTATTTACCCGCATGAACATATTTTATGTCAAAGTGTCGTAAAATACGTATGGTGGCGCCATTGTCCTCTATTCAAATACATTATGGTCAAGGTGGTGACATTAATAAAATGAAGCCTGCAAGTAATGAAAGTTGTTGTACCTTAATCCACAAATTTTTACTCACAATATTTATTTAAATGTTTAAAAAATTGAGTTCATTCATTCATGGTACTATTAACGTAATAACTTATACGTACTTATTATCTCCGACAACCTATATGAGCTCAAAGTCTAGGTGGTAATGTATTGTAACAAACCTGGACAAAACTTGAATTATTTAGGGACGTATTAAGTGAAGAAGAGAAGTATTTAATAATGAAAGAAGTACTGCCCCCAGGCAAGAGATTTCGCAATCTATTCATTGTAGGAGAAAATGATAAGGTTCTAAATTCCTGTAGCTGCCTCTCTTGTATAGAGATTCCGTGGATATATCTGAAGAAGAAAGACGGATTACCAAAGCACGTTGATAGAGTGATAGAGAGGCAGGCCTGTAGACAAGTTTTGATTTCAAAGGGGGCAACTAAAGTTTTAGGGGGGCAAGCTTATTTTAATTTACGTATCTAATCATTTAAAATCACAATGATTTTAGTGATTTTCTAGAGTGGGCAACTTTTTCTTTCAGAGTTAGCAATTCCCACTCTGCCCCCCCCCCCCCCCTAAGATCCTCTTTTGAATGGAATGCTTTTACTTTTTGATAGGATGCTAAATGTTGAGGGTGGTATGCTCTTTAGATCTCTAAGTCCATAACAATTATAACATATGAAAAAAAAAAAATTTCGGACACCTCGGGGCACCTACTTTTTGAGAATGGCTGTTGCCATATTTTCAGTTTGATAAATTTTATACTTACTGAAATAATAAAATCACTGTAGGCAATATTTGTAATCGTATATTTCCCATAGGCTAATATAGCCATGTAATTAGGATTGCCACCTGTCCTTTCCTGGAAAGTACAGTCCTTTTTAAGGAGTTTTGTTCCTTTCATCTTTTTTTAGCTTAAAATGTCCGTTACGAAGCCCAAACTGATATTCAGACGACCTCGATAGCGCATTTTCGCAGTTAAAATAATTTCCAAAATTAAAAGTCGATTTCAAATGTTTACGTGATATTCTGAGACTGCTGAGAGCATTATTTGTAGTTCGCGTCGATGAACGCTGCGTGCGTTTCGTCCATCAACCCCATCATCAAAAAGAAGAGAGAAGAGAATAAAGCAAACATAACCACAACCTATAATAGAAGAGCGAATTTTTCAATTTTTGGCATAATTGGCGAGATGAAAGAAACAGCTAGGGGCATAGTTACTTTAAATAAAGCTGAATTTGTGATTTTGCCATTAATTTTAAGGAGACGTTAATTTTAAGGAGACGTGTACGAATTATCATACAATAAAGAATGACAAAATATGTTATAAGCTGCAAAATCAAATGAAAAACACAGATTTAAGTTTGAGAAACAAATGTTTATTTTAAAAAATATATATATATATGTGTATTATTTTCCCCAAAAGCAAACCCAAAAATACAGTTTTTGATAAAATGGTGAAGGCGAATTTTACCGCCTTTTCCAATATCCCTTTTCCCGGCAAAGGTAGCAACCCTACAAGTAATTGTCCAGATTAAGCGTAGCCCTGAAATCTCTAATTGTTTTAAAAAATATTTCTAAATTAGTAATTTTTTTTTAATAATAGACTTAATTATTATAACGGAATAGGAAATGTCATAATTAATAGTTTTTATTGTTGTTACAAATGTTTTGATACAAAATTATACGTGAACAATTTCCCATAGAATTACAATTCTTATCAAGATTAAGGTAGCCAGAAAGTACCAAATTAACTACTGTACTACCCATATCTCAAATAGATCTACAAGTGGCCTAACAAGTAGTAGACATGAAATTTGGTGCCTCATTACTAACACCCACGTTCCGCAGACCAGAAAATCTTCTTTCGGTCGTCGGAAGAGAGTCGGTAAAGAAGAAACCGCGATGACCGTCCGATAGACTCGGCCACGTGTAGGCACGTCTTTAGATAGCGCGATACCGACCATGGGAATCATCTACAGAGAAGTCTCCACACGCGGAAACTGCAATCCCTAACCCGGGTTCACAGTTTTTATTCAGAATTAGACTTTCTCTTCTGTTGCTTGCTTTAAGGTGAGTGTTGTTTGTAAATATCTGCCAGGTACGATCAGATTTTGTTATACCGGGGTTGTGTTGAAAGTGGCTTAAAATAAACATCTATTTTGCGGTTTTCTTTACTTGCTTAATGGACAGGTTTTACTTGCAAAGAAAATAAAAAGAATAGGTAAATTTGGATAAATAACCCTAAGCGACCCTTTGCTGTGCAAGTTGTTAACCTGAAGAAACCCCCTCTGAGCCACCAAGGCTTGGAAAGCGTATATAGTGACGTAGATCTAGCTGACGGAAGGCTAATATTGAGAAAGCATGGGGACATGATGGAAGCCACTTTAGTCTCGCTTTTGACGGAAGTAAATTTCAAATAGCTATAGGAGTCTTCTATACTCAATATCACGTAAGATCTGAATGGCGGCCGTTGTCACATGTCATTTCTAGTAACATTCTGTCTACACAACATTAATTTTGATCAGGGCCGGACTTCACATTTTTAATTAAAATTTATGACTGTCTAGTCTAAATAGTGGAACAGAATCTTGCTGAAATTAATTTACCGACACATATGTATGTGTAGACATATGAAAAAACAATTGTACTAGAGCTATTAAACTGTACTAATAAGTTTAAATGAACATTTGGTGATATTTGCCACCAATCTCACGCCACTCTTGTTAAGATAAGTTTAGCCCTAAAATCTTCAAAAACAGAATTATGAAAAAAAATCGATCAAAGTTTCGTATACTTTATGCTTATGTCTTATGTCGTTTGGAGAGAAAAGGGTAGAAAAATATAAACGAATACTCCCAATTTGCATTTGGTTCATGCTACACAGAATTATCCTAGAAGTAATCTTCATCTGACAAGCCGTCGCGTCACCGCCTGAAATATGAATAACTATACCGGGTGCCCACAAGTTTACTGGCCAGCTCGTTATTTTGTTAAGAAATAATATTTCGATTTGAAATTTTGGGAATTCGTATGGTTACTTTAGATGCAGATTTTGAGTGCTCGAACATCTGACTATCGTTTCCGGTTCAACCGGAAATACAGTCAACTTTGTTATTTTAAACGAAACACCCTGTATATTTTTTAAAATTTGGATTCTACGTAAAATTCTAATTATAAAACATGAATCATACCCCATACCTATCTTTAACAGTTTTCAAGAAAATGGCGTTTGAAAATGTCGGAAGAGCCGCAAACTATACTGTTTTAACATAAAACAAATGAATATGCGAAAAATTTAATATATTATTCTCACTTCTTTTTAGGGGCCTTGTATGCTTGTGTCATGACAATCCCACTTCCGGTGCAACCGGAAGTGCTACAAAATATGACATTCAGGCACAAATTACTTCAATAATTTCAATTGAACGACCTACTTTAAACTCTAAATTCTAATTTATCTTACTTTTCTCTATAATTTTTGTATACACCATCCCAGGTCTAAAGTTGATAGTTCTTGAGATATGGACAGCTAAAAATTTAGATGCATTCCAATTTTCAATCTTTCTAATTTTATCTAGGCGGCTATGGAGACCATTTGCATTAAGAAAATGTAGAAAGGATACACATAATTAATAATATCAGAGTAGTGCTTGAAGAATAATTTTATTAAGTTTTCATTATAAAAAAATAAGAAATTAGTCATAAATTAAGTGTTCGAATTGTTGACCGTTTTCTCTCAGACGAACTCTTTGAAATTCCCTGAGCACCTTGTTCATTTGCTTTGGGGGTGATATTATTAACAGAAAATATGACAAGTCTTAGTGTCTTGTATTCATAGCCATCTTGATTAAATAATTGGAAATTGACATGGTTATGATCATGAAGCAGTTCAAGCGACAAATGATCTCCATAGCCGCCTAGATAAAATTAGAAAGATTCAAATTTGGAATGCATCTAAATTTTTAGCTGTCCATATCTCAAGAACTATCAACTTTAGACCTGGGATGGTGTATACAAAAATTATAGAGAAAAGTCAGATAAATTAGAATTTAGAGTTTAAAGTAGGTCGTTCAATTGAAATTATTGAAGTAATTTGTGCCTGAATGTCATATTTTGTAGCACTTCCGGTTGCACCGGAAGTGAGATTGTCATGACACAAGCATACAAGGCCCTTAAAAAGAAGTAAGAATAATATATTAAACTTTTCGCATATTCATTTGTTTTATGTTAAAACAGTATAATTTGCGGCTCTTTCGACATTTTCAAACGTTATTTTGTTGAAAACTGTTCAAGATAGGTATGGGATATGATACATGTTTTATAATTAGAATTTTACGTAGAATCCAAATTTTAACAAATATACAGGAGGTTTCATTTAAAATAACAAAGTTGACTGTATTTCCGGTTGAACCTGAAACGATAGTCAGATGTTCTAGCAGTCAAAATCTGCATCTAAAGCAACCATACGGGTTCCCCAAATTTCAAATCGAAATATTATTTCTTAACAAAATATCAAGCTGGCCAGTAAACTCGTGGACACCCGGTATATGGACTCTTGAGTGACCATAATATCTTCCCTACAGAAAATACGCTATTTACGCCCTTGACGTTTATTTAAAGCTCTTCTAACCTACAGTTTTAAACATTTTAAATTAGAAAGATCTCCATTTCAAATGTAAAAGTTTTTTAAAAAATTTTTAAAGCCGTTACTAATCTATTTTTAATTAAAACTATTTTAAAACGCGGTTATTAGCTTGACTTGTAACATTGTAATGGAATCTTAAAATTCACTTTTCACCACTTCTAATTTCATATCGATTTGAAACTTTGCAAACTTATGCATTAAAAAAATATACAGCCCGTCTCCGAAATGGAAAATTTTGTATTATTGATTTTACGAAAAAGTGTCTCCTTATAAAAAGTTTTGCATCGTAAGAAAATACGAGTAGCATTGCCATTCAAAATTTTTATCTAGTACACCCCGGTTTTCTGCTAACTTGTACAGCCATAAAACATTTCGTCTTTAAATAGGTAATTTAATATAAAAAGCGTGGGGCGCAGTTATAATAAAGCGGTCTAGGCATAATAAACAAAATGTAATGTAGGTATGCCTAGACCGCTATATAATATGTAAGTGCGCCCAAAGCTTTTAATTTAATTACCTATTTAAAGACCAATTATTTTATAGCTGTACAAGTTAACAGAAAACTGGGGTATGCATGACGTGTGCGGAGTAAAGGTAGGAGCAGCTTGTAAGTTGCTTTACTTTCCGAACTATGCGCGAACTGCACCCTCCGGTTTTCTGTTAACTATAAAAGGACTTATCACAAATGATTTTTTCTTGAGAAATCAATGATACAAATGTTTTTTTTCTTCCTGCCAGTTACTGTATTACATAAATATATGAAAGTAAGTTATCATGTCACTATCAAATATTTAATACAAACAAATTTAAAGTAACGGAATCCTCACTACTTGGCCTGGATGTATTAGAATGCAGCAATCGTGAACCATAATAAATTAATCGTATCTAAAATTGCCAACAAAAAATAAACACAACACTCAACAAATAAGGATTTTTTTATGGATTTGTGTAATTTTAGGCGTCTATTACAAAGCTCAATGTGCTGAATACAGTTAAAAGTAATAGAACAAAACGTCTCATTTTTGAGCGCGCCGGAGGTGCTTTAGATGGACGAGATTGTCTACGATTATATTCTCTTCCTGGTTAACATAACCTCTAAAAGATATGGTAATTAAAAAAAAATAAAAACCATAAGCTTTTCCACTAAACTACTCCTTTAGATCCGTAATTTACGCCGCAAAACAGATAATTTCTATAACATAATTTAATTTTGCGGTAATGTTTGTCTAGATCATTGTTAAACAAATAAAATATGTTTACCTACTTACTTTTCAATAAAAAGAAACAATTTACAGATACACAAAGTCCAACAATGTACTACCAAAATCTTAATCTTAAATCTTAAGTGGTATTGAGTATACCCACCTCAGTCTACCCACCAATTATACCCCTGGCAATCTAGAAGTCCTTTCTCCATACTTCAATCAATTTGAAAAAAAAAACTGTCAATATCAATCGATTTATATTGATCTAAATTTTGATATCTCGCATATTTTTATTTAAAGTTCGAAGAACTAAATATATCTGAAATATGTTATACTGCAGCTGCGAATGCGGATATTTCAAAAATAGCACAAGGGTCCTGTGGCGCAACGGATAACGCGTCTGACTACGGATCAGAAGATTCCAGGTTCGAATCCTGGCAGGATCGAGGAACTTTTTTTGGAAAGATTATATATATAAATTTTTAAATTGGGGTGCTTTCTGAAATAATTTTCTTCGAAAAATTTAACATGTAACGTAGTGTCCCGATCCTTAGATACAAATGGGCCAAATTTTGTAAGATACATAAAAATGTCACTACTGAACAGTTTTTGCTTTTAAAATAAATAAAGGTGGGTCCAGATATGACGAACGAGCACCAACGAGCACTGACGAGCGCCAAAATACAAGACGAACACGTTTCCACGGCTTGTCGGTAAATCAAAGGGTTATGTTCGTTCGTGCTTGTTTGACCCAACCTAACCTAAGCATGTTTGAAATGAATGAATTTTTAAAAATGCATAATTGAAAAAAAAACACATTTGGAAAAATTGTACCTAAAATATGTTTGCGTCAGTATTTGTTTGCGTACCACCCGTGAAAGTGAAAAATTTATGATTTAAATTTAAAAATCATGAAAATCTCTTAAAGATATGTTACAATAAGATGACCATGATATATAAGGAGTTGGTAAGCCACGAACAGACCATGGGCTCGACCATCAGATAGTCAATCCGTTATAATCTTCTTTATTACGAACTGATGTATTCCATTGTCCAATTTAATTTTAATTTTGAAGGGTAGCCAGATTAAATGTCGAATAAGGTGTTCCGATACCCACTTCTGTGTTATTGTGCGAATTGTTTGATGCAAATCCGTTGTGCAATTTTTTTTACGGGTTTATCTGTCTGTTTTATTACAATGGTGCATGACAGCAACCACACAGATTTCTTCAAGGTGTGTTGTCGGTGATGGTCAAAGCAAGACAAGCCTTAGTTTTGTGCGTTTTTTACATTGCTTGATAAGATCTTTATATTCTTTGTGTAAGATGAGTATATTTTGTAATTAATTTTATATACATACATACGATATCTTTAAAAATGCAAAGAAATAAGATATTTGCTAATGCAATAAAAGGCTGTCAAAAAATCCGAGAGAAGGAGACATTGTTGATTCTGGTTCAGGTGGCCTCTTGAAATCGCGATTTCTCACCGATAGAAAACTCATCACTGACGGATGTTATAACCAGTATTTACCAAAAATAAACATACATTCCTTAACATTATTGGCGTGGGCCACAAAACAGATCTAATTTGGAGCAACTTATAATAATATAAACGTATCAAATAACCCACTGTCCAATAACTAAAGTTCCTGTGAGTAAACTCAAAAAGTGCACATAATGAAACAATGTTAAAAGTAAATTAAATATTTAATTTAAAAAATGAGCAAGGCGTCATAGATTATAAGTTAGACGTATCAGAAAAGAAAATGATAATTTCATAGCTATCTCTAGGAGGTTGCAACGCCTTTACATTGTTAGGACACTATGTTAAATCAATTTTAATTTCTAAATATGGCTTTTCTGAGCGTTCATAAAATTAGGTCTTAGCTTGTTGGTGATATTGTTCGACACTTGAACCCTGGAGCACCAAAAGTTGATTCCAAACAAATAATATTGTTGGTGGAGCGCACTCCTTCACTATCCTACTTCAACAGGCTCAGACAGGAACACATGTCCCAGAATTCTTTAGACTAACAAAAATCTCATCACGACCCAGAATATTATCAAGGGGGCAGACCTCGAAACGCCATGACTCAATAAAGTAAGTTCATTAAATAAATTAACTAATTACACCTAAGCTGACTAAACAATCAAGCTGGGTTTTTCCTAAAAAGAACAATATGATCAAATTCTAACACATGAAGTTATAGGTTAAACTCACGCCCAATCAAAATATATAAGAAAAATCGTCCTTACTCACCCTTTAGAATCCCTAACAAAGATTCACCTGTAAAAACAGGAGGGATAAAATTAGATTTTGATTTTCTTTAAAAAATGTGGCCACGGTTCGCCGGCCCTCAGAATGGCATATTCAAAAAGACCAGAAAAATGATAAAAATTTAGTTATTTTTACTTGGTGTCCTTTCGTAATATTTCCAATCAATCTTACATTGAAGTGCCCAAAACCTTGTTCAGTTTCTAAAGCGATTGTTGCTCCCTGCGAAACAAAGAATCCAGCAACCCCATCCCGAGTAAGATAATATTTTCCTTTTTAAACTTGTATACTCTATATACTCTATATACTCTATGTTTTCCATTGTTGTATACTCTATATACTCTATAATATACTCTATGATTTCCAAATAAGACTTAGTTTCCACATCTAAGGAGAAGCTCATCTTCCACACTCAGATTTGTTCAATTTTGATCCTAGATTTTACGCAATAGAAAGTCACCGTTGGCGCTGGGAGTGACCTATCTCTCTTCTTCAAATATTTTTTATAAATTGTGCTCGGAAAACATAGACTCTGTCGTTTCCCCTTTAGCTATCTGCAACAGAACAACAAAAAGCATGTCACAGATCCATCTCTTTACCATTCAGCTACAGAAATCCAGACTATTCCAATTCTCGTACTTTTTTATATGCACTGTCTCCAGATTAAGAAAGAAATTACTTATAGAAGTTTTCCTTTTCTTTTCCAGTCCTCTAGTCTAAACCCCGTATCAATGAATTGCATCTTTCCTCCCTATCGCTGCCTATGGTACTGTAATACTGAGGCTTGAAGGCTACTTGGACTAACCTAGATAAAAAAAATACATATTAGTTTGTAATCTTCATTTTTTTGATTTTAATAATATTCAAGCACGAAACAAATTACAGCCAAACAGATTATCATTCCAGTAATAAAAGTCAAACGGTTTTAACTAAAATTTCTCGGCAAACACCACTTCAGAGCGCAGCGTGAAAATTGTAAATTGATAAGCTATTATTTTCTTCTCGTGAGGTCCCAGTTACACGGCTTATTTGTTAATTTAATTGTTACCGTTAGCGTGTAACAAATACAAGTACCTCGCGAAACAGTGGATAGTGGCACAATTGAGTCACTCGCATATAAATCCGTCTTTAGCGGCAACTGGTACTATCACAAAATAAATGTTAGTATATTTAATTTGTGGTACTATGTAGGCGGGCTTCAGGGTTTGTTTTATGTGGGAGAATATTTTCATCGTGTAGAGAAAAATGCTCTTTTCTTTCACTGTTATGTAAAACAGTCATTATTGCACTACTTGTAATAGGCAATATTAGATAATTATATCCAACAGGAGTTGAGTAAAGTCCACTACACACAAAAAAATTAATATGGTATTAAAGAGACGGTCATTAACTCAATGGTAGACTGACTATGTTCGCCATTCCTGAATGACTACTATATTTAATTCAATGCTGAACTTATTCTTGTTTATATGATTAATACTTACTTTACCTGATATGATACATTTCTTTCCTTTTTTTTGCGTTGCGCTAAAAGTAGTATTTTTTTTGTGGTATGACCTTTTCTTTTCCAATCTTGCATTGGGTATGTTGCGCTTAATGTTCTTGGTCTTGTGACTTCCACTTACATAGCTGCATCTGCGAGACACGTGACCGAGTAACTCTGCGCCTTAACTTGTTTGTCAAATTATCTTTTTATATTGGTAAATTATTAAGTCATGTAATTATTTTCTCCAAATGTTAAAGTGAAAATTTACTGGTGGAAATTTTCCACTTTAGTTGTCAAATTTACGCCCTAATTTTGTAAATAAATTGTAAATTTGTTTTTGAACTAATATAGGTGTTTTATTTGACTCATCAACCAGCGCAGTTTGAAGTTAGTTTTTATGTTTGCATTAGTTATTGAGTTAGTTAAAAGCGGGGTCCCAATATCATCTAGGAGGGTTTCTGTTTTTAACCCGGCTACAAAAACAGTGGCGCCCTTTAGACCTTCCCCTACTCTCCGGCATTTGAGTTAGGGCATTCTCTTGCACGCATGCGCAAACTACATGCATTCAGCTCGACGAAGTGTGAGTAGAAGTAGATATACTAAATTCTTTTTTATTGCGGGAAAGAGAGTGGCAAATTTTGGTGACTCAGGGTCACCAGAATATGGACCAAATTGCCTGCAGAGGTTTTTCTTCTCCTACTAAGCTCCAATTCTTTAAATCCAGTATCAATTAATTACATTTCCCTTCTTTTGAAACATCTACGGTACGTTAGTACTTATAGGCTTTCCCAGATAATAAAAAAGTTTTGTACAGATTAGAATTCCAAAACTTAGTTGAATAAATAAGCAACGTAAATTGTGATAGCTACAAGGATTAAGAACAAGACTGATATGAATAACTCTATCGTAGAAGAAAACGAAGAAAGAGAATAAGAAAATGATGGAAAATAAAAAATGTAAAAAAGAAAAGAAGCATTATGATTGGCTATGAAATTAGCAATGTGTCAAGATAAGGGATTTTTTGTATTAAAGGATTTGATTCTAAATTCATTAATACTGGCTAAAATGCTTAGACGTATAGTTATTTAACCGTTATATAATTTTCATTATAAAATTCTTGACTCTAGGCATTTTTGACGAGTTTCCTTATTACCAAACGACATTTATATAAATTCTATATTATTAAACGCATTTCAAAGCAGGTAGCAGTAATTACAATATTACAGGCAAAGAACAATGAACAGCAAAGGAGTTTATTCGTGTCCCATATAAAGCGTTTTATTTTACGACGCCAGGAAGAATTGCAAGTGCAGAGTCGAAATAAGAACATTAGAAAATTTAATATTGTTGCCTTGTTAAAATTTGAAAGTATATTGAAGTTTGAAGTATACAGTAATTTTTTTAGGATTTTACATAGTTAAACTTAGACCCCATGTTAACACCATTTATATTAGAGCTATAAAGTTAACTTGAAATACATCAATACATTTGAACAATTTATTTAAATAATATAGCTATTTATTGCTTTGATTTATTTTGTTATTGTTTAAAATTATTAAATTTATTTTCCTTTACCTACAATATTCTTTTAAAATTTTTTAATCTTATAACTTTAAACAATCCCTTCTGCAAGTTGCCACTAAATTAGTATTTGTATGTACATCAGAGCAGCCCATAGCGTTTAACCCAATAAAAATGATAAATGCGATGAGATTTCACGAAATTAAGAAAAATAAACAGCATTTTTAACTTACAACCTATCAAACATTTTGACAATGCCATTTACCAAAAAGTGTCAATAGTACCTGAATACATGGATATATATATATATATATATATATATATATATATATATATATATATATATATATATATATATATATATATATATATATATATATATATATATATATACAGTGACCGGCAAAAAGTTCGCAACATATGGGAAAAATTTTTATTAGGTGAGTATTGGAAAAACTTTTCCGGGGGATCGGTTCTGCATGTCCGATAACCTAAAAATCGATTTTGACATACGTCACGTGACCACTGGTATAGCGTCAAATTAAAAAAAAAATTGTTAATTTACAAAAAGTGAGGTTAGTTGACGAGATATCAAAAAAAGTTATTTGAAAAAATTGCTTAGAATTAAATTCTAGGTCCTTGTGCAAAATTTTAAGATTTTATTTAAAAAAATTGGAAAACTCAATTTTTTTTAAATATTTTTTTATCGATTTACAAATTTCCAGTTTTTTTCGTTTAGATAGCTTGGCTAATGTAAAGCCCATGTATCTGGATGAAAATAAACGAATGTAGTAGTTTTTTCTACAATTGACAGGACAAAATTAAAAAAAACAGGGTTTCGCCGGACGCTAGCTGTTGCAATGATTTGTATCTAGCAGCAGTGTCAAAATTTTAGAGACATTTCAATGAGATTACATTGAGAAAACCTTAATCGTCTTAAATATATCTGAAGTTCGACTTTTTGTAAAGTTAAGGGGAGTAAAATAGATAATAAACAAAAAATTACCTGTTTATTTAATCGAAATTTCATAAACGAAAACCAATGTAAGAAAAACTTAAAAGTAGTCAAATTCTGTACTAACAACATAAAAAATCATTGTTTTTCCTTGGGTGCACAAAATTTAAAACTCAGTATAACCACCATTTCTCTCCATACATACTATTGTTCTCGAGCGCAACTCTCGATTAACATTTCGGAGCATTTTACGATTTATTTGCAATACACAATTTCTAATGACATTCTCTAAATTTTGTATATTCCTAAAGGGTCGATGTTTGTACACAGAGTTCTTTAGGTATCCCCACATAAAGAAATCCAACGGAGTCAGATCTGGTGATCTCGCAGGCCACGGATTTTCAGAAAACCGTCCTATCCACTGGTTTCCAAATTCTTGATCCAGCCATCTCTTCACCTCATTTGTGGAATGAATGCTAGCTCCGTCTTGTTGAAAGTATAAATTTCTTCTTTCGGCTAATGACAAATTGTCTAAAAAGTCAGATATCTCAGTTTGTAGAAATTCTAAATATCGTTCTGAATTTGAATTGTCTCTAAAGAAAAAAGGTCCCACTATTCTGAGGTTGAAAATTCCGCACCACACATTAACCTTAAAACTATATTGGTCTTTACTCTGAATTACAAAGTCTGGGTTTTCGGTGGCCCACCATCTACAGTTTTGTGAACTGACGGTTCCGTTAGAGGTAAATGTAGCTTCATCCGAGAAAAGAACGTTCTTTGGGAAATTAAAATCTTCCTCAATCATACCCTGGAACCAGGCACAAAAATCGAAGCGGGCGTCATAATCCCTATCTTTTAATACTTGTACAAATTTAGGTTTGTACGGATGAAATTTGTTTCTTTTTAATATCCTCCGCACAGATCTTTCGTGAATGTTAGTGATCTCCGATATTTGACTAACTGCTAATTGGGGTGTTTCTGTGATCGACAAACACACATCCAGAGAACCTTCGTCACCTGTTACCGGTTTTTCATGGGAAACTTTATACTGATTTTCTACCGATCCCGTTTCTTTAAATTTATTGACTAGACGAGATACTGTGGAATAATGGAGGGATTTATCGGGGTGCCTCCCATTAAAAATTGCTGCTGTTTCTCTATGGCTTTTGTAATTATCTCCAGAAATTAAAATAATTTCTATCTTTTCCTGAAGAAGTAGTGTGGGTGCCATTTTAAGGAATAAAATATTAATAAACTTATGTAAAATATCAAACTTAGTAAGATGCGAGACATAAACCAATGACATAGGTTGAAATCAAACAAATTATAATTTGTTTGACATTTTTCTGTTGTTTTTAACCTACTAGATTATTTGGTTGTTTTAATTTCAGAGCCTGCTTTGGTAGTTTTAAGTACAACTAAATAGACCTGGTTGTTAAATTTATGTGCGAAAAATGTTAATAAAATCTTGATACAGTCATTTCATTAGATTCAAACCATTGCAACAGCGAGCGTCCCGCGAACACCTATTTTTTCGATTTTGTCCTGTCAATTGTAGAATTGTAGATCTGACGCCGTTAGATTTTTTTATGTGGGGATACCTAAAGAACCCTGTGTACAAACATCGACCCTTTAGGAATATACAAAATTTAGATAATGTCATTATAAATTGTGTATTGCAAATAAATCGTAAAATGCTCCGAAATGTTAATCGAGAGTTGCGCTCGAGAACAACAGTATGTATGGAGAGAAATGGTGGTCATACTGAGTTTTAAATTTTGTGCACCCAAGGAAAAACAATGATTTTTTGTGTTGTTAGTACAAAATTTGACTACTTTTAAGTTTTTCTTACATTGGTTTTCGTTTATAAAATTTCGATTAAATAAACAGGTAATTTTTTGTTTATTATCTATTTTAATCCCCTTAACTTTACAAAAAGTCGAACTTCAGATATATTTAAGACGATTAAGGTTTTCTCAATGTAATCTCATTGAAATGTCTCTAAAATTTTGACACTGCTGCTAGATACAAATCATTGCAACAGCTAGCGTCCGGCGAAACCCTGGTTTTTTTAATTTTGTCCTGTCAATTGTAGAAAAAACTACTACATTCGTTTATTTTCATCCAGATACATGGGCTTTACATTAGCCAAGCTATCTAAACGAAAAAAACCGGAAATTTGTAAATCGATAAAAAAATATTTACAAAAAATTGAGTTTTCCAATTTTTTTAAATAAAATCTTAAAATTTTGCACAAGGACCTAGAATTTAATTCTAAGCAATTTTTTCAAATAACTTTTTTTGATATCTCGTCAACTAACCTCACTTTTTGTAAATTAACAATTTTTTTTTTAATTTGACGCTATACCAGTGGTCACGTGACGTATGTCAAAATCGATTTTTAGGTTATCGGACATGCAGAACCGATCCCCTGGGAAAGTTTTTCCGATACTCTCCTAATAAAAATTTTTCCCATATGTTGCGAACTTTTTGCCGGTCACTGTATATATATATATATATATATATATATATATATATATATATATATATATATATATATATATATATATACATATATATATATATATATATATATATATATATATATATATATATATATATATATATATATATGTATATATATGTATATATATATATATATATATATATATATATATATATATATATATATATATATATATATATACATATATATATATATATATATATATATATATATATATATATATATATATATATATATATATATATATACATATATATATATATAGTGATAGACAAAACTTTGATTTATTATAAAATAAATTCATTTTTTAAAAATATTTAGCTCAGTTTTATGAACACAAACGATGCTTGCCAGAATGCCCTGAACTATCTTATTTTAAAATTTTAGTTTCAGATCTTTAATAAAACAATACCTAACACGGGGTCAAAGTTTTACCAAGTAAAATCCTATGGCCCGCGCTAAAATAAAACTGTATCATATATCAAAAAATATATAAATATAACAATAATACCCTTTATTCAGATAAACAATTAAGGAAACATATAGGTACATCGCAATATAATACCAAAATCCATTTCTATGGTATCGGAAATCGAGACGTTCATACTTTGTTGAACAAGACTTGGTATACCACTTAACCTTCTTATGAGTAAAATGCTACAATACCACCACATATACTTTAGCACAAAAATCACTAGAGAATAATTACAAGATATAGATACCTACAAGTAAGTTAATTACGATCAGTACATACAACCTATTAACGGAAATGAAACACCGTAATACTTACGAGAAAAATTAAAACAACTTCATGTCCATCATTGACAAAGTTTAAAAATAAATACGTAAACAGAATTATTGATTGGGTTATAATATGAAAAATTTAACACATTTTTTATTTTATTCACATAGATTAATTTATTTTACATTAGACGTTAACACTGTGATAAGCCAACCTGAACATATTTTGATATTATTTTTTTACTTTCAAATCTTGTGAAGCTAGTAAATGAAGAATGGAATAAAGCTAATTAAACAGATTGACAGCCTGATGCTGAAAAGTATTAATCAAGTGATAAATTTAATTGGCCTTTAGAGTCACCTTTGGCAATCACATTAACACAAGTGCTGTCACATTGCAAGTGTCCAATTCTTGATTAAATTGTTTGTGCAACTAGACGTGGGACACCTATTCCCTTTACTCCTTTAAAAATAGTATCTAATACATGGAATATTCTATAAAAATGATTTAAACTACAAAAGTATTTCTTCCGGTAATACACAAATCCGATCCTGCAAACACAAGCATATATTCCTCTCACAGAAAACCGAACAGTCAGCAGGAGAATGGGTCTCGGGTAACAATGGAAGCCGTGCGAGAACTCCCACGCGCTCGGCTGACCACTGACCCCTGCCGATCGCGCCTTCCTGACCTGAGGTCGAGACCCAACGGCCCGGACGTCCTGCGTCCTCTCCTGCTGTGAGAAAAGCCACTCATCCGTTTTTTTATGATTAGGGGATCAAGAAGAAAACTTACACAAATATTCTACTTAGTAAAAGCATACATAAATGCTTATAGATGACCATTGGCAGATTTTGGATTAACTGATTATATTTCTAGTTTCAGTTCTAGAATGGATTACATTTTTAATCCTGAGATTTTCCAAAAAGTTTTAATACTAAAAATAATTGGTAGATCTTTAGTTGATTGGTTAAGTTTTGGGTTTGCTTGGGTTTTTTCCTGTCATTGTTAATAAATCGTCACTTGCTACTAATGTGTACCAGCGGCCTCGCTTGTGTATGCCCTATGTATTGCTAATAATCACCCGTTGACGCATCTCTGGGACATAAACTTGTGTCATTTAGGAACTTAACCCCTTCATCGAGGGTAGAATTTAGAGTGTTTATTTATTTGTAATGAAAAGTCTTTAAACCAAGTTTAATACCTCTATATTTAGCGGCTCCCAGGATGTGAGTGTCATTAAGACAACATAATTTCCCCTCATTTTTACTCCTTTGAGGGTAGAATTTAGAGTGTTTATTTATTTGTAATGAAAAGTCTTTAAACCAAGTTTAATACCTCTATATTTAGCGGCTCCCAGGATGTGAGTGTCATTAAGACAACATAATTTCCCCTCATTTTTACTCCTTTGAGGGTAGAATTTAGAGTGTTTATTTATTTGTAATGAAAAGTCTTTAAACCAAGTTTAATACCTCTATATTTAGCGGCTCCCAGGATGTGAGTGTCATTAAGACAACATACTTTCCCCTCATTTTTACTCCTTTGAGGGTAGAATTTAGAGTGTTTATTTATTTGTAATGAAAAGTCTTTAAACCAAGTTTAATACCTCTATATTTAGCGGCTCCCAGGATGTGAGTGTCATTAAGACAACATACTTTCCCCTCATTTTTACTCCTTTGAGGGTAGAATTTAGAGTGTTTATTTATTTGTAATGAAAAGTCTTTAAACCAAGTTTAATACCTCTATATTTAGCGGCTCCCAGGATGTGAGTGTCATTAAGACAACATACTTTCCCCTCATTTTTACTCCTTTGAGGGTAGAATTTAGAGTGTTTATTTATTTGTAATGAAAAGTCTTTAAACCAAGTTTAATACCTCTATATTTAGCGGCTCCCAGGATGTGAGTGTCATTAAGACAACATAATTTCCCCTCATTTTTACTCCTTTGAGGGTAGAATTTAGAGTGTTTATTTATTTGTAATGAAAAGTCTTTAAACCAAGTTTAATACCTCTATATTTAGCGGCTCCCAGGATGTGAGTGTCATTAAGACAACATACTTTCCCCTCATTTTTACTCCTTTGAGGGTAGAATTTAGAGTGTTTATTTATTTGTAATGAAAAGTCTTTAAACCAAGTTTAATACCTCTATATTTAGCGGCTCCCAGGATGTGAGTGTCATTAAGACAACATAATTTCCCCTCATTTTTACTCCTTTGAGGGTAGAATTTAGAAAAATGCTAAAACACGTGTCTATTTATTTGTAATGAAAAGTATTTATGCCAATTTTAATACCTCTATGTACACCGGCTCTTAAGATAATTTTACTTCCAAGGTTTTCATTGAATTACCAGTAATATCTTGAAATTAATTAGTTTTTAAAATTTTTACCACAAAATATTTTGTCTAAGAAATAATTTAAAATGTCATTTCTTTAAGGAAAATTAGAATATTTTCACGAAATTTGGAATTTGTCGATAAAATTTGATATACTTTATGAAAAAATATGCTGAGAAAAAATTTTCTCCAGAGCTTTCTCAGATCTCAGGTGAAGCGGCCCAAACAATTAACTTTTTCGCAAATTTCCAAATTAAATATTTTTTCGCGAAAGTAATTGTAGAGTACCTAACAGTAACATTTTATAATTTGGTGTGTCCTATGTGTTGGAACTGAGATACGACAATCCGAAATTCCAGGAACCGCCACTGCTTTGAGGGTAGAATTTAGAAAAATACTGAAACAAGAGTGTCTATTTATTTGTAATGAAAAGTCTTTATATCAATTTTGATACATCGGCGCAACAGCTTTTAGACCTCTATCACGCTCACGTGGGTAGTCGAATTTCCTATGGCGTCTGTTTCTGGGGTAGGTCATCTATGTCCAGCGATGTGCTATTATGTCAAAAGCAAATTTTAAGGAATAATGCGAATGTATCTACTAATTCCTGCAGAACCCTTTTTAAATCGTACAAAATTTTAAGTGTGACGCGTCTGTATTCATTTTCGAAATGTGCGCATATGTGATTTTAAATAAAGCTAAGTTAAGGAAAAGGTCTATGGTGCATAATTTTGATACGAGACATAAATCGGACTATTATATACAATATTATAATCTTAATGTAACCAGAGACTCTCCGAACGTTCTAGGCCTTAAATTATATAACAATCTACCGCTAGGCTTCAAAAATCCTAGTAGTATACTGTTTCAGAAAAGGTTTGAAACTGTTTCTAACCAATAGGACTATCAATAGTTTGGATGAATTTTTTGTACCTGATTTTGTAAGCAAATTTTAACGTTTTTGACACACCGTAAAATAATAAATAATGTCTGCATGATTGTGGCGGATTCATATTTAAAAGATTTATTGTTTGGGTGTTACGCCATTCTACTGTTAAGGAAAACAAATATTTTTTAAAAATAATAAAACTCACTGCGTTTAAACAAAAAACAAATCCTGAAAAAAGAAATGTTCTGTACACTGTCAGTGACTTTTAATTATAAAAAGTATGCCTGACCCTAATCTATCTCTAGTGTAGTATATATTCGGTCTAAAACCTAATCTGAAAATAATTTTTCTGACGTTTCGAGACCTAATATCTAGTCTCGTTATCAAAGAATCTAATAAATTCAAACTAACTAAATTAAAAATGAACTAAGTAATTATAAAAAATAATTAAAAAAGGATACAAGAGTTTTTCTGATGGAATTCTTCTGATTTTTTCGAAAATATTGCTCTGATAATGGTTACTTGTTTTTTTCTGTCAGCATGAGTTTTGACATTAGTCAAAATGACAAGTCTTCAGGTAATGCAGGAAACATGACTATGTACCGTAGGACAAAAAAATATATAACTACCTATCTATTCAATAATAAAATTATTTTTACTAACTTCCTGTCTAAGTATTGGTAGCCAAATTCTGTTTATATCTACAGAAAAATTAGAAAAACATTTATCGTTATTAAGAATAATAGTAGCGCTTTCAATTAATTTACGCCTATTAGAGAAAGTTTCTTTAGATAAAATTTTAGAATTATTCCACTCTATCCTATGACCTGTTTTTTTTTTATTATTTTTAAAAAATATTTATTTTCCTTAACAGTAGAGTGGCGTAACACCCAAACAATAAATCTTTTAAACCGTAAAATAATGCATGGTTTATTGCATGTGATTGACGAAATCTATACATTGTAATATTGTCCATAGAACAATAAATAATTATTTATATTTTATTTGTTAGTACTTAAGGTTAAAGTCTACGTGGGCTATCCCAGATAAAAAAAAACTGATGCTTGAGATAAAAAAGTTTTGCCACCCTTTTTACCACTTTAAGGGTCGATTTTCAGAAAACCCTTTCTTTTTATAATAAAACCTTTTGCTTCAGCAATAGTGAATAAGGCCGTGAAGGTTTATATATTTGCCGCATGGGCGCCCATATGGGGGGCAAGGGGGCAGTTGTTTCTCCCTGCAGTCGGGTTCCACTGTGCTTTTTAACAACTGCACAACTTCGTGATTTTGTTACATACAGTTTTTTGGCTGGTTGCCCCTCCCTGAAATTTACTCTATGGGCGCCCATGACCTGCCCCATATTAAAATGTATGTTTTCCCATAGTTTTCCTCTATTAAATTTGGATTTATGTGAATGTACAATAAGAAAAATATGTTTTTTGTAATTTTGCTCATGTTAACTACACAATATGTACATGTTTTTAATTACTATTTTTTTAAATATTTATAATCAGGCACGCAAAATATGGTCATAAATAATGGATAATTGGATATTAGCCAATAACAATAAATTCTTCTTAAGAACGATTTAAATGTCATCAGATGAATGGCCGACACACGCAACCGTAAGCAATTTTTGAGATATATTATTTTATTGGAGAACGTAAGTAAGTAATTAAAATGCTTTATGTTTGTATTGATTATGCAGTTATTGTTAGTACCATTTTAATATAAAAAAATATTAATTCAAAATATCTCCAGCTAGCTATTAATTTTTCCAGTTGTTGACCTTGGCACTTTACTTTTCTAGAGCTTTTTCCGATTGCTCCTTGTTTCTTCTATCTCTGTGCTGTTGCTAGCTGTGAATATATCTGTAGGAGAGAGACAAGCAGAAATTTTTGTTCTCATTTAATTAATAATTGTCTTCGATATGTTTCATAATAATGTTCATTATGATACAAATTTTCATTTCGTTATTAGCCAATTTGAAACCCATACTTTTTTTATCCTGTTGCCTCTTTTTAATACAAATGATATGACTTTGACAGTTATTTTACTGAAATTTGCGTTATCATTAAAACTTTTAAAAATATTTTAATTAGAAATTTTAGTGATAGTGGAAAATTTAATTTGTTTAACTGTTGCTAAATTAAATAAATGTTGTGTAGTTTGATATTTTTACTAATAAATGATAGTAGACAAAATAGTGAAATAGCCATATTATATATATACGACGACAGTTTTTGTAACATTTGCGTACTAAGGTCATAAATTGAAAAAAGTTCCAATCGCTGAAAAATAACTACCTATATTTTTAAAAATTTATGAAAACTTTATAAAGGAAAATAGCTTAGAATCTCATCAAAATCCAAAATACAATTTGAGGTTAAACCTCAAAAGATTTTTGTTGCACACTGTTCCAGAAAACTCGCATTGCAACAAAAAAACAAGTAAAATTTCATGAAAAAAATAAATCATTAAAATTAGCTAGTAAAACTTAACAAAAATTGCCCTTTTAACATTTTACCGTCGCATGGATAAGAGCTCCGCATTAAAAAAAAAAAACGGGCCAGGGCCGTACTGGGGCGATGTAAAATTTGGAAAAATATTTCAATCTTTTTTTACAATTTTAACTTCAAATTTTGTTTTTAGGACTTTAATGAGATAAGTTTATTCTTTAGCGATTTTCACTTTTTTGTAATTTATGACCTTAATGCGCCAATGTTGGAAGAACTGTCATCTTATTTAGAGGTTTTGGAACAAGCACCAACTTTTTTCAAGAATATTTTTGTTTAGGAAATGTCAGATAAAAAAGTTTTCCATTTGGTAATATCTCTATTTATAAAAGAGGAAACTGACTGACTCACTGACTGACTGACTGATTGACTGAGGTATCAACGCACAGCCCATAACGCTTAGTCTATAGAAACTTGGAATTTTGCACAGAGGTTTCTTATATATCGTGGGCGTGCACTAAGAAATGGTTTTTCAAAATTCAACCCCTAAGGGGATGAAATAGGGGTTCAAACTTTATATGGAGAAAAAATACTAGATTGTCCTATTATCTCCAAACTTCACAAAAATATTCTACAAAATAAATGCTTAAACGCGTGTTGTCCAGTTTTTAATAAATCAACCCCTAAGAGGGTGAAATGGGGGTTCAAAATTTGTAGTGGAGTAAAATTGTTATACTGTTCTATTATCTAAAAATGCGCTCAATTTTCTCTTTTATATATTAATATATATAACTGCCCAACAACAATAATAAAAAAGCAAAATAATATTCATGACTGTTACTCTTATGCACATATTTTTTTTTAAATCCGCGATTATCTCGTTTTAAAGACTTTAATTAAGCAAGCCAGTCTTTTATATTGGAACATCCCGTCATGTGCGCTTTGATCAGCATGCCAGAGACATAATTATCTGAGGAGCCCCAGGAAGCGGCCATCTCGTTACAATCACCAGGGGTCAGAGAGCCGCCGGCCACTTCCGCACTCATGTTGATGAATCCGCGGATTTTTACCCGGCCTACTTTGCATCGTCCAACAGGCGCTAATATCGGTCCTAATTAGGTAATTGATGTTTTAATTAAATGGGACCAGTAGCAGGGGGCAGCAGCGCTACCGTATATCTGTATAGCCCATTGTCTAATGGATTTTTACCGCAAGCGAGCAAACATTTGATCGTTTTTATTACAAATCACTATATCGATATTTGCGGAAAAGTAAGCAAATATACGAGGGTGTATTGATAAGTACTTAGCCTACCATATAAAACGCCACAATAGTTCAAAACTAAATTGTATTTATTCAACATAATAATTCCGCTTCAGACTGTCATTCTTTCTCTTCTCTCTCCTTTCTCTGTTACATTTAATCCTAGTCTCTTCTAACTCTTCACAAAAAAAAATTGAAAATGATGATGGCTACCCCTCCATTCGGATCTCCGGGCTAAGGGTACTCAGGGGGGGCCACCATCGAAGAATTCCAAAAGTACAATAACCTTTGCCAACATCTGCGAGCTTAATTCCAGTTTGGATTCTGTCCACCACTATCTCCAATCATTCAATCCCCACATTCTTTCTCTGACCGAAACTCAAATCAGTCCCAAATCCTCAACCAATCATCTCCTGTTTCCAGGCAATGAACTTTTATCATCTTTTCGTCTTCATGGTGGGGTATGCACCTACATTCGCAGCAGTCTTTCTTGCAGCAGACCCTCAAACCTGGAATCAGTCAAGCCCGATATTCTCTGGCTCAAACTTACCCTTAAATCTTGTACTAAATTTCTCTGTTGCATCTACCGTTTCCCATCAGACAACTCCTACAATGAGTTTTTGTCTCTCTCGGCAAAAATTGACCATCTTATCTCTGAATTTGCCTCCGCTGAAGTTATTATCCTAGGTGACTTCCATAGCAAGGAATGGCTAGGATCCACAAAATTGGTGTATTTGGGTGACCATTTCATAATTTTCTTTGGGTGTACTAGAGAATATGATAACGATAAAATATAATGGTTTTTAAATAATTCACTGTTTTTAAATGTTGATAAAACTAGTTTTATAAGATTTCATCACCCTCAGAACCAGAATGATCTGTCACTGGATATAAAACGGTAGCAGTGTTGGGGTAATTTTTTGGGGGTTATAATTGACAAAAACCTCAGTTGGAAAAATTATTGGAAAATTGGAAAAATCAAGGTTATTTCTATTCTGTACAGCTTTACTAAACAAATTTTATATAAAACGATTTCCTAGAAAACCTTTACATTTTTGGTACAAACGCAGGACTATAAAACAAAAAAGTATTCTTAAGATAATTGCCATAAATCTTCAAGAATCGAAAGATTCCTTTCAAGTTAACCGCTGGAACGACGGTCATTTCACACTGACCGACGCTAATTGCTTCAGAATTTGCTGTTTCTCTTAAAAATCTCGTTAACTACACGATCTGGCGTTGGACGTATTTATCGCTGTCTTTTTTCGTAAGAATTTTAACAAATTATTTCAATAATTTTAGCATTGTCTTCATAAGATACCTAATAGTCTTTTATCAGAGTAAGAAATCCTGAGTTGCCAATACCAGCAATGGGTCTAGTTTTTAAGTTTTCGAAAAAAAAATATTTAAAATAAAATAATTAATTTTGTTAAGAGAATACGGGTCGAGTTAAAAAAATATTTTTTCTACTACCGCTTTTAAAGTACTAACTTTACTCACGTGTACAATATTTTTCAACATGGATCGTATTTTTGTACCAAGCTTCAATTTTTGAACTGATTCTTTATCGAAAAATTAAAAATTACACGTAGTTTTATCAGACGCTTTCATTAAAGAAGTTACTTTTTAGTTATTATCTAAGAAAGCGAAGTGTAACTTAGGTGAGAACCCAAGGCAAGTAACAATGGCTAATTACCTTTTTAAAACAATATTCTGGTCAACGCAACGAAGTCCACTGGCACGATGATGAGATGCTCCCATAATTAAACCCAGGAAACTGTTCTTTCAGCGGTTTTATGTATAAATCTCTTCAGTTCTCACAATGACAATGGACATTGCTTCTTAAGTGGAGTATTCATTGTTGTGTATAGTAGGATGCAGGCTGTTTTTTTTTAGAACAGTTTTAGCTTAACAATTTGAAGATTGTGGTAAAAAAGAGTATATTATTAAATACATACATTCGCCATTCTAAAAGTTTAGAATGGATAAGTAAAGAGCACATTAAAACTGGGTATATACTTACTGGCCGCGAACATTCGTAAACGAAAACATTGCACACTTTGTTAGTTTCTGTTCTTTTTATTAGATATTTATCAAACAATTTTGAAAGCTACGTTATACCAGGTGGTGCATCGGGGAACTGGCCATGGAAAATCCCATGAAAATTCCAATACCCAAAATTATTGGCTCTCCTATTTATTTTAGAAAAGACTAGTATTAAACTTTTTTGTATAGCTTATTATTGTATAGCTTCTGTGTCAAATTCTATCTTTTTCTATAAAACCGTTAAGTGTGAAATGCAAAAAACTAGTTTTTTTAAAGATCGAATTACTACTGGACTAAAACATAAATTGAGATACCACCAGTTATTTGACATTGACAACAATAATTACTAGACGTCCGTGATTTTAAGTTATTCATAATTTTTGCATGGAATATAAAAAAAACATAAATTGTCATTGTAATGTTGTTAAAAATAGTAACCACAAACACTGACTTGACTAACAGTTTTAACCTTGCA
Organism: Philopedon plagiatum; assembly: GCA_963971165.1. Lineage (NCBI taxonomy): Eukaryota > Metazoa > Arthropoda > Insecta > Coleoptera > Curculionidae > Philopedon > Philopedon plagiatum. The sequence goes on along the minus strand of OZ020192.1, from coordinate 119,894,935 downwards.
GTGTTCACAGCAAAAATGGAAAGCACCAGACAACAAAAAGCACAAAATAAAGAAAGATAAAGCCAAATTAAAGGAAACGGACAAAGAAACTTTACTTTTTTTTTAATAAAGTACTCAAACAATCCAACTGCTAAGCAGTATCCTAAACGATCGTAAAATTCGTTTCGCACATGATATTCGGTGTTACAAGCAGCCGAAATTTAATTTTTTAGTTCTTCCAAATTTTGAAAAAGCGCATTTTTATAAATGACATCTTTTAGGTAGAAATTAAAAATTGCGAAAAATGAAAAAATTTAAATAACTTTATTTCTCTGATTACTTTAAAAGTTGTTCAAAATGACCACCATGAATTTCTTGGCAGTAATAAAGTCGATTTTGGAACTCAGTTTTCACATTTTCGAGAAAGGCAGGTGTTACTTCTTGGCAGAGTTCCAAAATCGACTTTATTACTGCCAATAAATTCATGGTAGTCATTTTGAACAACTGTTAAAATAATAAGAGAAATAAAGGTATTTAAATTTTTACTTTTTTTTCACGATTTTTAATTTTTAAAGGCACGAAAATTTAAACACGAATTAAGATATGGACCTCAGGTTTACGTTAGAATGTTTCTTTTTTGAAGAACTAAGGTATCACACGGCATAGGGTCGCATATAAAAATTTTTGACCTCAACTCCCTAGCGTCACCCCTCAAGGGTGTTTAAAAAAAGATATTTGCCCATAATAAGACTTCTCGGGCACCCTGTATAGAAGTGTAAAGCACTGAAGCGCCAGTTTTAAAAAAATTGACACCGTAATCAACCAGTCATCTGCTAACAATGTTAAAAACCGAAATATTATAGAGTTTAGAAATTAAATTAAAAACGGTTATTCCAAGAATCCCTTCCCAAAATCTTTTAAATTGTATAAAAATCACTGTGTATATATGGATTATTTTGCTTCTACCACTAGAATGAACATGAAGCTCTAAGGTCGTTTTTTCGCTTAATCCAGTGTCCACTTTTAATGCTGCAATAAACTTAAGTGGCTCTTAAAACGACTAAGAGGCAAAATGTTGCCGGACATGATCCTTTTTCCTTGTGAAGGGTCACGTGTCTCGACTATACATCATATTTTTAGGGTGAAACGATTTTGGACACTTTCTTATTTTATTAAGATTTAGGAATTTTTAAATTCAGAAATCATAGATTAATAAATAGGGAGGAGATACCATTATTTACATTCTAGAGCAAAAGAGATTCCAGGGTTACCTACTCTTCTGGCCGACTATATGGTACCCCACCTACTTTTTAAAGACGGTTGTCTGGCTTTCAGTTATGTGGCATATTTTATAAATTTTTCTGTTAAACATTTTTTATTCCAGCATAGAGTCCATAATTTAATTTTCTAAAAACTATGTTTTAGAACAAGTGTATTTTCAGAAAACTCTATTTTCGAAAAACGTGCTTTCGAAAAGTTGGAGAACTGGCCAGAATTAAAATTTGGAAAAAATATTTTCCAATGATTTTCAAAGATCCAGTAATGTCATTTAAACGCTCTCTGATGAAATGAAAACACACTTTTGAGAGTAATTGGGCACGTGATCGATTATAACTGTTTTAGAACACTTGAGCGCAGAAAAATTAGTTTAAATACCTGTTACCAAAGTAACGTATACAAAAACCCGCTTATTGATTCATCCTGTTCCATATGAGAACTAAATTATCAATACACCATGATTGTCTTTCTCTACAAACTATTAATAATTTTTGTCGATCAAAAAGTCTGTACCTTATCTGACCTCATCTAACATATTGCGTAGGGGTAGTGAATATCAAACTACAATGAAAACGGTGGTCCAAAATAACAGAAATCGGCAATAAATCATGCATTATCAGACGGCAGAGTGCAAAACATGACTGGGCCGCTAGCTTTAATGCATATGACAATAAATGTATTTTTCCACGTATGTATGTGTGCGAGTGCAAATGGAAGTTACGAGGGAGTTTCGAAAATTAAACTTTTTTATATATTTTTCTTCTTTTGCTAACGAGATACCTGTAACCGTAAAATCTTATTGCTAGGTTTATTCAAATTTTCTCGTTTTCAAAAGTACATTCTTTCAAAAAATATTCTTTTAAAAGACGATTTTTTGAAAATAAAATCTTTCGACGTCATGTGCTTTTAACAGTTTTCGGAATTTCTTCGACAATCCATGCAACCTTATCGTTAAAATTTTCTTTTTGAACAAGTTCAAAACAGTATTTCAACAAATCATATATTAAACCTTACTAAAAAATAAATATAATTTTGAAGCATGGACACCGAAAAATCTCAAGGGGGGCAAGGTACCCTTGATAACCGCTTGCCCCATTAACCTGCTGTGCTGCTGCTACTACTGCACCAATCTATGTTAGTACCAGTACACTAAACGGTATCGGCCAGATTCCTCAACGCTAGACTCTTCTAATTTGACAACCAGAAGTTTCAAACTGGCAAGTGTAAGAATAAGACACTTACGTTCAGATTCACTAGAAAGGTTTAAGATTTATTACTGGTTTAAATTAAGATCTTATGTTGATCAGTTCTGTTTTGGCCGGTTTTTGTCCTATCATTGTTAATAAAAATTATGAATTATTATGTCAGCGAATTGCTTGATTTCCAAATGATTTTCTTCTTGGAACGAGATGCTGTAATGAATTTAGTTGTAGTATTGTCGAAAGAACATACTAAAATTGCCCTTTTTTTATAAATTTGCGAAATAGCTCAGAAATAAATTCATATTATAAAACTTAGTTGTTTTATTCCTACACTTGTCAGTTTAAACTTTTGGTTGTCAAATTAGTCCGGACTGGCGATGGAGAATCTGGCTGCTAGGTTTTCTACTATATGAATTTGTTTCTGAGTTTTTTCGCAAATTTGTAAATAAAAGGGAAATTTTAGTACGTACTTTCCACAATAATAGAACTAAATTCATTTTAGTAACATGTTCCAAGATGAAAATTATTTGGAAACCAAGAAAATCGCTGATATATTTGAACAACTCATAAGTTTTTAATGACGATTTATTAGCAATGACATGACAAAAGCCTGTCAGAACCTAATTGATTAACTAGAAAATCTTAGATTAAACCAGTACTAAAAATTAAACCTTCATAGTGAATCTGAAAGTATATTTCTATGTAATGCATATTGACATAACGTATTGGTTAGAAACCATAAATAAGTGATTTTTAGCGAAACTTATAAAATATATTTTTTGCAGGGTACGTTATGTCTGTTTTAACATATTTAGAGTCCTTGTAAAGGATCAACAAGGTTTTTCGCAAAGAGGGCAAAGGTCCCTTTGCCTCGTGGTTCCGTCACTTATGTCTTAAAGAACAGTTTAATTTACATTAATATCATTTGACTTACCCTCGTATCTATAAACCAAGATGCAGCTGTTATGAACAGAACGCACTGGACATCATATTACGCCGAATTACAGAATTACATTGGGTCATTGGTCCCCAAAAAATAGGTCGGCGGTCGCGTGGCCCCTTTTTGTGAGTTTTATGCGATCGCTCCCTGCGTGTGGCTGGTCCACCCCAATGTCCATCAACCCCCAGCAAAGAAATACACCACTCTCTACTTAATAGTCAAATCGAACAATGAATATTCCGTAGAAAACACAATAAAAATTGCTTAGTGAATTCAATGAACTTTTCGGCGTCCGTATGCTGCTTTCGGAAACTCGGTGTGAGTAATAATTTCGGCTATTCTGTTGAAATTTGATGTTTAATGGCAAGAAAACAAAAACGTTTTTTCTAAAAAGAAAAAAATATTGTGATCAAAAGAAAAATACTTTATATCGTGGTATTGGTTAACCCCTTTTTTTCTTTTGCGGATGCCCATACATAATCGGTATCTGCGGAGAATTTTTGACAACTGATTTTTTTAGACCACACTTTTCCATGGCACATTTTCTCGATGATAAAATCTTTTGAAAGCATCTTTTTTCCACAACACATTATTCAAAAGTACATTTCTCGCAAGTGCAGGTTTATAAAAATAAAATTTAAATTATATTTTCTCAAAAATCAATTTATCACGTTCGTTACTGCTATATTTCAAGTAATTCAATGGCTGATTAAGTTTTTTGGATATTTTCGAGCATGAGCGAATGAAATAGCATGAACATCGAAGTGTCACTAAAGCGAGAGTATATATACCGTCTGAAGAGTAAGTATCTTGAATATTTCTCGTGAATTATTCATTTATATTGTTTTAAATGTTGATGGGGCACATGATGTTACCTAAAATAAAAAATGTACATTAACTACACATGGAAATCTGATTCTATTGATATTATTGCAGTAATCTGATTAGCCTTTACATGTACCGGTATTTTTGAGCATAATCGAAGAAGATCGTATACGATTTTTGCACGAAAACTGAATAACCCTACCAGCAGTTGATCGTTTTACATAAAATTATGTTGTACATTCATTCGAACACGTTCGTACGCGTGTGATCTCGAAAATAAGGGACCAGGTCAATTATTATAATTAATAATAATCAGATTACATTTCGCCCAATAATAATTTGAATACTTAGAGCGGCAAATTTTTCAATTTTTGCACAAATATCTAGAGTTAGATGATTATGTAAAACTAAATTAGGTGAAGGAATTTTTTCACGGGATTGAGGAAATTACACCTCCATGCTATTCTGACCATATTCCGTCATTTTCTTAAAGAAAAGAGAAAACCGTTTGTCACCTAAATGATAAGATAACAAAATCATTAATTTCATTGTGCTAAAAAGACAATAGATCGCCATGTATAGGCCTTGAGTCCACTTTTTGATTAATGGTTTTCAAACCTTTTATTGGATACAACAGAATATTTTTCTTCAATCATTCCTGTGGTGTAAAATAATAATTGCTGACGGTAAACAATCTAGCAACAAGAAGAAAATGCACATTAGTGAGAAAAAAAGAGTAATATCTAATATACAAATATGTCATTTGTCATTACCTCTGAATAATTTATTATATAAAATATAAAATGTGTCTAATATTTTGCTGTTTTTGTAACTTTGACAGTGATAAAAAGTTATATCAAAATCTTTTTGTGTTTAAAAAAGTTTGCTCATAGGAAGACAAAAGTAGACACTATTTATCTGCCTGACAAATAAACAATGCGCCTTAATTCACCTAAAAAATTGAATTGTATAGTTTTCTACATCTCGTGGATCATTATCTCATTGAATTACTATGGAGTTTCCATCTGACTAAGCAAACTGTTGCATAAAAACCACACATTTGTTTACTAAAACTAAAACTTCTTTTTGAATTTTTCTGGTAACAGTTCGACGTTCACATTTTTGCCTTCTTCGAGAATATTTTCCGGTAGTCCATCAGTCAATTCAATTTCTTCCTCGATCGCCATTTTTTACTCAAAAGTTGTTACTAAATATGTTAAATTGGACCTCTTCGGTCCGGGTCCAGTGACTTTAATTAGCACATTAAGTGGCGGTATAGGTATGTGATTGTTGATGTACTGCTTCGCTCGTCAGTGCTGCAAAAATTTTCAGCCCCAGTGCGAAAAAGTACAACTTTCAGCACGCATATAAGTGCGAAAACTAGTTACTTTCCGCACGCTCGTAGCAAAACTACTATTTCATACCTTTCAATGCTTTTCCTTTTGTAAAGTTGGTTCATTTTTTAGAAAAAAATTATTTCTTTCTTTTTGGTGCAACTATTCTCCCTCTCCCCTTCATTTTATCTCCCCCTCGTTAAATTTGTAATGCCCATGTTATATTAGATTTTATAACTACGGAAATGACATATTACATTACATTTTTACATTACATTTTTATACATTAATTATACTTATATTTCAAACAAATGAAACACGCTTTATTGTTTTAAAATATTTTTTATTTAGTATTATTAAACATATATTCTTTAGATATTCTGTAAACATTTAAATATAAAAAAACACATTTTATTACACAGCACTGACGCGAACACCGTAAACTTTTTATATTTATTTAACTCCAAATATAGGATCTGCTTCTTTGTAAAACTGTCTCCTTTGGCTTGTATGGGTACAGGATGCTGGATGGAACAAATTTGACACCGCATTCGAATCTCCTCAATTTACAGCTAGATTTGGTGAAAGCCGTGTCTAAAAAATACAAATTCAACAATAAACTTGCGATCATATTTGATGTTAATAGTTTTTTAACCATACGTATCGGCTGAGTAAACAGTCATATAAAATAGACTAACCAAGAGAGATTTACAACTAAAAAACAAACTTATTACTTCAAAGCATTTTAGATTTGTTTTACTCGCCATAAAACACTGAAATAAGTTGCTCCAGTCTCCAGTCTTGCAAAAGATCTATTATTTTTGGCGTACGACTATTCAACGAACAAAGAAAAATTCTAACCTCTCCAAGGGTGTCTGCGAGCAATATAAATAATATTTCAGCCAACAATAGGATCCATTGAATTAATATTTTGATTATTTCTCCAATACTTTACATATTTGTCTTAAAGGAGTGTTTATTTTAATTGAAATGATATAAGGATTATTGACTTCATTTTTACACTTTTTATTTAAACCGTAGTTCTTGCTCGTTTAATAAAATATATTGTAATTTGAATCATACCGCCTACAAATAGCTATTTTTCGCCCAATTATATTTCAGCATTCCATTCAAATACTTTAATATTTTGGCTCTAACAATTCTACACTCCAAGGAATATTAGAAATTTATTGGATTCCAATAGTATTTTGGTCATTGAAACAATGGTAATATAGTTTTCAAAGAAGTAGCTATACTTTTGAAGTCCAATAATAAGTCTGTATTTAAAGCAACATTTTTTTTTGATTATTTCATTGACGTTTTGTTGAGACAATATTAACTTTAATATAACTAATGTGACAAAAACAGTACTATTGTTGAAAATAGCGTAGCAGTTTTTTCTGTGTAAGCCCTAGAATGCGGTCTCAAAGTGCGTGACTCAAATCATGGTCATGTAGCCAATGTTCCAAATTTTGTCCTTCCATCTCTCAAAAACTAGCCATATCCAGGTTTTCGGCCCACGAGGACTTTTGATTAGGTGATATTAAAATTTCAGCCCATTCGACTGGAATCCATTTTCCGTTAGGTTTATGCGGGGTCCTTCAGTTTTTAATTTTTTACTATTATGTGGTTAGTATTATTACTAAAACTTAAAAGAGGATCACCCTGTACACCCAAATATTCCAATACGCGTACGCTCACACTTGCACAGCGGGACCCCAAACTCGAAATACAGGTCATAGGTTAACTTCTCAGCGCCGGACGTTTAAATTTATTCCAAAAATACAAAAATGACCATCCATAATTACTATGCATTCGTTGCAAGGCCCTTTGTATGCTGAGGGGTATTTATTTGTATAGGGGTCAGCTTATTCATTTTTCTTTTTTGTGGCACAACGACTAAATATGCAAATCCCAATAAAATATCAACGGCTGGCGTTTTTATTTGGACCCTCATAAAGCAATTAAGTACTATACAGGAGGTTTATGAAACGGAAGTTCCGGTAATCGATTTAGTTTCGAAATTCGGGAAAAAAGTTTTTCCAAAATTTCCCTAGAAAATGTACATACATTTTTTTCAGTAACTGGTAAAATAGACTAGGGATTCACCAAATCTAAAAAAAAAATCGATATTTCGACTCAATCTTAGATCGTGATCGAAATTCACTATTTACATGGCCTTAAGAGATCGATCTCAGGAGAGGGGAGCCGGGAGAATAAACAGTGCCCATTCCAAACCAATGCTATTAAAAACTCTATCGTTCAGATTCACTAAGAAGGTTTAAGATTTAGTACTGGCTTAAATTAAGATCTTCTAGTTGATCAGTTATGTTTTGACAGGTTTTTGTCCTGTTATTGTTAATAAGTCGTCATCGGCAACAAATTATTCTGATATTTCAGCGATTTGCTTGCTTTCCAAATGATTTTCATCTTGGAACGGGTTGTTAGAATGAATTTAGTTCTATTTTATCGTCGAAAGTACGTACGAAACTAAAATCAAATTAGACTAGCGTTGGAGAATCTGGCCGATAAAGTATAAGATGTACAGTTGTGGTTAAAAAAAAAGAAACATATTTAAATTATATATATTTTTATGTTTATTTTTACGTTATACAAGGGTATGGAGGGGGAAATATTTGATTTAAAATGCTGTCATGAAAATCATACCTACTAATTTATTGAAAACTAATAAAATAGAAAACATTTGAACGAAAAAATGACAACCGTAAAATAACAAACTGTCCATAGATACCGATCGACATGACCGGCATTGCTGATTTGTACGATTTCAGATTTGAGTTTTTTTCTAGAAAATGTTAGATGGCGCAGTTTAACTATTTCCTTATTCCTTTCCTAATTCTTACTAGGATCGTTTTGATCGTGGCGCAGCGACCCTATCGTTTGTAAAGAATTACATATAAATATTAATTTCCAATTATTAATTAAGTCTTAAAGTTCACAGACATGAAAATACCAGAAGAATCGATTCTGTATAAAATCGCCGATCTAATTGCAGGATCGAAGGGTAAAAGATCGATTCTTAAAAATCGATTTTCGTTTGGAAAAAATCGATCTTTCAATCCCTACAATAGATTAGAAGATAGCCACGTCAAAACCTACATATTTCTTAGTGCTAAAATTAGCAAAACGGAACACATGGAATCACTTCGGTGTCCGTCCGTCTGTCCGTCCGTCTCTCCGATTTTCTCTGAAACTATTTGATGTAAAAATTTGAAACTTAGCACAGAGATAGAGTGTGGTGGCCCAATTATAGACGTGAAGTATAAAAAGTTTAATTTTGATTCTGGGGGTCAATTTTAGGGGGGTAAATTGAGAAATCGAAAAATTCTTATATGAACTTTTATACCTAAAATCAGCTCGAAAACCCCACCCTAAATTTTTAAAAATATTTAAGTACAATTTAAAATAATTATTTTACATACATACTATATAAATCCGTTAAAATTTTTATTGACGTACATCACCATAAAAAATATTTGTCCCTTCAAAAACCAGTTACTAAAATAATTAACTAAATCAAACCCTTTAACCATGTCCACACGTAAAAAACAAAGCAAAAAAGGGCTCAACATTTCATGCAAAAGGAGGTCGAAAAAAATATCCGGGGGCAACTGTTACACAAATTAAAATAAACAATAGGGTAAGGAAGGGATAAAAGTTTTTTGGTCACATAAATAATAGTCCTTGTTTGTTTCTTGTTTTTTGCCCATTATACTGTATTTTTTGCCCATTATATTGTATTTTTTGCGGATAATTATGGGCTAGATACCGAGATATAACCGACATTGGGAGAGATATGTAAAAAAGTTAGTGGTAGTTTTTATCACGATAACAATTTTTTTTGGGAGCGTGGAACGCTAACTGTAACATTTATATAAAGATCTAGGTAAACAACTAAATTTCCATGATAATATTTTTTGATTTGTTTACCTATTTCAAAAAAAAATCTTTTAATTAATATTAACAAATAAAAAGTTACTCCGAAATTTACTTAAAAGTTTTAAAACTCAGTGATGCTTTAAATTCCTATCTTCTTTTGACTAGTTATGTTTTGACAAGTTTTGGGCCTGTCATTGCTTTATGTTATACAATACGGTCCTCACCTACCTTTTGGGAACGGCTGTTGCCGAGTTTTCAGTTATATAGAATATTTGCAGATTGATAGACCCAAGTACTGTAGTTTAATACTTATCTGCATTCATAAATAAGACAGACTAAAGCATATTACTAAGGATTAATAAAATATACCAATACATAATTATTCTTTGTGATAATAAAATTTAAGTAATTTATTTCCATTGCATGTTGAGGAAATTTAGAGTGAGAGTGGCAACGTCGCTTCACGGAGCGTCATCTAGTTCATTGATAAATGTGGTGAATCTAAATTGTTCCGATTATCAATCGTATTGATAAATCTCTGGAAAACATCTAGAGCATTACACAACCCAAATGGTACTTTAAGGAACCGTAATTGACTTTTGTGGGTAACAAATGCTGTATATTTTCGACCATTTTCTTCTACTGGCACATGAAAGGAACCATTTTTTAAATCTAATGTAAAAAGTTTTGCTTCTTAGTTTATCCAGCTGATCTTCAATGGGGTTAAAGAAACCTGTCTACACAAATCTACACAAACTCTGTGTGCACCATCTTTCTTTTTTACAACTATTACCTGAGAAGAAAATTCAGAACGCCACGATTCTACTATGCCATCTTCGATATATTAATGCACTTGCATGTCGACAATTTCTCTCTCTTTAATCTCAGTGGTTTTTGATAAAATGGATCTTCATCTTTCAGTATAATCTTCATCTGTTTGTTACTTGTTTCTGTTTTTCTTGGTTTGTACTCTTTTAATAATTTTTTGATTTCTCCTTTTATTTCTATTCTTATGTTCTACATCTATTTCTTTAATATTTTTAATAGTCTGTATTTTAAGGAATTGTATTTCAATTTCTTGTAGTTTTGTTACTTTGACTCCATCTTTTTTACTCATTAAATATCGGCTTGATATAACCACAGGCAATATAACTATTTGCCTGTGATATAACTTTAAAATAATTACTGACTGTGCTGCTTTTCAAAAAACTATGAATAAAAAGGATCTTAGCACGCGAGTATCTAGATAGGCGTTACTACTTGAAGAGTTTGATTACACTATCAAACATCGAGCTGGTACCAAAATGCGGCACGCAGATGCCTTGAGCCGCTATCCAGTCAAAAGGATTGAAATACATAGCTTTATATTACGATTGCGTGAAGCACGAGAAGGTGCAACAACAAAGGCAATAATTGAAATGTTAAGTAGCAAACCATACGAAATATATAAATCAATATTCTATAGCGCACCTTACACGGTCAATAATACTGACAATATGTTATTATATTGACAAAAATATTGACCGTGTAAGGTGGATATATTGATGGTTTGATGGACTGAACTGACACGAATTCGAATTTCCGAATATCAGGCATCAATATCAGCGAGTAGAGGGATACTGTCAGTATTACTGATCGTCTAGGGGGTGCGCTGTCAATATTGGATCAATCCTTAGTGTAACGTCAGCTGCTGTCAACAATGAAAGCAGCAAACATGCTTTCTTAACCAATCTAGCGCTTACACTTTACTGTACGTTGTATGCCTAAATTTAAAATTATCGTAATACATGCTCTCTATCGAGGATCCATTTTCAACAGGCACGGGTAATAGTAGGTTATGTACTGAATGAAATATTGACAATAATAATGATCGTGTAAGGTTGAAGAATATTAATACAGAGATTGAAGTGGATTGTTGAAATATTGTCAGTATTGATTGATATCAATATTGTGGACCGTGTAAGGTACGCTTATTACTAACCTAACAAGGTTTGGTTTTGCATGAAAAATTTACTTAAGGATTCAGAAAAACAGTCCAGTGAAGTTATCTTGCTAAAATTTCTGACCTGTATATCCTCTCGGTCTTCTAAATAAGTCCCAACCAGAATATTGTTCGCAGATCTCAGGAGCGGCAATACCTTCGATTAAGGTAAAAATAAAATGTACCTGGTACATTTTTTTTATTCTTGGGGCATGAACTTATGGTGGTAAAAAAGTATCCCATATAGTGCTAAATACATCTTTAACGCATTCATGTAAAATTTCACATTGTCTATATCTGTGTGATAACTAATAACCATTTACCATTCACCACTCTTACTACATAATATAATATTATATGATCAACACCTAATAATATTGTTTATCCGTTAAATTAAAAAAATCGCTATATACTCGCCAACGTCTGATAAGGTTTTTGTATAGATATTGTGGGGAATTGTATATTAAAATACATCATAACTTTTTTATTTTCTATTTTGTTTGAATGCATTCTTTCAGGTATAATATTTTTTATTGTGCTTTATTATTAACATAATTTAAGTCTTCAGGTGTTCACTTGAAATAAACGTGAGCAAAGTAAAAAAGCTTCCAAGACCTATTTCAAAAGGCATCAACAATTCTAATTGGTCTGAGCTCCGCCAATAACTGACAAAAACAATGTTCTCAAGACGAATCATAAGAAACCCTTTATCTTCTTGCAACGGTTAAATATCATTTACAAATTTTTCTTTTGACAAATAACGAACTTTTTACTCTTCAAGTCTGGACTATTCTATCTCAAAATTACGGTTCTAAATTCTGTATGCAAAATAAAAAAATATGCATAGGCAATCAGATTAAACAGGAGAAAAACATATACCTTACCGTGAGAAAGGTCTTAAAAAACATCTGGGTAATGCATCTAGGATAGGAAAAGAACCGGTGTCCCGTTTTTTAGTGTGCCAAATTTAAATCTAAAAATGCGGACGTGAAAAAAACTAGCGACCCCTCGCAAGCAGCAAGCATCCTTATGTGGGAAAAAGTCACCCCTGAAGTTTTTTACGTAGGTACGTCTTTTAACTACACCATACGCGGAAGTTATGCTAAGTAGAAATAGGAAAAAGTAATAAATTGTAGATAATTTTTCAGGTTGTTTTTCTCTTTCTTTTTTTCTTTAGTAGGTAGGTAGTGAGGTAGTGGTTTACCGTTGGAGATTAGAAAAAACAATATAAAAAGTTTATGTCTTTATAATTATTTTTTAATTAGAAGTAGGAACCTATTGTGTTTCATTGGAAATAGAGTATACAATGGTAAAACGGCAGATGGATTTTTTAAACACTCGTTCTTAGGTTAGTCAAAGACGTTGTAGATAAATTATTTGAGATGCACGTGAACTTGAAGAAACATAGTAAGTACATACTTTTCACTGCTTCACTGCCTGCGGCTTGGTTCTAGATACTTCTTATACATACTTTGGCACACTCTCGTTAAGCCCCTTTAAGGGTTCTTTTTGCACTAGTAAGAAAAAAATTGGTAAAATCTTTTTGGGTTCTTTTAATAAAAATAATAAAAATGCTATATTAATAGGGTAAATCCTAAGTGCTTTAGATGCAGAGTTCTCACAGAGTGAACGTGTTTAATTAATTTTCTTTAAAATTTCTCCAGAATGTTGTAAAGTATAAAAAAGCATTTCATTTGCGAATGATATGAAAATAAATATTGTAACATAAACATAAGTTATTCCTGCATATTATTCTATCCTACAACATCTTATAAACAAAAACAAACATTTGCCGTCTATGTAAGGTCTTTGAAATTAATTATACCACAAAAATATGAATTATAATAGGTCAATACTAATATGTTATTTAAAAATGCAAGCCTTTTTTGGCATTTGTAAGGTTGTTTCTGGTTTTTTGGCATTGTATTGGATTGTTTCTAAAAACATCCTTACACATATTACTGCGATATTTTCAAAATTTGTACAATATACCATATCTAAAATTTTGTAAATGCTATTTTGACAATTAGATGGAATACCAGGCGGAGAAGAGGAACTGTCACTGGATTTTTTTTTAAAATGGCCTAATTTAAAATTTAAAATATTTACTTTACAATATATTAGTGGTATAGTTATCTAATGAATTGACCTAAATAACTGGACATTTTCTTTCATCTGCGTCCTAGGTACCAAACTATAAAGCACATGCCAAAGGGTCCAGGATAAACGAACAGAAAAAAGGTAAATCAAACTACCGGCCTGCATAAAAAAGGGTTTTTTCATAGCACCTGGCCTTAAACACATATAAAACACAAAAGGGTTTCAAAGAAGATAAAAAAACCTTGGGGGACATTTTTTATTCGATTTTTTTTTTATTAATGAGATTCAATTATTTAGTGGGTCATCCGTTAGAACGACAACGAAAGAGAAATACAGAGACAAAGAGGAAGTCGCAAACGACAAAGATAAAATGTGATTAAGGAGGTTCGCATTTAACTGTCATTTTTTTGTTTGGGTTTTTTTTTACATGACAATGAGGTATTAACAAGTTTTTGTTCGAGGTGTTTTAATTACGGAAAGGTTTTTAGAAAAATATCGGTAAATCATTTTTGATAGTCAGGATAGAGTATTAGTATGGTAATTGGGGATAAAATTTATAACTGTCATACAAGGCATAAAATAAAACTTTTTTATGATCAGTAATGTAACCGTTTTGGAAGTTAAGAGTGACTCGGATTTCGTACGATTAATATACAGTGAGATCTACTTTACGCTCTGTTAAATAGAATTTCTGTTCTCGCGAGACTAGAGCGGTTATTGATATTATTACACAGGAATTCACTAAAGGGTTTAATATTCAGAACTGGTTAGATCTTCTAGTTGACCAGTTAGAATTAGAGCTGCCCACTGGAGTGCCACACCAGTGGCGGTGCCGTATATAAGCAACTACGTATAATATAATAATGCTTTATATAATATTACCCAGTTACCATTAAAAGTTCGGATTGTCTCGGTTGTCCGATGCGGCGAAAAAATGTTTTTATATAAAGAAAACGACCGTTCGCCATCTACAGATGTTATCTTTGGGTAGTCTCTGAACTTATTAGCACTGTTACTATAAATATGTCTTAGTCTGGCAAAATCTCAATTTTTTTCTTATTATACCGTAAATTTTCCCTCTAACACAAATACCTGTCTTATTTAAAGTCTGTAGCACTTCTGGCACGTCATCTTTTATTCGCAAGGATTTACCAAGGGATAATGACGTATTTTGTAACTTGTTTATGGCAGCGGTTAATTCGGCTCTGTGGATGGTTTTTAAATCTGCTTCTACCTGTACATTTTAAAATTTGATCTGACTTTCTCTAATTGCTGCCGATTCTTTACCATCGGACTGTAAAATTAAGGATTTTATTTTTTGAAAGTGTTGCAAATAATAAATGCTGCCTCCAACCATGTACCTTATCGTGAAAGAATCGGCTGTGGAGGTTCTGGGGTACCAGGACACTGTTTATGAAATTCTCGAGTGCGTTTGGGGGATTTACGAACAACTGCTTTGATATTAGATATCTAATGTGTAGTAAATGAGGACACACAGCTTTGAATGAAATTCAAACTGCGGCGCCATCACTAAGAAGTAGTAACACTTGATTCATTAAAAGTTGAAATTTGTGTAATGTAGGTAATATCTGATGCTGAATTGCTTCGCTAGTACATTTTTCTAATCTTTTACTGGCTAATAAATATGCAGGTGACGGTTCAAGCGGATCCAGTTCACGTATTATAACGTTGACCACAGAATGTATTTTTAGAACATGTTGTCTCGTCAACGGCTAACCACAGTTTTGTATTGTGTAGTTGAGATATAAAATTACTGTCAGCTTAGGATTATATTTCTTCCAAAACTATAGAAATGGTTCAATATATAAATATCGGCACATTACACAAGCACAGCATAATAAGTAAATCGAAAAGAAATTGTGTATAAGGGCCCCTCTTTTAAATTTATGTTTTACACTGTTTACGGGCCTTACACAAATATATTTCTTAAAGGCCAATTAGCTTAAACCACACATATTATTTGCGACCCCTTATATTTTAAATCAGGAAATTCCCGTATAAACCTTCTAACACTGTGATCCAACAGTCGCGTGTTACTGCACACTCTCGGCATATTACGAACTACCAAATTCACAGCGACAAGATAGAAAAATAAAATCATCAAGTGAGCATGCACGCCAGATAGGATGTCAAAGCTAAACTAAATGGCTGCTGCGACCGAGTTCCCAGCGATGTAATGCCACTGCACTGGTCACCCACGACGGGCAGCTTTAGTTAGAATTTAATAACTTTTTGTTGACTCACTGTTAATTGTGAAATTAGGCTGTTCTTAGCAATAGTGAATCAAGTTTTGATTGAAGGCGAGAGTAATATGACATCTATAGGGTAAAGATAATAGTGATATTGAATTTGATTCTTAAGATTTTTGAGAAAATTTGGCAACCTTGAAAAAATCCATATAAATGGACAAACGCGAAACAGTATAAGACATATAGAACATCACTAATAAACTAAAATATTGCTCTTACAAAAGAGAAACTTTTACTTGAAAAGAAAACGGACCTCACTCGTATGAGGTCACATTTTCTCTCTCACACTTGTGAGTAATATCGTAATACCTAATAGGATAATAAATGAAATAAAATTCCTTGTTTAGTCTCTTGTATTTGAGGTTTTGGATCTGAATGGCATAATATTATTTTATTGACCTTCCATCAACATTTCTCCTTGCTACCTTTCTACTCGGATATCTATACGGTATCCATTTGGTTTTGAGAATGATGACAGAAAAAACAATTGAACAAGAATTAACCCTATTGGTCAGTTCTATGGACCGTTTACACCAGAACATATTTTAGTGATCACAATATTCATCTTTTCTTTCCTGATAATTACGGAGGAATCAGACTTCTTCCTATCCGCGTTGGCGAAAGTGCATTAGACAAAGACAAGTAAAAAAAGGATTTGTTCAAATTTTTATCGTACATTCTTTGCTTGTGGAAGTATTGCTGGTTATATACTTCGAAAGATTAGTCATCGCAAAATTCTTTTTTTCCTGATAAAATCCCTGCGGAATCCGGTTCCTCTCTATCCTTGTTAGCAAAAGGGGCATTAGTAAAAGACAAATAAAAACGATGTTGTTGCCAATAAAAAAGAATAATCAAACAACATTTCATCACAGGCGGCTTTGTTTGTGCGCAAGTATTTCTGGTTGCCTGTAGTGAAAGTTTAATCGGAGTTGTCCTCGGAGTTGTCATAAAAATAAATTTCTAACCTGACAAAATACTTAAGTAAGTTTTATGATTTTATAGCAAAAGACCTTTGTTTTTACTGAACACAAACAGCATTTGCAAAAATCTCGTTTTTATTAAACAAAAACAGTGTCAGCATAGCCACATTAACCTTATTATTTTATAGCATTTAAAATTGTTTCCTACCCAAATAACAATACTACCTCTAACCAACAATTTGCACTAAAAGGATCGGAGGAAAAGTATTTAAATAAATAAAGGAAAAATTTCAAAACTGAGTACCTAAATATTTGGTAATTATTTAGATTAACGTAAACAGCGAATTTTTTCATGAAATTTTGCACAGACCCTAATTTTGGGTCATAGAACACGAATCCGAAGTCAGTTTTTGGCGGTCGCGTAAAAAATTTTTTTAAACTTTTAGGTTAGTTTTTCAAGGAATTTCTTTAAATTTGTTGGCTGAGCAAAAAGGTGGTCAGGTTTGCTCAGTTTTGATTGATATAGATACATATATATCTATATCAATCAAAACTGAGCAAACCTGACCACCTTTTTGCCCAGGTTGGGGGAGCAAAAAAAAATGTTTTTTTACGAGACCGCCAAAAACTGACTTCGGATTCGTGTTCTACGACCCAAAATTAGGGTCTGTGCAAAATTTCATGAAAAAATTCGCTGTTTACCTACGTTAATCTAAATAATTACCAAATATTTTTATTAGGATAAACAATTTATAATAAGGTTAAAAAATATACCCTATTCTCCGACATATAATGAAAATGGATCTATAATATAGCCTACCTGCGAACAGTGATGTTTGTGGAAGTTAAAGACGCGATAAAAATTGTTTAACCGAATATACCAAGTAGTTTCACAATTTTTAACTGTAAATGTTGAGTCTTAGTTCCAGAAGGATAGATACACTTTGTAATGGCACTGTGATTTCTGCTTTAAACTGAAACCAAACGCTTCTAGGGCGCAATTTTCACTACTTTCTCAATAACTAAAGAAATCTTCTGTAATGCCCACTATTCTCAACTTTATATCTGGTCGGTGTTCCTGTTACTCTTTCCCATAACGCCCGGTCCAAGTAATGTAAAGGATAACAAATATGTACCTTGCGTAATATTTCAATAGTTGTTAGTCCATAGGCCTACCATTTTCATCTTAGTGTTAGTCAGTCCCAGATTCATAGAACACAGGAATTTAAGCTGCTAATACTTTATATAAACTTTTTAAGTATATTTTTACACTGCAAAAACAACTTATATCATGGGACATGCTTCAAATAATATGTCATATTAATCTTTCACATAACCTAACTTTCTATCAGCTGTAAAAATTTTACGAGTATGAGAGAGAAAGAAGACGAGAGAGAAAAAAATGAGAGAAAAAGAACATGAGAGAGAGACATAATTGACCTCTTCGTTGTAAAACGGGTTTCTGTCATCATTCTCAAAAGTAAATGGATACGGTATAGTCTGCTGAGAACTTAAGCAAGACAATGACATACTGCTTATATTTTTGAAGTAAATTTTTACATCACTTTTTATTTAGTTATTTTGCCGGACATTGATATTTTACGAAGGTATTTCTTTTATCGGAAAAAAGTATTCAACTCCTATGTAAAAATACATTTGAAAAGTAAATATTAACATACTTGTATAAAAACGGACTAATTCCACAATATATAGTCAACGACTCTGAAAGTTAAATGGAACTACACAAGTATAACGATACGTACCTCGTCATAGACGTACTAAAGATGCGTTTACTGCAAAGAGGTTTTAGTAACAAACAGACTATTGTCTATTCTAATATTCTAACCCATAAAAATTAGAGGTATACGAGAACCGATGTTGAGAGAGCATTACGCTGTCAAAGCGTATGGCAATCGTAGCGTAAGCGCTCGACACTGACTTAGAAATGAGATACCATTTCAGAGTAATCAGGAATTCCCCAAGTTATTTATAACCCAGTCAACTATGTGGCCCCCACCTACTTCTTGAGAATAGCTGTTGCCAGGCGTTCAGTAATGGGGCATATTTTTTGATTGATAAACTATACTAAAATAACGCAATAACTGTAAGTTAATATCTGCAGCAGTTTTAAATTCCACAAGCTAAAGCATGACTAAGGACTAATAAGATATATCAATGTACCATTATTTCTCGTCATATTAATTTTTTAGTAATTTATTTCCATTGCATGGTGACGAAATTTAGAGTGGGAGTGGCAACGTCGCTTCACGTGGCATCGTCTGGTTCATTGGTGAATCTAGAGGATTTAAAGGCGTAAGTGTGTGTGTGTACGTTCCAGGAGTTTTTCTGGGTGGAATACAGAATACAGGAAAGCCATTATAACGCCTGTCGTTCTTTGTCATGCACATGCACAATGTAAAAACAAAAGTTCTGAATAAACGGTTGCGTCTCGTTTTGCTGAAGGTCAATGGCGTTTCATAAAAAGTCACACGTTGACTTTGAGAGAATTTTCTGTTCACTAAAAACTCTTTGATTTTCTCTATACAATGAAATTTTCAAATTGTAGAATTGTAAAAGATGTCTTAGAGGTAGATTATGTGAACAAGAGAGGTTCTTATAATATAATACTAACAACTGGTAGATCGTCTAAGCGATTCATATCTGTGAAAGAAAAATAGATCATAGCACGTGTGTGAACGAAAAAAGTTCTATTGTAAGGAAAGGGGTCATTTCCAATTATTCGCTTCAATGTCATCGATTTTTTTTTATTTTATTGATCTTATTTATACGCCACTGTTCGTTGTATCTATCAATGTTATCATATAAAAGCGTATATTATGCATACGGGCGGCGCGGTACGCTGTACATAAATGTATTTAGGTGACCCTTTATTATCAATATTAGCTTTTGACAGTTTATCTTGTACAGTCTGGCAGATAGCCGGGCTTTAGGGCTTATCTTATCACAAAACACACCGGTCGTTATAATTTACAAATGTGAAATAAAAGGGACTTGCCCCGACTATGCTGATTATGGACAAACAAGCCATTGTAATAAAAGAGATATAAAAAATATTTATAATGTATAGCAATAGAGGATAAAATCCAGATTATTAAGGCGTTGCACCTAACTTAAAAAAGCTATAATATCTTCTGTTTTACTCTGTCTTTTCGCATCTTTATCGAGGCCGATTTACCTGGTTAATTGTTTTTAAAACACCCGGTCCTAAGTTTTTTATTCTGTTAAACCTTTTTGCCTTAAAACATTTTTGACTTCATTCATCCACCTCTACTTTGGTCATCTTCTACGTCTCCGTCCATACACTTCCATTGCCATTTATTTTCTGTCAACATTATCCCTTCTCATCAGATGCCCCATACCATTGTATGATATTCTCGCTTTCTTTTAACACTATTTGGTCTTTCAAATTACACTGACGATTTTTTCCATGTTGTCGTCTAACAATTACAGTTTTGGCCATTTAGACCATGTAGAAGTTTATTGGGATGATATTGCTTTATATACTACTGTACTTTGTATATTTTCCTTTAGAATCAACAAAACTTTATATGAAAAGAAACTAAATTTTTAATATTTTGTTTGTAAATAGCCTCTCTGTTTTCATAAGATCCTCACTTCAAAATAAATTAATTCAAAATCAAAATATTATATTTTTTATCTCATCCTAATGACATTCAATAGGAAATCCATATAAGATAATATGGGTAAAATAAACCAAACATTATACAATTGCAATTTCATACACACATATTTTCATTGACTTTACCTAATATATGTAGCTATTTTATACGAACATATTTGCAAACTACAGTTATTAAAACTGACTGACAGTTGAAAAGAGCAGATTTGATGGTGCATACCGACGGTCAGCGCATCACTTATTTTCAATAAAATATTGGTCGGCATACTTTAAATGAAACCACTGGACTGCATAATCATGTGGTTACTGCACTTATAAGCGTTGAATGAAGAAATAAGAGAAGCTGTAACGTAAGATGAATATATATACATAAATGTGCTTATGTAGGTATCTAGTCCTTTCAGTCCTTAAGGTCTCTTGTAACCGGTTGACATAACTTTGTATATTTTGTACATGTAACTTGTAACGGATTTTTTTAAATACCATAGCAGCTAATTTTAGAAATTTGTTTTTTCAAGTAAAAATTACCTTAAGTTGCTCTTTCCAAATGAGGCAAAGCAACCCAAGCAACGCATGTCCAAAAAGAAAATTTTTACGAGAATCGGAAAAAATACTGCTTAGTTTGCTGCTTGTAGTGTAGAATTATGTTTAATTGAAGGCTTCTTGTGAAAAATCTGGATTAGAGAAGCGTTTTTTTTTTGATACAGAAACCCTAAAAATGTAATTATGTGAAAAAGTCTACGTGAATTCACAAAAGTAGATTTTGGCTAAAATTGACATGTATTGTTTTTCAAATAAACGCCTCAATTTTATTTCTCTCATCCAAGAGGATCTAGGAAAATCTTTTGACACAGTGGCGTAGCTAGGGGGGGGGGCGGCCCGCCCCGGGTGATACCCTTTAAGGGGTAACACCCGCATCAAACAAAAATCAAAATTTTAACAGTACAATAGCCTGCCCCGGGTGACACCCTTTAAGGAGTGACAATCGCATCGAACAAAAATCGAAATTATAAGAATACAATAGCCTGCCCCGGGTGACACCCTTTATAAGGAGTGACACCCGCATCAAACGAAAATCGAAATTATAACAATACAATAGCCTGCCCCGGGTGACACCCTTTAAGGAGTGACACCCGCATCAAACAAAAATCAAAATTATAATATAATAGCCTGCCCCGGGTGACACCCTTTAAGGAGTGACACCCGCATCAAACAAAAATCAGAGTTATAACAATATAATAGCCTGCCCCGGGCGAAACCCTTTAAGGAGTGACACTCGCATCAAACAAAAATCAAAATTATAACAATACAATAGCCTGCCCCGGGTGACACCCTTTAAGGAGTGACGCCCGCATCAAACAAAAATCAAAATTATAACAATACAATAGCCTGCCCCGGGTGACACCCTTTAAGGAGTGACGCCCGCATCAAACAAAAATCGAAATTATAAGAATACAATAGCCTGCCCCGGGTGACACCCTTTATAAGGAGTGACACCCGCATCAAACGAAAATCGAAATTATAACAATACAATAGCCTGCCCCGGGTGACACCCTTTAAGGAGTGACACCCGCATCAAACAAAAATCAAAATTATAATATAATAGCCTGCCCCGGGTGACACCCTTTAAGGAGTGACACCCGCATCAAACAAAAATCAGAGTTATAACAATATAATAGCCTGCCCCGGGCGAAACCCTTTAAGGAGTGACACTCGCATCAAACAAAAATCAAAATTATAACAATACAATAGCCTGCCCCGGGTGACACCCTTTAAGGAGTGACACCCGCATCAAACAAAAATCAGAGTTATAACAATATAATAGCCTGCCCCGGGCGAAACCCTTGAAGGAGTGACACTCGCATCAAACAAAAATCAAAATTATAACAATACAATAGCCTGCCCCGGGTGACACCCTTTAAGGAGTGACACCCGCATCAAACAAAAATCAAAATTATAATATAATAGCCTGCCCCGGGTGACACCCTTTAAGGAGTGACACCCGCATCAAACAAAAATCAGAGTTATAACAATATAATAGCCTGCCCCGGGCGAAACCCTTTAAGGAGTGACACTCGCATCAAACAAAAATCAAAATTATAACAATACAATAGCCTGCCCCGGGTGACACCCTTTAAGGAGTGACGCCCGCATCAAACCAAAATCAAAATTATAACATTACAATAGCCTGTCCCGGGTGACACCCTTTAAGGAGTGACACTCGCATCAAACAAAAATCAAAATTATAACAATACAATAGCCTGCCCCGGGTGACCCTTTAAGGACTGACGCCCGCATCAAACCAAAATCAAAATTATAACAATACAACAAAAAGCGCACATTCGAGGGCAATGGGCTTGTTTAGATATTTCGCGTTTTCAATAAATATGTTAATATTATTGCACAATCAGTCAATCGAAAAACACACACAAAAAATTACGTCTGCTGGACGGATATAACCAAAATATTAAGGTTTAAAATTCGATAAAATTGAAAACATTCAGTTTCCAGCTTGACGTCATCCCACGAAAAACAACTGAATGTAACGGGCAATGCGATAAATCCAATACAACACCGCCATGATCCCCTAAAGGGAATACGATTTTTGACAAGTGTCATTTTGACAAAGTTCATTGCAAAATATTTGCAGCTGTGCCAATGTTTATTGCTCATCGTGGGACTACGTCACCAGACGCCATCGTCCCGTTTCATAATGAGCGATGTTTGACCGCTGTTTTGGGGGTGAATTCCATCAAAAATAATTCTAATATTTTGGAGATAAGCTTTTCAAATGAAGCACTTTTGTACTATGAAATAAAAAAAAATTTGCTGGATAAGCCCATTAAAATTAAAATATAAAAAAAATTTCACTTTTGTGCGAGCTTAAAAAAGTTGATTTGCAAAACTCTCCAAAATTCAATAAATCTAGCCAATATTAATACCAAAACGTAATGCAGACCAGTCAAATAATGGTTGGTTAATGAATCCACTTATGGTAAAAGAAATGATGACTGATCAGAAATGTAATGAGAGCGAGTGGCGATAGCAAGCGTCTTGGTTATTCCTCCATTGGCGGCGCGGCGTATTTAGGTATTCATCATGGATCAAACGATAAAAAGTCAAACGCGAGAAGTGATTGCCAATGTTTATAGGGTCTGTTATGAAGAGGCCATTGTTTTCATTGTCAAAAGTTTTTGTTAAATATTTAAGTAAATTTATAGTCAATATTTTTGTTATATTTATTTGTTACCTTTTATTCAGCCGAAAATAATAAGCACGCCTATTTTCGTAGAATTTATTAGAATGGCCTAGCCTTTTTTTGTGGCATTTTCCCCTTTCGACTCTGTCACAGACTGATTTGCCAAACTTTATACATACTAGTTTATGAATAAAAGTTTGTAAATGTTTCAAGCAAGAATTTTTATCTACTTGTAAAATTCTATACCGAAAGATTTGTTTTAATTGTAGAACTCTAGTAATTATTTTTAAAAAAATTATCTATTTTAAATTTTTCTTATTTAAAAATCCAGGAATATCACTAAAAATGTAATGATAAAATAGAAATTTTGCCGCCAAAAGTAACCCAAACGGGTTAGTTTGGGCGTGGCACCAAAAAAATTTTCGAATGCGGCGCATTTTTTTTTCCTTCGAACCCTACCATGGGGTGTCACCCACCTTAGCTACGCCACTGTTTTGATATTACCTTTAAGAAAGGCATTTTTCGACTTTTTTATTAATTTTTTATATCTATTTAGAAAATACATTTACGCTCTTTTTAAAATACAATTTTTCGAAAATGTGCAAACCTTACCAAACCCAAAAAGTCTAATCCATGCGGATATGTTCAAGTTTGCTTAGGATGTTTTATGGATTTGATTCATTACCATTTTCTAAACCATTGAAGTTGAAAAGTTGATTTTCGAAAAGCCGTATAATCGAAAAATTATATTTCCGAATAATATATTTTTGGGAAATTATATTTTTAAAAATTTATACCTTCGAAAATTATATTTTCAAAAAAATATTCTTAGAAACTTGTTTTACAAAATGTTACAAAGCGATATCGCGAAACCAGTTAAAAATATGTTCATAAAATTTTGGTAAGTTGATAGGGAGATGGGGGGTTTAATTTAATTAAACATATTTTTAACATTTATCCCCTCTTTCCATTTCGAGGGGTGGGGGTAACTTAAATTTTAGTTTAATAGGTACCTATTTTCCTTTTTAATGTCTTTATCATTATGACTACGGACCTAAACGGTATATTTTATTTACCCACTTACCATGGGTAAAGTGTATCAACACATATTTTCGAAAACCCCTTTTTCAAAAATTTATTTTCTGGACATGTGCAAATCTCAAATCTTATCAAACCCAAAAACTCGAATCTATGCAGGTATGTTCAGGTTTGCTTAGAATATTTTTCTGCATTTGTTATATTAACATTTTCTAGACCATTTTGATTCAAAATTTTATTTTCGAGAAGCTATAAAATTCGCAGTTCGTAAATTTTTTTCAAAATATTCTCAAAAAATCTTTTTCTAAAAAATTTTGGATTCACTCTTTTTTAAAATACCTTTGAAAATATTAAATTGTTGTTTATAACTCTCCATTTTCCAAAATGCTGGAACAAACTCTGAACTTGTTGATTTTGTTTAATTCCTATTTTTCTTTTTTATTTTATTATTTTTAATTTTTTATCAGTGTGACTGCGGAGTTAAACGGTATATTTTATAGGCCCACTTATCATGTAAGCATTGATAAAGTGTCTTAAAAATTGAAAAGAGTTTCCAGACCCATGAATATAAATGCTGACCTCTGGCCTGTTAGATTCTTAATCAGATATGCGGAAAGTCCTTTGAGTGTCCCAGACACTGACGAGGTCTGGTTAGGGTCAAATGTGATTTATATATTTACATTAGAAAGAGTGTGTCTAGGAACATCTTTAGTTCAAAGCAGTGCGGCTATTGAAAAGCTATGTAAAAGTAATTACTTACTAGAGAGAATTGTTTTAGACACGAAAGTATTTTATTCCATTTTTAATGTTTGAAAAGAAAACGTTGTTATGAATGTGATTTTTTGGAGAAAATCGAAAATTTCAAACATAATCTAATACTTGTGAAAAGAGAGACAATTTTTTTATTATTTAACAAAATATACAGATTCTTTTTCACTAAACTTTTGTTAAATTTGAACAGCCAGATTCTCTAACGCTAATCCGGCCTAGTTTGACAACCAAACGTTTTAAATTGACAAGTGTAAGAATAAGACAACTAATTATAGGTACTATGAACTCGATTCTGAGCTTTTTCGCAAATTTGTAAAGAAAAGGGCCATTTTGGTACGTACTTTCGACAATAATAGAACTAAATTCATTACAGCAACCTGTTCCAAGATGAAAATCATTTGGAAACCAATCAAATCACTGAAATATGAAAATAATTCATACGTTTTTTGTCGACTTATTAACAATGACAGGACAAAAACCGGTCAAAATATAACTGATCAACTATAAGATCTTTATTTATACCAGTACTAAATCTTAAACTTTCTTAGTGAATCAGAATGTAAATGTAGTATACGAAGACGACGATCTATATTAATATATGGCCTAACTGTAGTGGACATAATTTGGTACCTACATTCAGTGGCGTATTTAAGGGGGATCCAGAAGATCCGGAACCCTCCTCCCTCAACAGCAGGGTATTTTTTATCTGTATCTACGTAGACTTCAAGCCTAAGTACTAATGTACCGCGGGCGTCTGAAGAGAAGAAAAATGTAATATATTGACAAGGGATTTAAAGAATTGGAGCTTGGAAAGGGTAGGGAAAACATCTGCAGGCAATTTGTTTCATAATCTGGAGGTATGAATGAACGAGAGAAGTGTAAAGTTCTCGACTTTTCTAGCCCGACTGTAAAGGGATGCATATGTAACGCGTCTCTTGTTATTCTGTTAGGAACAACGCGGGAAATTACAGTGGCTAGTTCTTCAGAGCAAGATCCATGGCAGTACTGGTAGAAAACTGATAAATCCCAACAGTGCCGCGATCAGCGAGAGAAGGGAGTTTTCTTGTTAGGACTGGGTAATTGATGAGTCGAGTGGCTCTCTGGACAGAATCAAGGTTGTTAAGTGTCGAAGGTGATGCCGCTCCCCAGATGTGGGAACAGTACTCTAGGTTAGGTCTTATTGGGGAAACATAGAGAGTGTGTCAGTTGGAAGGAGAGAAGTATTTTCTGCCTCGAAAGAGAAAACCAAGCGTTTTACCTGCTGATGTGACTATTAAAGTAATGTTTTTGTACAAGCTGAGATCCTATTAAAAAGCAATGCCAACAATATCGAATGTTTCTTTATTTTGTAAGCCTAAGCCGTTCACGTGAATGGAATGCGTTATTAGATTTTTTGCGTAACAAGGAACAAAACTGAGTTTTGGACACGTATCTGAAGCTAAAGATGCATGGACACAGCTTAGCTTCTCTCCGGCAAATTCATAGGACACACACTTTCATACAAGGTTTATTTCTTACAAATAATATTATGTGAAGAAATAAAATACATATTGAAGCTGAACTTGAAGTATGAGTCCTTCCTTATTATCGATATGCATATACGTCAACAAAACAGTCATATAATTGCAAAAAGTCAAACTTGTATCAGATAATTCTATCATAATTAGAAACATACAAACATTGCGCTTTTAGACAACGAACGTCTAAAAAGACCAATTATTATAAATGGTCGTCTGTTAATCAGCTATTACTCTTCGGATATTTTAATAACTTCACTTGATTGACTCACCATTGTCCATCTGGTTTCCACAATGAATACGCATAACATATTGAAGCAAGAAATGCTCTCAACAGGTATAAAATTAACCACCTCTGGCGATATAAGATTAAATGGCTTCCTCATGGAACAAATTGTACTACGACAGGGTTGTTCTCTTTAAGATTTGGTGACTGAATTTAGTACTTTTTTAGCAAAATATGCCTTTGGAATTAAAAAATTTAGATTTTTTTTCGATTGTCACTAAAAGGGCAAAAAAATTAGATGGTAATATTTTAGTTTGGAAACGCTGCGGCTGGAAGCGTCAGATATGGGGTGGTTTAAGGTATTTTTAAAAAGAAAAAATTCTGTCAAATGCAAGCCATACTTGCACAATTAGTGTTCCGTGTTATCAGTCCCCCACTTAACCTGAGCAAACCTTGGTCGCCCGATCCCCGCCCATCTGCCGCGCTACCCGCCGCCCCAACGCCGTATCACATCGCGTATGCGCTGAGCTGAGAGAGGAGCGTTTAGACTGAGCCAAATTAGAAATTTAGAAAAACTTGTAATGACAAAAGTTGTTCCTTACATGGTGGGAAATATTTTTGTCAAACATCTTTTGCTCTAAAACCAATGGTTCAGCAGTTATGAGGAAATAAACAATTAAGTTGTTTATAACAATTGATCGCGCTAGAATTTTTCAATCCTGATAATTTTTGCTCAATCTACACTTAATTCTCAATGTTCATGATTTTTTCAGATTTTTCTCAGCGATCCTTTTGGTGATGAGGGTGGGAGACAGCAAATTTTAAGCGTTTTTCCCGAAAAGTGTAAGTTTAAAAAAGCATAAGAAAATCAATCATATATATTGTTGACCTCGTGCTTCAATAAGCTTTCATTTGACACTCTACACGATGACCTTGAATTTTTTTTTTCATTTCCAAATTTATCCCCTGAAATTAAGCCCCATAATCAAAATTCAACTCTTTATATACTTCACGTCTATAATTGGGCCACCACACCCTATCTCTGTGCTAAATTTCAAATTTTTACGTCGCATAGCTTCAGAGAAAAAACGCCTGTGACAGACGGACGGACACCGTGATTCTAAAGGTGTTCCGTTTTGCTAATTTTAGCGCGGAACACTAAAAATGTGCGATTTGACGGTACAAAAGTGTTGGGAATGCTTGTAGACTACCCCAGACCCATTTCAATATATTAAACTATTTTCATAACACCCTGTGTATACTTTCTAAAAGCTTCTTTATTGGCGACTTAATTAACATCGTGCCATCCTCTTCAGGCAATTTGTCAACTAGTGTAACGGGGAATGTTTTCGTTTCACCTTTATCTTCATCATCGTGTTATTTGGCATCATTGTCAATTTTGCCGTCAAGTGAGCCCTTCCTCCCCGTTAAAAATCAGCTGATTTCTGCTGGCTTCCTTAATTCGAATCGCCTATACATTATAGTCACACGTAGTACAATTACTATACCAAGGTATTATGCAGCACCTCTCCAACAACGGAATGCATAAAATTAAGAAAAAGGGCACATGTGACGATGACCAAGGGTTGCCGATTAGACTTCACGCAGTACAAAAACAGGTTGCAAACGCCAAGATGTTATATCAGCTTGATGAGGGTCGAAAATTAATGTCGATGGTCAAAAAGTCCGGCAGGCTGAAAGAACCCTGTATAAGGTGGCTACTCCTGAAAAGAAATGTGCCGATGGTGGATTTAACTTTCTAATAGCGACAGGTGGCTATCGGCTGATTTTTATATTAAAGGATACACGGTGTGGGTGAGTTGTAAATTTTAAACTGATTTAGAACATATATTACCAAATATTATAAAAGTGTATAACAGGCTCGTCAATATTACAAGAAATAATAAAAGCATAGCTACAATAACAAATTGGAGACAAACTAAGTATACAAATAATAAGGTTAACCTTTTTTTTTTTTTTTTTTTTTTTATTTTGGTTTAAAATATTCCTTATATTCCGGCAGGCTGTAGGGCTCCATGTCACATAACAGTGTAAAAATTTCACGCTTAAATACACACTGTGCCACTATAGTCCGAAAGTTCCTTGGTAGTATGTTAAACATTTGAATACACTTGTACTTCGGCGATTTTTCATACAAAGAAAGTCTGTGTTTTGGATATTGAAATGAGCGTACCTTATTTCTTGTAGTGTAATCATGGTTGTAAGCATTATCAAAAAAATATGATCTATTTTTAGACATGAATGAGTCAATTATGTACAAGTACCTAAATAAAACATAATGGAACGCAAATTATATTTTTCTAATCGAGTTACGAACCCTGGAAAATTTTCTTTTTTAATAAGTCCAGATCGTTGTAATTAAAATAATTTGTTATTTTTTGACAATACCTATTTTAAGACATTTACTCCTGGATACAGTATCGATAAGACTGCTCTAACTTGACAATCTTTTCGCTAGTTTATAACGAAAAAAGAAAGTGTATATAAAGGCTGTCCCAATAGGTACTTTTGGATTTAAATTTGGCGCCATTTCAACAACTTAACCTAGAAATTTTATATTTTGCATGTCTCATCTAGAGTTCCATCGTTTTACGACAGAACAACGTGTTAAAATAGTTCAAACGTACTACGAAAATTCCCATTCTTATACGAAAACAATTCGTAAACTTTATTTATTTTTTGTGCGTAATTATGTGCCAAGTGACCATGCAACTCAAAAATGTGAGGTTCCCTGATGGGTTGTTGATTTAAAGGGCCAGTGCATCCAAGAAGTGCTCGATTTAATGAAAATATCGCTAAACTTAAATCCCAGAACCTCAGTTCGTCGTCGATCTCAACAGTTGAACATAACGAAGAGCTCTCTGCATTGAATTTTGACCAAAGATCTGGCCTTGCATGCATATATAATATTCAACTAACTCAAGAGTTAGTGCACGGCATAAAAAGTTATAAATGATGTAGAATTTTCCAATAAAGTTATCTTTTCCGACGAAGCTCATTTCCACCTTGGAGGATATGCGAACGAGCAAAATTACAGGATTTGGGGAAGTGAAAATCCTCGACTGATTGAAGAAAATCCTTTACATCGTCTTCGAGTAACAATAATAGTACTATATTTATTTAGTAACAAGTTCCAAGATAAAAATCATTAGGACACCAATTAGGCAAATCGCTGAAATATTAGAAAAACCCAGGTTTGTCAGTTACTTATAGCGATATGTAAACCGTGATAGGACAAAATTAGTCAAAACCTTCTTCTTCTTGCACTGCTATGGCCGGTCATCGGTCGTTGGCTATATTCATTGTGATGGTTTTGTTGACTGCCCGGAACAATTGAATGGTTGTCTTTCCATACTATTCTCGTAGGTTCTTGAGCCAAGAAGTTCTTCTACCTGGCCCACATTTACTGGCGACCTTTGGAGAGTTTTATATGTTCCTAGTTGTCCCATTATGAGGCCGAAGTACTCTAGTTTTCGCATTTTTGTGATCTTAACTATTTTCAATTCCTTGTTCATTCGAAGGACTACGTCGTCATTGCTTACTCTTTCTACCCGGCTGGTCTTTAATGGCCGTCTATAGACCCATGGTTCAAATGTCTGCAATTTTTTAAGCGTGGCTTATGTTAGTGTCCAAGCTTCGACACAGAACAAAGAAAATAGGAAAGACATAACACCTTACCATTCTTACCCTTAAATCCAATTAATTACACACCGAACTCTATTCATTTTCGTGAATGCTGATGGGTCCCAATCTTCATTAATGGTGCTTGCCAGATATGTTAATTTATTAACCATCTCCAATATGCCATTTACCCATATGCGATTGTCTTCGATGTCCGCATCTTTGCTACTGATCGTATACTTAATTTTCCTTATGTTTAGTTTCAGGCCAAATTGTGTACATTTATTCCTTAATTGATTCATTAAATTTTGCAAGTTCTTACTACTGTTGGTTAGTATTAGCGTATCTAGAACTGTTAATTGTTACACCGTTAATGTTAATTCCCTTGGTTGCATCAGCTAGAGTCTCATTGAAAATCTCCTCCGAATAGAGGTTGAAGATCAGTGGGGACAAAATACAGCGACTCTTTTTTTATTAATTTCGTCTGACAGTTGATGTTCCAGTCGTACCGTTGCTAGTTGGTGCCACTGCAGATTAGCAACAATTCGGACGGCTTTGTCATCTCTGCCGGAACTTTTTGGAATTTCCATCGTTTTTTCATGTTTTACATTGTAAAAAGCCTTCTCAAAATCGATCGCGCAGAGGAATACATTCTGATTGACATCTCGATACCTTTGAATTAACACTTGGATACAAATAATACTTCTCTTGATCCAAGACCGCTTCAAAAGCCGAGCTGACTCCAATTGTTTCATCCAGCTTTTTGTACCTATATATTCTACCATATGTTACGCAGAGAAATATCTTCAGAGCAAGACTCATCAGGCAACTGTCCTGTGTTCATGACATTTCGGTGTTCTGCTTTTTTTGGGAATCATTACGAATATTGATTTGAGAGTTTAAAGAGTTTTGTCACAGTTTCGGTTCCGTTTTCTCCCAGAAGTTTGAGTGTCTCCGTGCCCACTTGATCCGGACCAGTTGCCTTTCCATTTTTTGGAATATTTATTGCTCGCTTGACTTCGTATGTGTATTTTGTGTATTATTTAGTGAATCTGCCTGTTCAAATATTTTTAAAACAGAGCTTTGTCTTATTTAATACCATATAGGTATTTTGCAAAAATAAACAAATATGGATCATTTTTCATTCTCTGTCAGCTTATTAATAAAGATAGCGTGTTTTCTAATTTTTAAACCATTTTTTTTATCAGGGGTAAATCCGTGTCGACAGTGCCAGGAACCGCCAAAGATGACCGCTATATTACCATAAAATTCAATCAGTAGCGTAGAATTTTATAGAATTTTGAATTAGTTTCTTTCATTTCTTGAACTAAGTACGTTTTCTATTAGGTACTTAAAATGATTTAGGTATATTCTAGAATAAAAAAGAAATAAAAAGGGGTGTGCGCGTGGGGGCTGGCACTGAAATATATTTTCTAAAAATAATAAGCGACTAACTTATTTACTTCGTAACAGCAGATTATGTAGACAGTTAAATGCTCAACAAAAGTTGTCCCTTGATTTTTTTTTAATTCCTGCTTGGTTTAGAAGATAAATGCAATTCTATTATATTATGTTCTGCCTAAACACAATCACAGAAAACGATGAAGGTGACCATAGGCTACACAGTAAAAATGCGATTATTTCCTAAACGAAGCTGAAATAAAAAACTGTCAATAAATAAGTTTTATTAGACATTTAACTATCTGCATACGTGTGCTATCGAAAAATAAATAAGTCAGTAACGCATATATTTTTTTTACAAAATTATTAGAGTGCTAGCCGGTACGCACGCCCCTGGTGAAACTGTCCACACCTTTTTAATGCTGTGATGTGTATTATTTTAAGTACTTTTCCCAGACCAAATTCATTCAAATTGCCATTTGGGAGAATTAAAAAAACAAGCTGTAACCGCCCTGTATCTCGGAAACGAAGCCGGAGCTGTTGATAGGAACTATATGTCCTATTTCTTGGTGTGGAACCTCCCCACGAACAATGGTACATGTTTTTTGAAACCCTTTATGTATAATATGGTAAATAATAATAAATAACTAATCATAATTTTTGCTTAAATTTGTATCGATAATTTTAATTTTTTTTTGGCAGGAGACGCCAATGATTTAATGCCACCACCGTAGCTGCACGATTGAGCAGTTGATTTTTCGGACTCACGCTAGTGGCCAGGGGTCACGAAGCGTCGTCCCCGTGGAGAAGTCACCTGGTGGCACCAGCCCGGAAACACGACGCCACCGACGCTGGCACGGAGTGGCCAGAGGTCACACCGTGTATCGACCAAACTCCAAGTGCGTGACACGATCAAGAAGTTAAAAAGATAAATAGAATTGATAAGGGTTAACTTAAATAAAGAAACGAAACCCGAGCACAGGTAAATGCGTTTAAATGTTTTCTTTCAATCTCTGGAAACTTAAGTTATGTAGGTAGAATTGGGTGAAAAAATCTGTTTTAAGACGTTTGCAACACGTCGATTGAAAAGAGGTACTGCGTTTTATTGTTAAAACGAGTAATTAGCTCCTATTAGCCCTCTTCTCTGTCATAAAAAGATTTTTGTGTTTACAAAAACCTAAAAATTTCAATCACGTACTGCGTAATTTTCTTGATTACTTCAAGTAGTAATAGGCTCTAAATCCATAGAATATTCAAACTTTTGGAAAATTAAAATATAGTCTTTATTATTTTTTCAACCTGAGACGTCTCACGTAGACCTCAAGCCTAAGTAATAACGTACCGTGGGCATCTGAAGAGAAGGGAAATGTAGTCCATTGACACGGGAATTAAAGGATTGCAGGTTGGGCGGGGAAGGGAAAACATCTGCAGGCAATTTGTTCCATAATCTGGAGACCCTAGGTATGAATGAGCGACAGAAGTGGGATGTTTTAGGCTTTTAAAGCTGGACAGTATAGGGATGCATAAGTAAAGTGATTTTTGTTGTTTTGTTAGGAGCAGTCAAGGGGGGAATTATAGCGGCTTATTCTTCAGATCAGAATTCGTGGAAGTACCGGTAGAAAAGGGATAAATCCCCAACAGCGAGGCGATGAGCGGGAGAAGGGAGTTTTCTTGTGAGGACTGGGTCATTGATGAGTCGAATCTCTCTTTTGTATACAATCAATAGGGCCGAACCGAAGGGGGGGGGGGGGGGGGGTGGCAAACCCAACCCAACCCAACCTGAGCAGTCAAGGGGGGAATTATAGCGGCTTATTCTTCAGAGCAGAATTCGTGGAAGTACCGGTAGAAAACGGATAAATCCCCAACAGCGAGGCGATGAGCGGGAGAAGGGAGTTTTCTTGTGAGGACTGGGTCATTGATGAGTCGAATCTCTCTTTTGAATAGAATCAATAGAGCCGAACCGATTGGGGGGGGGGGGGGGTGGCGACACCCTCAGTACTATGGAAAATTGAACCAATTGGTGTATTACAGTTGGGATAGTTGGATCTCAGTTGACAAATAAAATTCTCAATTTGGCTTAAACTTTACTTATAAAAAAAGAACGTTTTTACTAATATTAAAATTAATAACAAGATTTTATTATTTTTTTCCTAAATCACCTCTCTGGCATACTAAATTAGATTACAAAATATTTCAACTTTCGGTTGGTAGATGTTTTGAAAATTGAGTTGGGAAATTTTGGTTGACACCCCTTCCCCAATAGAATGTGCTTCGGTGCGATCGGTGGTGAGAATCTAGGATGTTATGTGTCGAGAATGATGCCGCTCCCCTGCAGCTCTCTTACTCACCGACTCTGAAAAAAAGCTCCCTAAGAAGATAGGTCAACTGCTCTGACAAGAAAGCAAAGTTCCTACTGCCAGAATGTTTGAATAAATAATGCTCAAGAAATATGTTGATCCTTAGAGCGAGATTCGAACAGCAACAACCCAAATTTAAGTTTAAATATTGCCACAGGATCACAAAAATTTACACCAAAACCTCTCCTTAATCTTAGGGCTATAACCTGCGGTCACGAAACCCCATATTCAACAATATCTAACAAAAATTTGTTTGATAAAACGCACAGCTGGATACACATTGACCTCTTTGTATCGTGATAATCTCCGAAGTACCTTGTAGCAACGAAACTGCGAACAATGGTACCATTTAAAATTATTTACGGAGATTTAATAGGCCAGATATCCGCCACTTTACGGGGATTGCTTTAATCGAAGACCGATATTTATTGTTAAAACTGGTAAAAAATCCTAAGTTATTCAGGAAACTATTTCGACTTATTATAAATAATAAGTTCAAACATGAGTTAGACATAGGTACATAGTTCAAATAAAAAGATCATACCAATTTTTAAAAATTAATTATTACATTTGGGGGTCTATTAACAAATACAATGAACTTACTAACTTATGAATTTTTTGGAAAAACGCATTATCGTATTTTTAGTGTTCCGTGAAACGGAATACTTATGGAATCACTTCGGTGTCAGTCTGTCCGTTTATCCGTCCGTCACAGGCGGCTTTCTCTGAAACTGTTCGACGTAAAAGTTTGAAATTTGGCACAGCGATAGAGTGTGATGGCCCAATTATAGACGTGAAGTATAGAAAGAGTAATTTTAATTCTGGGGGATGGCGTCGGGGGGTAAGTTGGGCAATGGAAAAAAATTTCAAGGGCATCGTGTAGGGTGTCAAATGAAAGCTTACTGAAGCACGAATTTAACGATATTATGATGTATTTTTAATTGCATTTTTTTAAACATTTTTCGGGAAAAAGCTTAAAAATTGCTGTCCCCCACCCTTGTCACCCTATGTATCGCTCAGAAAAATCTGAAAAAAATTATGAACATTCAAAATTAGGTGTAGATTGAGCGAGAACTATCAAGATTGAAAAATTCTAGCGCGGTCAATTGCTATAAACAATTTAATTGTTTATTTCCTTATAACTGCTGAACCATTCGTTTTAGAGAAAAAGTTTTTCGACAAAAAATATTTCTAGCGATATAAGGAACAACTTTTGTTCATACACATTTTTCCAAATTTTTGATTTGGCCCACTGAGCTCCGCGCATACGCGATGTGCGTATCACATTGGTGCCGTCGGCGGCGGTTACCGTGGCAGGTAGGCGAAGATCGGGCAGCCGAGGGCTGCTCAGGTTAAGTGTGGGGCTGATGGCATGGAACACTAATTGTGCAAGTACAGTTGACCGATTTTTTATTTTTAATTTTCTTAAATAAGCTACCAAATTAACAGGCATTTATATTTATACTCTATTAAACTTTTCTTGAACCAGCTGTAACGTTTCACATAGTTTTCATCACATTTTCTTTGTAAAACGGCCCACCTTTTTTCCATATTATTCCCCCAATGTTGTAAAATTAAAGAGAGCTTCTCTATTGATGCACTCTTGTCCAGACTGTACTATTTATCAGGAAGGAAGTCTTGAAATTGTCTCCAAACAAGAGCTTTCGACCTTTTGGCAAAGTTTACAAAATATATAATATCGGTAAACTTTGCTTTTGGTATTTTTTGGGGGTTTTTCGCAAATTTATAAAGAAAAGGGCAAATTTTAATACGTACTTTCGACAATAATAGAACTAAATTCATTCTAGCAATCCGTTCCAAAATGAAAATCATTTGTACACCAAGCAAATCGCTGAAATAGAATAATAAGTTTTTAATGACGACTTATTAACATTGAGAGGACAAAAACTTCTCAAAACATAACTGAAACTGATCAACTATAAGATCATAATTTAAACCAGTACTAAATCTTAATGTTTTGATTAATTTCTTCTAGCTTAACTGCTCCAAATCGCGACATTTTTCACAAAATTTCAAAAAAGACACGGGCATTCAAAATTGATGGTGTTTATATTGCTTTATTTATTTTTCATGGAAACGACTATAACAATCAAGAATTGGTCTTTTTGTGACATGACAACGAGGATCTGGTTACGGGATTTTGCCATTTCTTTTACATTTATTGTGACAATGAAGTTTTATACTTACGGAGGTATGTATACCAAAACATGACAATTTTAATTCATGAAATTTTCTCATAAAATACCATTTGTGCAGTGAAAATATATCTATAATTTTTGACAAATTTGCACTTAAAACTGAAACTGCAGTTGGATAAATTTCCCAAAAATTATCGATAATTTTTATTGCACTTGTATTACTACGAAAAATTCTCCATTACGTTTTTGGAAAAAATATTTTCGCTAAACAGATCCTTGACTACATTAACACTGGTTGCACTATTTTTCGTATATTTAAAGAAAATCTACCTAGCTAGAAAAACATTAGTTGGTATTTAAATTGCATGAATCTGTACATTTCTATGATAACCTAAAAAAGTCCAAAGCTCAAAGTAAATTTTATAAGATTCAATAGAGTAGAAAATTACCTTCCAAACCACAAAATTTATAGAATCGTGGGTGGTAATCCTAATCTATTTTAAAGCTCTTCAAAATGGACAAGGATAAGTATATAATTTACAGATATATGTGACCAAAGTAGGCATATGGGGTGGTCTGGCAAAAATCACGATCGCTCTATTTAGTTTTTCGTAATCCCGGATTTAAATACAACTATTACACCTTTAAACATAATGCATTCAAGATAATAAAGATAGGTCCGCCTTTGTGTGAACTTCTTTTTAAATTTATAGTATGGGATTTTTAATTTAAACCTTTGATAAAAATATTGGTTGGCTTTATTTCCTATTAATTTTGGATTTTTTTATTATATGATTTATTTTGCGAAAAACATAAAATAGTTATTTATTATACAAGGGAAAAAAGAATTAGATTTTAGCTCGAGGTTGTGTTGTCTCCCGACGCTAATCGTAAGTTTTTAATGACGACTTATTAACAATGACAGAACAAAAGTCTGTCAAAACCTAACTGATCAACCATAAGATCTTAATTTAAACGAGTACTAAATCTTAAATCTTCTTGGTGAATCTGAACGTTAATTTTTAAAGGCTTCAGCTGATTTTTAACGGGAAGGAAGGACTTACTAGACGACAAAATTGACAAAGATGCCAAATAACACGATATTGAAAACAAAGACGGAACGAAAACATTCCCCGTTATAGTAGTTAGCAAATCGGTTGAAGAGGACGCCACGTTCTTAATTTGAGTCGCCAATATCCCTAAGTCGCAATTTTAAAATGCACTTATTTGGGATTAACTATTGTTTCAATATAACATTATTTGAAAATTACTGGAGAAGCAGGCAGACCCGTGGTAAATATAATAATACAAAAAATATTTTAGCTCTATATTTCTACACCCTGTATCTTATTTGTCTAACTTTAAAGTCCACTCGGAAACAAAAATAATTTAAATGTATTTTTAGAAACACATCCCCACGGCTTATCTGTGGAGGCCAGACGAGGTCACTACTTCCTAGCCTGTCTTCCAGAACCCTCTTAAATGGATGTTAAGAGTGTCGCTGGTCCCCCAAGTCAAGATGCTATTTTCGATCTTGCGTCGATCTACCTTAATGCTGTTTTTAATTTTATGAGTAGGTACTTGTTTTTAAGACAAGTTTCAGTTTTGTAAGAAAAGTTGAGAGATTTTATACCGCAGGTGGAAAAAGTATGTACCCCGAGGAAATAGGGAAATACTGAATTGGTATCAGAAAGGGTTTTAAAGTTTTCAGAACTATGAGCAATCTACTAAAGTTTTGCAAGTTTTTTTGACAAATTACATTTTTTTAAAAATACATTTTGAAAGACTTTTTCCAATATACAATTTTTCTAAAGACGCTTTCCGAAAGATATAGGTACCCCCACTTTTCGAAAATTAAAAAAAATAGAATAACATAACATTATCTAAACTAAGCAATAGTCCAAAGTTCAATTTTTCGAAATCTGCATTTTCGAAAGAAGAGTTGTATTTTTGAAAAATCCACGTTTTAAAACAATAAATTGAGAAAATGTGAAAATATTTTTGTAAAATTATTTTTCGAGGATTTTTCTTAAGTCCATGAGTTACACTAGATTTGTTTTTTTTTAATACAGCATAGTCTATAAGTTTTGGTTCACATTAAAGAAACTGAAAATACAGAGATCAAAATAGAGTGACTGTGACAAATATTTCTAAAGAAAATGTGTAGTGTTTATTTAGGCCATTTAGATATTTTGGTAATTGAAAATTACATGCTTTTAATAAATGTTGGGGGTATTTGGGCGTGTTTTAATTAAGGTTACTACTAATAAGCCTTAACAATCTGTAACTCAATAAAGTAATAGCGTGTGCAAAGATTTACGAAAAAGCTATTTAGTACGGATTTGTGTAGCCTCAACCTCGACTAGAATTTTTTCTTGTTTTTGCCGAGCAAATACAGGAAAATAAAATTTTACAAAAGGTCATGTAGCTACTATACATATCCAGTGTGGTCCAGTAAGTGTGCAACTAATAGGAATTTTTTTATTAGTTGCACAACCGAAAAACAAATACCTCCAGAAGTTGCTGAATGTCCGATAACCATATCAAGTGCACTTAGAATAGCTTCAAGGCAAACAGCATACAGGGCAGGCCAAAAAATATAAAAATCTTTCAAGAGTAAAGTACTCTTATTTCGAGTATCACAGAAAAACGTTATTAAAGAAAGTTGTTTAGGACTGAAAGACCTGTCCAAATACAAAGTCATTGTATTTGGACACCCTGAAGAACACACCACATTTTGACCAGAATCAAAAAGAGACCTTATATATCCAAATTTGGATACGGTATAATAGCGAAGCAATTAAAGCTTAGGCATTTCCTTACATATATTATATTACCTTTATCGACCGAAGAAAATTCCTCATGTTATATATATATATATATATATATATATATATATATATATATATATATATATATATATATATATACATATATATATATATATATATATATATATATATATATATATATATATATATATATATATATATATATATATATATATATATAACCCTATTCCCTTAATCTAATTATTCTGCATTTTACGCAAAGCTCCCCTTGTGAACTACACATTACAAAGGTTAGAAAGGGCGCATCGAACAACTATTAGTTCGCCTACTAGCCACCGGATGGAAGCAGTTCCTGGGTGATATCACCCTGTCCCTTGTGAGGGCTACTCTCCCGCCCTTTGAAAAGAGCTGTATGTTTAGTCCGAGTCCCTAGGTATCGAAACTGAGTCGATGATATGCTTTTGCAAAATTGGCCGGTTCATTTATTTTTTGATGGGTGACAGATAGACAAGTGACGTTAATTATTATACGGCGACTCTGAAATTTCCCTTATTTTACACAGCTGCAATTAATACCTACTCATGCTTATCTTTCGGTCTGCTTTTACTAAATATTTTAAAAGTATTTTTAGGCATTTTAATTTTGAATTTTACAGTTTGCTGAAACATGTATTAACAAGAATTGAATTGAAAACTTGAAGTTTTTCTTTTTTCAGCGTTATCTACTTTTATTTTTCTAGCTTATTTTTTATCTTTTCCTAGCTTTTTTAGTCTTTTGTTTCTTTACTTATTCAATCTCTTTTTCTACTTTTCTTTAATTTTTTGTCTACAAAATATATCCAGAGAACTCTTTCTTTCCTTATTTTTTTTATCTCATTCTTTCATTCCTGTTGATAAGGTTTTTCTGTTCTTCTTCGTCTTTTTTATTTCTAGCATAGGTTACAGTCCACCGAACCTATTGCCTATTTAATCGAATTTTGTGAAATGATGTCATCAAAAAATTTATTTTTCTTGATGCGCAATTTGGGTATCAAAATGCAAGTCTTCATATAAGCTTATTTAAAATAGGTATAAAGCATACATGTATATTGTATACTTTTAAAAAAGTATTTGAACTAGAACTAGAGAACTAGAATTGGAATATACTCTGCAAATTGTCCAGCAATGATTTCCATTATTAAAAGTCCACAAAAAAATAAAAATATTTAAATATGCACTCTCCTACCAATAGAACTGAATTTCTTTTTGCAACCATGTGACAGGACAAAGAAATATGTTACTCAAAAATTAGTAAAAACTGTGAACAGTACGTATTTTAATAGTTTACTTTTTCATATAGACTTGCGGTACCTAATAGCCGAAGTACGTAAATCTCTTTTGCAAAGGCGTGCCCGGGGGGGGGGTACTAACCACCCCCCCCCCCCCCCGTGAGCTCTTATAGTAGTTATTATAAACATTATACAGCACACAAATTTATATAAAAACAAGGGTTTTGTCTACCAAACCCCCCCAAACCAAAAGTGACCTACAAAACTCCCCCCAAACCAAAAGTCACGGTCCGCCTCTGCTCTTTTGAAACAAAAATCCGCTAAAACAGTAAAACTAAAAAAAAATATTCCCACGCCTGTAATTTCATAACAAGCTGAAGAGGAACTTTAAAAAAGTTAGGGACTACAGAGAAAATGTGAAATTCTGTGAAAAATAGTTTAACTTTAATCGTTTTTTTTATGTAGATACACATTCTACGGAACCCGTAGAATGTGTACCTATAAGGTACATTTTCCTATAACGATTTTATTCATTAGTAAGAGTTTCCCCTATTGGGTAGAACACCTACCACCTACAAAAATCAGGCAAAAATATTGATTATATTGCACTATTTATAAAGAATGTAAATTTAGTCAAAGAAGCACTAAAAGGAAAATGGCAGTGACCGGAAGATCAATCTCCGCCCTCGGATTTCCGCCTTTCCTCGTTTTCCCTTTTCTTGTCTTTTAGAGAAAGATTTAAAAAGGATGTGACCGGTCATTCGTAAGTGAGTAGGGTGCGATAAGACAATCGGAAAATGCCGATGCCGTATCCAGAGATACGAAGATCGATATCAAATTTGGCATATAAGCTCTCTATTTCTATTGGATCGCTTGCTACTAGGCAGAACAACATTTTTTACATTCAGTGGTTTTATATTTTCTAATGTTATTACCAGTTTAATAAATTTATGTTTATGACCTATTTTCTTCTTGAAACAACCATGTTGGAGGTAAATGTTTAGTCATTATTATTTTATTACATTTTTTTAACTTGATAAAAGTAGAGGTGTTCTGCATTTTGTTGATCCATAGCTGATACTTCAGCCATTTTGCAGCATCTCTTAGGTTTGTGTTCTAATTTTTTTCAACTGAATATTTTGATGTTTCATTTTCAGCTAGAACGTTATAACCTTTAACCTGCTCAAGCCTGAAGATAGTGTTTCGGATTAGTAATTTGCATTTTGTTATAAAAGAAAATTAATAGTTCTAGCTCACAGCAAATCTTTATGAAGCTATTAAACAGAATTATTTTCCATTTCGTCCTTTGATCCAAACAGATATGAGAAGGACTTGCCCTGGTATCTAATTCTAATAGCCAATCTCTTTTATATACCAACGAATTAGTTTTACAACGGTCACCATTTTGTCAATATCTTAATGGGTGTTCCATGAGCATGGGTAGGACTTTTAATATAAACCCAATCCTTTTCTTTTAATCGTCACCATTTCGTCAATAATTCTAAGGGTATTCCTTGATTAGAATTGTTAATCTTGACCAAACATTATTATATATAATTCAATAAATGGATTCGGAAAGTATAAAAGAATCAGTTAATTTTGACTAATAATTCATTCTAAATTTGTTTTTAACAAACTTCTAAGATTTTCCAATGATTTGTTCCCCTTCTTTAATTTATGTTTTGGGAAAAGTATTTTTTCAAAATTACATTTCTTCGTAAACATATTTTTCGAATATAAATAAAATTGAAAAATGCGTCTTCTAAAATATAATTTTTAGAAAGTAATAGAATATCGTATAGTTGTGGTATATTAACCAATTTTAGTGTTTTAAGAATAGATAGTTGCGGTCACAATAAAAAAAATTATTGCGATATCAGATTAATTAGTTCAGGAAATGTCAATAAAAAAGCAGTCAAAATCCTAAGCAAATCTAAGCATAACCACATAGGCTGTTAAAAGGCTTGGTTTTCTCTTCCAAGGCAGAAGATACTCTCTATGTTTCCCAAATAAGACCTAACCTAGAACACTTTTTTATCTGGGGAGCGGCAACACCTTTGATACTTACAGCGGGTTGCACAAAACTTTTAATCAAGTAGTAAGTTTAATTGACGTTTAGAGTCATATTTGGCCATGACGTTAGCATTA
Source organism: Philopedon plagiatum (assembly GCA_963971165.1). Taxonomy (NCBI): domain Eukaryota; kingdom Metazoa; phylum Arthropoda; class Insecta; order Coleoptera; family Curculionidae; genus Philopedon; species Philopedon plagiatum. Next base: position 119,852,028 of record OZ020192.1, on the reverse strand, counting down.
GTGCTGTCACATTACAAGTGTCTTGTTAGTTTAATTCGTGATTAAATTGTTTGTGCAACCCGACGTTAGAATCCTTAATTCTATCCAAAAGACCATTCCACTCATACCATGACCCTGTTCTCACAAGAAAACTCCCACCCTTCGCTAATCGCCGGCGCCAAGCTGGTGGGGATCTGTCCGTTTTGTACCTATATTTTCACGGATTCTGTTCAGTGGAACTAACCGCTATCATTTTCCCCTTGACGGTTCCTAACGGAACAAGAAGCGCGTTACATCTGCAGCTACAAAAACCCAGAACATCCCACTTTTCTCGTTCATTCCTACCTAGGGTATCCAGATTGTGAAACCAATTGCCTGCAGAGGTTTTCCCTTCCTTTCCCAACCTCCACTCCTTCTCTTTAGACGCCCACGGCACTTTAGTATTTAGGCTTGAGGTCTAGGTGGGCTTTTCCAGATAAAAAAAGTCTGACCAACCCCACAAAAGGCGATATATTAGAGTTCTTTTCTATCATTTTTTACTAACATTTTCTAAAATACCACTGCTCAAAATTCAATTTGCAAAAACTATATTCTAAAAAAATACGTTTTCGAAATATTGTGTTTCGAAAAAAGGTATTTTCTAGAAATAATTGCATTTTCAAAAAAATGTACTGAAAAAATAGTGAGGAGGAATTGTTTCTGGAAATTTTTTTAGTATACATACCGTTAATGTTATGATTAGGTACATTATACAGGGTGAGTTTTTTTAAAGTTCGACAAGGCGATTTCTCGAAAACGGCTTTTTTTTTTAATAAAATTTTGGCGAGTTAATAGGGAGACGGGAAGACATATTTAAACATATGTTTGACATTTACCCCTTCTTTCTATTTTGAAGGGAGGTAACTTTGGAGTTTTAAATGGGATGACCTACTTTTATTTATAAAATTCGAATTTACGTAAAAAACTACGTACTTATGTGTACACTTTTTTTCACTTTCTCTTTTGGTTACGAAGATTTGATTTATTATTAAAATATTTACCATTTAATTTCAACTTATTTATAGTCTGTAATAAGAATAAGCAGGCTGCAAAGCGGATTTGGTCTTTCATATTATCTAAAGTTGTAGGTGCAGTCGCCATCTCTTTGTCCTTTATCAAACCCCACAAAAAAGTCGAGGGGGGTCAAATCCGGGGACCTAGCAGGCTAGTTGACCGGACCAGCTCGTCCGATCCACCTGATTTCAAATATTTCGTTCAAATAATTACGGGCCTGTATTGCATAATGGGGTGGAGCTCCGTCCTGTTGAAGCCACATGTCAGGATTTATGTTTTGGTTAAATAATTGGGGTAATTGGTTTCTTAAAATATCTGTATACATTTATTTCTTCATTTAAATATCCTTCAAAGCAATGTGGACCAATAACTCTATTCCCGATTATAGCATACGCAGACAATAGTTGACCAGGGATATTGATTAGGCAGAGTTCTCATCCAGTGGGGATTTTCTGAGGCCCGGAGGTGCATATTGAGTCTATTTACCTAAAGAAAACAACCAAAAAAAAAAAAAGAAACTGAATTTCTATTGATTAGGGATACCTTAAAATCCTACCTGCCCACAATTATGGAAAGTAGCTTCGTCAGAAAAAATAACATTCATTAGGAACCTGTTAGTTCCTTTAATTTATCTTCTGACCGAACTGCAAAATTTAACGCGATTTTCAAAGTCTCTATATAGCTCTTGGTCTAGTGTAATGTGGTATGGTTGAAAATTGTACCAGTCAAATATGGTCACAACCGAATTTTGACTAATTTCAGCATTTCTAGCAAGCCGTCCGGTACCTACATGCGGGTCAATAGCTCTGCACTTAAAACTTCAACTGCTCTATTTTCGTCCGATTTAGTTCGCTTCCGAACTCGTGGTTTCGTCTCCAGACTGCCAGTAGTACTACTTGTGGTTACCAGCCTTTTAAATTCCATATGAGATTCCTTGTTATTAAGAAACCTACCATACTAGTGCAGCTTTTCTGTAGTTTTTTCTGCACTCCATCAAAATTAACAACATATCAACTTGCACATTAAAATTCGCTTCCATGTTTCATTAACAATAAACTGAGAAATAACGGTTAAAACGTCAAAATTCTCAACTGACAAGTAAAAAAAACTCATTTCCATTGACATGGATAATAATTTTGAAATAAGTGGACTTGATTTATTGGTAAAATTTATTTATTTTTTAAATTCAGTCAAAATTTAGTTAACCATAATTCCGTAACCGAAAGAGAAAATCAAAAAAATTGTGCACATACATATGTGGTTTTTTACGTAGATTCGAATTTTATAAACAAAAGTACATCATCTCACTTACATAGAGAGAGGGGTGTAATATGGTTAAATATGACCCCCCCACCCTTTTCCCTATTAATTAACTAAAATTATATGAAAATATTTGAAACCGTTTTCGAGATATCGCCTTGTAACCCTTTAAAAATCTCTCCCTGTAGAACGATTTCAAAAAAGGAGGAAAAACCCTAGTGTACGCACCTGAGCACTATATTAGCTTGCAAAATTTTGGAGTTTAGGAAAAAATTTCTCACAATGCTAGGTTCTCAAACCCGATAAAACTTTTCCAAGTTAATATTTCCAGATTGCCAGTCATGGTGAGGAAAAGTTGGCAAACATCAAACGAATTACTGAAAATGAGCATTAGATGCAGTTTACGGTTAAACCGTTTAGCTTGGTGAAGGAAAACGCTAATTTTAATTTTATTTAGTTAAGTGTCGAGATAATATTAGGTTTTGAAAATTCAGTTTTACGTTAATAATCCTGGCATTGAAAGAGAATAGAGTATAAGTACAACTAATAGCCCTATGAAAATTGTTTGAAAACCACTTTTCGAAAATTCTTCTTGAGAAACTCTAAGTTAAAAAATATAATTTTTCAAGTAACATCTTTTTTGAAAGTAAGTTTTGTCGGATACGTATTTTCCCAAAAAATGCCTTTTTGGCAATACACTTTTAGTTATGGTGTACTGGTCAAGTATGCATATTCCCTATTTAAATGATAAGCATAATATTTTCTTGAACTGCCTTAAAAAAATAAACAGTCAAGTTCCATAAAATTTTTGTAATTTATTACTTCTTCCATGTTTGCCGGTAATGCCGAGGAAAAGTCGGCAAACATCACAGTACAAATAATTGATGCATTTTCCTTGTTTGCCATGGTAAACTTAGTCAATGAAAATGCTAATTTTAATTTTATTACTCTGGTTCTGGTTAAGTGCTGGAACAATTATAATATTAGGGCCTTAACATTCGGTGTTCTTGCATTTAAAACTAATCGTAAAATAACAAGGGGTGACCAGAATTTTAATAATGGTGCTTAAATTTTGAAACCATACCCCAGCAGTTAAATTTTTATTTAAAATGGCTATAATATGATATTGACCGTTCATACCTATTTTTTACCTCATAGGAAAAATGCGGTGTTCCACCTCTATTTGTTTTTTGGCATGAAAATGTGTTTTTCTTTTTGAACCATTGCAACGATTGTCTGAAATTTTTAAAAATAATTTGGAATATTTTCGGAAAGTTAGAACTTTTTTTATTAAGAGTCTAAAGTAGTAGATCGTGGACAAAATTATTAGCTACTTTGTGGTGTTAATAACAAACTTGCGCCTAGTCAAATATTTTTTACTTAATGCGTTGTTAATGAAAAGAGAAAAATATCAAATCACAAATAAAGGGTATTTTCTATTTTAATTTTAATACTCGGCTGATTGGTGAATGCGCAAATAACTATTTCCAAAAAACATCCCCAACCGTTCGTCAATTCCTATTTAATGTACCTACCCAGTGCCGTATGTAATGGGATTCCAGGGGGTCCAGACCTCTCCGTTCAGACTCTTCTTTTAGAGTGGAGTGGACTTCAAGACACCAAAACGTGTCGCTGCGACCTTTTGTTTTTTTTTTTGGTTGACACTTTCGATTTTAGTCTGTGCCCCCTCCACCGATCATTGAAGCCACGGAAGGAGACATCCAAATTTCACAGTATCATGTTGACTTTTTAGGTACCTATATTAGGTATCCTAACCAAATAAAGAAAACGGAATTACGTTCTTATAAAAGCATTGTGCCTTACGCATAACGTCACTTCCAATGTCTGTACGTCCCCATGGACGCTATGTTTTATTTGCAAATATTTACACTAAATGCAATGATCAAGGGACCCTGGAAAATTCGTTTTTGTTCAGTTTTAATGCTTTTAGTAGTAGGCGCGTTCTTAAATTCAGCAGGTTGTCCATCGATACCAATAATGTTTTTGTCTTTGTCATAATGGGTATGTGAGAAAGGGACATAACGCAGCGATGGAACTAATCGTTGAATTTAAAAACGCACAATGTTGTTCACGGTTGTTTGCGAAGTTTTATTTTGGTTATCATGCAATAAGCGAAGCCCCTTGCTCTGCTAAGGGGTTTGTTTTCATAGACGAAGGGGAATACTTTTTAAAGTTTTTTTATTTATTTATCTAAGACATCCCACGTAGACTTCAAGCCTAAGTACTAACGTACCGTGGGCGTCTCGAGAGAAGGGAAATGTAGTCTATTGACACGGGATTTGAAGGATTGGAGGTTGGGACGGGAAGGGAAAGCATCTGCAGGCAATTTGTTCCATAATCTGGAGACCCTAGGATGAATGAGCGAGAGAAGTGGTCTGTTCTAGGCTTTTGTAGCTGGACAGTAAAGGGATGGATACGTAACGCGCCTCTTGTTGTTCTGTTAGGAACAGTCAAGGGGGGAATTAATACCGGCTAGTTTTTCAGAGCAAAACCCGTGGAAGTAGCGGTAGAAAAGGGATACATCCACAACAGCGCGGTGATGAGCGAGAGAAGGGAGTTTTCTCGCGAGGGCTGGGTCATTGATAAGTCGAATGGCTCCTTTTGGATAGAATCAAAGATGTTAAGTGTCGAAGGTGATGCCGCTCCCCAGATGTGGGAGCAGTACTCTAGGTTAGGTCTTATTTGGGAAACATAGAGAGCATATAAGTTGGAAGGGGAGAAGTATTTTCTGGCTCGAAGGAGAAAATGTGTCCTAGATTAAATTTTTGAATAACTATGCTTTTTTTTCACAATGTAGAACTTTTTATGAAGATATAAATTTTTTGTAAAGGCGATAATAAAAAAGTAATTTTATTTTTGGGACCTCCTGTATGTTCTAAATCTAATTCACCGACATAAAATTAACTCTAGTACATTTTCAGTGACAGTTTACCTTCTAATAACGATTTTATGTCTTTTTAGCATCACGTGGATTAGGACTTTTACATTTTTGAGTCACCCTATTTCCTTACAATGCAAAACTTTTTATAAAGAGACACTTTTTTTCGTAAAATCAATAATAAGGAATTGTAAGAACTTTCGAGAAGACGCTGTATATTTTTTAAAAAAAAAATTGTATAGTCACCAGAATCGCATAGTTTTCTAAATTTCAAATCGATACGACAATTAAAAGTGGGTGAAAAGTGAGTTGTAAGATTCCATTACGATGTTACAAAGTTACAGGTGAAGTTAATAGAAGCGTGTTAAAAAAGACAACACCTTACTAAATAAATAGTAACAATTTCATTAATTTTTAAATTGTATGAATAAATAAATAAATAGAGTAACTTCTTTCTCTACAGGGTGAGTTAGTGTTACAAGGCGATATCTCGAAAACGGTTTACAATATTGTCATAAAATTTTGCTGAGCTAATAGGGAAATGGGGGACATATTTAAACATATTTTTGACATTTACCCCCCCCCCCCCCCCTCCCTCACTATTTTGAGGGGTGGGGGTAACTATGGAATTTTAAATGGAATCATGTACTTTTGTTTCTAAAATTCGAATCTTCATGAAAACACCACGTATGTGTACAATTTTTTTTTGATTTACTCGTACCGTTACGGAATTGTACACATAAAGTACATCATCCCATTTAAAATTCCCAAGTTACCTCCAACACCTCAAAATAGAAAGGGGGTTAATAACTGTCAAAAATATGTTTACGTCTCTCTATTAACTAACCAAAATTTCATGAAAATATTTTAAACAGTTTTCGCGATATCGCTTTGTAACACTTTAAAATCGCACCCTGTATAATCCATTTCGGCAGTGATTATGTAAAAATACTAATTAACATCAACATATTCCAACCCCGTGCAGATAGACTCGCCCCATAGATCGGGTCTTAGTCGAAATTAATTTAGGTCCTCTGTGGCGGTGGCCGGGGCGACGGGGAGAGGACACGGCACAGAGCGGCCCTGGAACAGGCAGGCGGCCATGTTGGCAACGTGTGTGTGCCTGTATTTAATTAGCACGCTCCAAGTCGCTTAATTACGGGGGCCGGCCTGGGCGGCATTATTACTAAGTTGTAACTTGCGGAAACTGTTACATGTGGTCGCGAGGGGCGGACGTAGCAGCCGCCCTTACACATTGCCTCCTCCTAGATCTAACCAGGGACAGAGAAACATTAACCTACGGAGTTTCTCTTTTTCGAAAAGGGGATCAAATTATATACGCGGTTTACTTTGTCAATAAACGTTTTACTTGGTTCAGACAGTAATTCCTTTTATGATAGAACGTACACTGAAGGCCAACTAATTAGAGAAGCGCTGAGGGAAATTTAAGTTACGTCAAGTAGTTACTGTATCGCGCCGAATTGAGAGTCCCTTTAAAAAAAATCGATCCAATTAATTCGATATGGCCGCCCACATGCCAACTTTCTGTGAATGCACAGAATTCTCTATAAAGAAATGTGAATTTTTAGAACTCCACATTCTCATTTGTTGAGAAATTACATAACCAGAGAGGTAAAACCATGCCCTGTCAATAAAAAAGGTTTTTTCAGGTACGTCTTCATTATTTTGCAAATTATCCATAAACCACTCTGAAAATTGCACTCGCTCCGCGGCTTGTCGTTTGGTAACAATTCTTGGACTGAATTTAGACGATAAGCGTACATATGCAGGTAACATTTCATGATTGTATTGCAGGCTTCGTAGGATATATTTGAAGACTCCATTGCAAAAATCATGAAGGTCACATTTTTCTTTAATAAGTATATTATTCCAAAAAATCCTTAGGTTTTAGTAAACTAGCTACTAGTTATTGCACAGTATTGTCTACTAAATTACACATACAATTCTAAAAGATGATTTCGTAAATTTGACAGACTGCAAAGTTAATTGGGTTTTTGGACTTTAAAATTGATTTTCTGCCGATAAACATTTTTGACATCCATGTTTTTTGCAGTGGATTCTTCATTTACTTGCTGCTTTAAACGCCGAAGAGGGGTTTGTAGGTGTTCATTAACAATTTGCCTCAATTCTTCTACTTTTTGCGCAGTGCAAGCTTTGGATTTCCCATTGCCTTCCTTTTTATTCACTCTTCCTGTCTCTCTAAACAACAGGCGCGGCCCGTGAAATTTTAAAGTTGTATATCTCTGTTTATTTAGGTTTTTTAATAGTGAGCCCACTAGGAATGTTTTGGTAAAGAAAAAAAATATTTTGTGATTTGCGAAAAAAAGTTGAATTTTTGAATTGACCCACCTGGGTAAAAAATTAACACGCTTAGGTATTTTATTTATTACTTTTTCTAAACAAATTTTACATCATTTTGTGGACAATTCTTAAATTTTAAGAGAAAAAAATGTGTTAGTAGAAAGATAGTCATTTGAATTTTTTGCAACCGAAAATTTAAATTATTAATTTAAAACAATTCTTAAATATTGATCAACTTGAAATATTATATTATTCATTGATACAGACACATTTAAATTATGGAATACTTGGCTGGGGAGGTATCAATAGAAATTATCTTCATAATATAGAAACAATACAAAAATATATTTTAAAAATTATTTATGGAAGAGATTATTTATATTCGTCTGACTTGTTATATAAAGAAAGCAAGAAAATGGATATCAGACAACTTTTTTCATATAATATGTTAATATATATTTTTAAAAATAAAAATAAAATTAACTGTAATAATCACATTCATAACACTCGTAATAAAAATACAACCACATATAAAAACAGAGTTAACAAAAAAATTGGTCATAAAAATTTTATAAATATAATTCCATATATTTTTGATTTATTGCCAAAATCAATTAAAATAATTAAATCTTTAAATAAATATAAAAATGAAATTAAAAAATGGATATTATCAAATCCAAGACAAATAATACATAATATAATAAATAATTTATAAATACTTAATAAAAACCAACTGGATATTCATTATGATATATTGTCATTTCAATTCGGGATTATTAATAATCTACTTGTGTCTGATATATTTATTATTATTACTATTATTGTAAATAAATTGTATAAAATTATTAATATTATATTTTGAGTCAACTCACAACAAGTGTATTACTTAGTGAGTCAAGTGTTTATATTGGCTTATTCAAAAAACTATATATATCTCAATTGTACATGTGTCATATGAATTATTGAATAAACCTATTATTATTATTATTATTATTATTATTATTATTATTTTTCGGTTGAAAAAATTCAAATGACTATAACTTTCTACTAACACATTTTTTTCTCTTAAAATTTAAGAATTGTCGACAAAATGATGTAAAATTTGTTTAGAAAAAGTTATAAATAAAATTCCTAAGCGTGTTAATTTTTTACCCAGGTGAGTCAATTCAAAAATTCAACTTTTTTTCGCAAATCACAAAATATTTTTCTTCTTTACCAAAACATTCCTAGTGGGCTCACTATTAAAAAACCTAAATTTGGCATGGGTCCCATAAGCAGCAACAGAGATATACAACTTTAAAATTTCACGGGCCGCGCCTGCTAAACAAAGCCACAGATCTAGTCAAAACTGGTCGAAATCCATGACAATGTGTGGAAATTCTGTTTGAAAATCCTGAATGGCGTCCCGTGTTGAATAAACCCACTGGCCATCAACCCTTCTACCATTTCTAAACTAACTTTCGATTATAAAAGCTTTTTGTTCTGCCGTGATTACCATATTTAATTTCCTTAATAATAGAAACTTCACAACTTCAGAGTTCTATTTTTCATTCACCTAACTATACCTTGTACCTATATTATCTTTCATGAGTAATAATTCAAGATATACCTGATTGATTCCACTGCATACCTTGAGGACTTTTTTTAACTTACGGTACGTACGTAACAAATAACATTTATACCTACATATAAAAAAAGACATAAGGAATCGCGTCGCTCTAAATGAAATTCAGTGAATGATGCCGGCCGGTGTAAATAAACGGTTCGGGTTCGGATATCATTTGGGGGCCCCTAGCCAAATCGGGGCCCTAGGTACTTGCCCAGTTTGTCATAGGGTTAATACGCCACTGACCGTCCAGTTGAACAAACAATTTAGTTAAGAATTAAACTAACTAGAGATTTGTAATGTGATGGTGTCATTGCCAAATTTATTACTGGATTAAAAGTTCTGAGCACTAGGCTGTTTCTGCCTTAAGCGCAGTTCTCAAATTTTATATTTTTTCCTCAAGTTTCACTGCTTTAAATCCCCATACATCTACCCTACTTTCAGAATAAGCTTCCTTTACTGCTTATTTCTCCAAATACTTTCTTTGCTTTTGTAATCTTGACGCGCTAGCTCAATGGACAACTAGCTGTTGACTTGCATATCTTATAGACTGCGTCAGAAGGAAGGGTACAATTCATAGGTGAATTCATCTTATGAAATGAAAAGTATATATTATAGCATAGAATGTGCTTATTAATTTTGGTCCATTATAATTTAACATAATCTCAGGATATATTAAAAAATTAAAAGAGGTCTCATATTAGGCTACCTCCCTCCACCCTTTTTTCTGAAATTCAACCTTACATTAAGTAAGCAACAATTTTTTTTCGGGACTCGCTTCTATTTATCCCCGTCCCTGGATCAACTCTTATACCAGCAGCACTGAAACACGTCGTTGTGTGTCGGCCGGGAAACTAGCTACGGTAATTTATGTGGGATCAATAGGACGTGTTCCACCTGCGAGATCCGAATTCTGTGCTCCTAATGGAGCCATTAGTGGTTCGCAAATATGTTTTCTTTGTCTGAAAGTGGCACAAACTAACCGAAATTTATAATAAGTTTAAATTAAATTAAGATCTACGTGTAGAAAGATAATTTTTTTATTCCGATTCACCCTGGGTGATTTTCCACATACCTATTATGTTTTTTAAAACTGGTTTTATTAATATTAATTGCAATAGTCCATAAAACGATTGTATGCGTTTTCATATTTTTGTCATGATTTTTTTGGAAGTAAATCTATTACGTATTTACTGTTTCCACCAGTTCTGAAGGAATTTCGGGAATGGACAATTCATCGCCACTTATCATGTTGCACTTTTTTTACTAAATACAAAATATAGGTATAACAGCTTGAATTTTGGAAGAAACCAACAAATTAAATTTGGGCGCGTCAAGTTTGACAATATAAAATTGGTACGCTTCCATGGTTACACAACCAATTTTTATTAGGAATTTCAGGGCTCAGTTATTTGTGCATAAAATAGTCATGCTTTTTCAAAATTAAACGAAATTTTAATATTTTCTTTCGATTTTGAACCATAGACGGAAATATAGTATTTGTATCTCGCAGGAAAAACCACATTCCTGGACTCTGTGCTGCTGGCAATGTTCACAGTCCTCTGGGAATGTTAGGATTTTCCTACTGGATACACAATATACTATTTTAAAAATTCATAATGGCTTGCATGTCGAAAAAACAGGGCCGCGCTAAAATCTTGCAGCGCTCTGAGCACTTACCATGTTAAGAAACAACATAGTATCAGCCCTTAATTTGAGAGTTACCGACAATTTAACTCTAGAAGTTCCCTGTCACAGCGTGCACATTACCACATAGTATTCCTGAATAAAAGGTGAATGCGCCGTAAATTAATATTCTGAAAACATATTTTTCGGACCATGCATAGTCTTCCTGGGGTTAACAATTGTGCTCGAAACGAGTTTCTAGATGTAGAGATCGTCTTAATGTAAACTGTAAGCCTAATCTAACTTCATACAATGGTAATTTTTAAATATTAGTTAGCCCAATAAGAGATTATAATTTGTAAAAAAGGCAAAAATATGTATGATATTTCTATTGGGGACTGACGCTGTCTCAATTATTTAAATGGCAACATACCGTATGTGACACCATCGTTAAAAGAAAAATAGCTTAATGAGGAGTTCGGTTGCATGACATTTTTTTTAGTTACATTTAATTATGAATAGTTATGGGCAAATATACTAGGTAATAATTTTAATATCTTTCCTTTAGGAGTAATCCGAATATGAAATTTAAGAAAAACAATTTTTTTTACGAATTTTTATGAAAGATAATCAAAAACAACAGTTAAAGATAAACAAAAAACTAATTCGACCGATTTTCTATTTGACACCATGCTGGGCGCCAAAAACTAAAATTCTTTTTGGCGTCCAACAGGGGGCAAAGCGTTTTATAGTTTTTTTAAGCCTGTTTTTCATTGAAACACCAGACAATAAAATTTAAAGAAAGGCAAGAAAGGAAAGAAGAAATGAAAAAAAAGGAAAGTTATTCTTTTTCTTGAATAGTATTGATTGATGAAATTTATTATTATTCCGTAGCTATAATATTCCTTGGTTTAACTAAAAACATACTGATGCAACCATTTACTTTTACAGAAATGGCCGCAGCTAAAACTTGGAAGAAATTTCAGATGCTATGAAGATCACTACAGAATCGACAACCCTTTTCTGCGATTATAGACTTTAGTATATCGTATTCTTAAGCTATTTACTTATCAAAGTTACAGTAAGTGATTAAATCAAGTAGAATTAAAGGCTGGCGAGGATTGCTGTGTCTGGTTTTTCAAATAAAATGACCGAACTGCTGTTTTTAAGCTATTCACTTTGCTGCTACAGCTATTTACTTGAACATAAATGTCCGTGGCTACGACTTGGAAGAAATTGGAGATTCTATGAAGGTCACTACAGAATCGACAACCGTTTTCTGCGATTATAGTCTTTAGTATATCGCATTTTTAAGCTATTTAGGTACTTATCAAGTTACTGTAAGTGATCAAATCAAGAACAATCACAGGCTGTTAAGGATTTATTTCCTTCCTGTTTGACGACATAACTTTCCATTTTTTCGTAAGCGTAAGCTCTCATACATAAAACCACATATTTTGTGGTACGTGCGTCCAGATATTGACAATATCTCTCCCATAAAATCTAGTTCCCTTTTTCGAGGCCCAAATTGCAAACTTAATTAAAAGCAATTTATAGGACCTATAACTATTTTGGAACTAACTGCTCTCCGAAGCACTCTAAAGTGGAAAGTTAGTTCAAGCAATTTAGACAACCCTCTCTGCCTGATTGTATAAAGTGTGGCCTAAACAGGTAATAGCTGGGGTTCGTATCCCTTTCCACCCTTTTGAGCCCTCGCTCAGGGCTTGGCAGTAATTTCGTGCAGCCCATTACAACTAGCACCGAAGCTGTGGTTTAAGTTACGAACTCAAAGGTGGGTTCGGAAGGTTTGCACGAACGATGAGAAAGAGAGTCTTATTTTTTAAACGACTTCACAAGAGGAGGTTATCAATTCGATCCGTATGTGTATGTTTTTTTTTATGTATATTTACGCATAATTCTTAAACGGATCCACCCATTTCGAAAATTTTTCTTTGTTTTGTAGGTGAGTGCCCCCATTTTAATTTTTTTTTTGCTAAAGTGAGTGCAAACCTTAAAAAAATTGAGAACAACTAAAAAAAACTCTTTAAATCAACAATTTTTGCGTGTATAAGTATTTCGAAATGGCGGCACAGATTTCAATTATTGGTATTTGATGAAAATGAAAAAATATAGGCGGAAAATAGCGTTTTTGCCCATTTTAAACCATTGTAACTTCCGAATGGGACGTGCTAGAGAGGTCTACGATGACTCAATTTCAAGACAATACTCCTAGATTCAAATACAAAGTGATGTTGTTGATCGATAAGCTATTTTATTTTTTATTTTTGATATAATCAGAAAGTAGGCCCAAAAACGCGTTTTTAGGACTTAGAATAGGTTACAATATCTCTGATATTCTAGCTAAATTTTGTAGCTAGATTTGTTTTCAGCCCAAAATGTTATATCGATCCAAAGCAAGAACATTATGTAAGACTGTGTATATAGTTTCAAAATAACGCCCTTTCAATCCATCATCTTGGATTCCTTGGAGGCCCTAGGGTGAAATTAACATCAGAAATAAAAAGAGTAACCATTTCACGTACGCAACTAGCGAAACTTGGTAACGGTAAGCGACTACCCGTTGTTGATAGATTCAGCGGAAATGGGATATACATGTATGTTCGTATACATATACAATCTTACGACATGCATTTTGTTTAAAAACTTCTGCACAAGAATTGTATATTTGTATTGGAAACTAGAAGTCTTGCCCTTCAATCTGAGCCTCGTAGATCTCTCTCGTAAGTTTCACTCATAAGTTATAAAAGAGCAAAGAATGCCAAAAGCGCTGTTTTCGCCTATTCTTCATTTTTCCCAAAAACTTGATGCAATACGAAGATTTTACAACCAGATTCGTAATTAGCGACCAAAAATCTACGGGGAACTATAATCTCTTGGGAGAGACAATTTTATTGACCAGAATCATAGAGGGAGAATAAATTAATTTAGACAAATGGATAGCAGGTGAAAGTACGCTAAATGAATAGTACGTGAAAGTACAGCCAAGGATGTCTCCAAATCAACATCTTACTATTTTTTACGGTCCTAATTTAAGAGCATAAAATAAATAACCTTACTATACCATACAACCTAGTCAAATACTGGTGCTGAAAACTTTTGCAAAGATGAACAAAGCGGCTAGTTACAAAAATATTTACAAAATGTGTAATAACATCATTTTTTGAAACAATTTGTTCAAAACTCCTATGAAATATTATTTCTAATAAAGATATACAATTTACAAAATTGTTGTGGGGCATCTTTAAGTTGCCAATCTAAATTAACATTTTGATCCGCTCTGTAATAACAAAATAACGAGGTTACGTCCAAGTTTTGGTGAGTTTTCGAATACTTTTCACATATGGCGCCTTTACGAATATTTAAACATTTGTTAATAAGAAGCCCGCAAATTACCTTAAAAAATTTGTTTCTTATGAGCGGCTCTTTGGAAAGTCGGCCTGAAATTTAGGTGTGGCATCTTGTGGCGATGAAACTAATGCCAAAACAGGAATATCATCGTCTTTTAGTAGATCTGATAATTTTAATACAACGTTATTCGCATCAGTTTTACAATTTTCATTACCAGAATTGAAAATTCTAACACAAAATAATTTTGTAATGTTCTTTTGAATTATATTGGCGTAGGATTTTTGCAGTTTGCTTTTGTTGCCTAACGGACCCAAAAAGATTCTCCAAGTAATCTTGATTAAGGCGTCTGGTGAACAGGAAGGAAACGCTTTTTGACATCAGAACAGGCCATAAATTCAAAAGTGCATTAATCGAAATATGGAATTTATTTATTCGTATGTTTTTATTTGTATTGGAAACTAGAAGTCTTGCCCTTCAATCTGAGCCTCGTAGATCTCTCTAGTACGTACTAGTCGGAAATTATAAGAGATCAAAAAGTGTCAAAAGCGCTTTTCGTCTATTCTTCATCATTTTTCTCAAAAACTTTATGTATACGAAGATTTTACTGCCAGATTCGTAATTAGCCATCATAAATCTACTGAAAACAACATCCAAATCTCTTTGGAGGAAAAACAATTTTTTGACCAGTTCATAGAAGGGAGAATAAGCTAATTTGTGCAAATGGATTGTACGTGAAAGTAAGTTAAATGAATAGTACTTAAAAGCCGCGGGGCGCGGGCCACATGTGGCCACTATTTTTGTGCCTCCTGTTTTACTAAACACGTATTTTTATTTTATTTTTCTGTTAAAATGAAACTACATATTTTTTCCAAAAATCTTTTAGGAAATTTTAAAAATAAATATGAACAATTTCTGCCGTTCCATGAGATTTCAAGACCCTAGAGCAGACATTGCAGCTTTTCTCAAAAACGACCTCTTTGAACACCCTCCTCTTTAAATCAATCCTCTTTAGAAATTATTTTCGTTAAATGGATAATTCACATTCACAATGACGACATTATAACAAGAATATTCCAGCAATGAATAAACCGAGACGAGTAAAGAAAGCAAAATTAAAAGAAAATGCGAAAGAAATAATTTAGGTGATAACCTTGACATTGCCTCTAAAATGGGGCGCCAAGTAAAAATAAATTACTGAAAGTTTTAAAGGGGAAAGCAAGAGGCTCAATGAACTTCATAAATGATGCATTATTCATTTGAAGTTCGCGGAGCGCGCTAAAGAAGTTGCTTCTAAAAATAATAAAATGCTGATGAGCAACGCTGCAATCTGTTGAATGTGCCATTATTTACGGAAAAGCAGCCAACTTCATTCAGTTGGTACATTGTGTGCCAAATAAGTTTGTAGGTGAAAACAAAAGAGGATGTTTTTGGTAAAATATATTGACAAAATTTCAGATAATTATCATATAAATGATATAATTTTACCGGAAAAATTATTAATTATTAACGAAAGTTTGTTACTTAGCAATTTCACGAATGACGTTGTTAAAAAAATCGAGAACCGGAGGTGAGCGATTTTGGATGTCATGAGAGAAATTGCTTAAAAGCAACTAACAAACTTGAGTTTAATAATCAAAAATTTATCCATGGAAAATTATATCGCTAATGGTATTTCGTCATGACTACTATACCTATTTCGTCGTGACTACTATATTGCTTCCCGTCATGTGATTCACTATTTTGGAATGATGCTCTGAAACCATTTGGAGGTAGGGTTTGATGGACTAAGCAGCCCCGTCAGCTTTATCAGTTGCTGTTCCCCCACTCCTTCTTTTGCAAGTGCTGACACAGCCGTAATTTATTTTTTTCTGTTTTGTATCAAGGAAAATCTTCTCCGCCGAGATCTTAGTCCATTTTGTAATACTGTTTACACCTAGAGCCATCTTTTTAAACCAACTTCCGTTTCTCCAACTACTATAGGGTTTGTTGTTAGTTGGATAGTTGTTACGCTATTATTTTGTGTATTTAATAGCGTTTTCAATAATCAAACTGGACAAAAACTGACGTCGTTTGTTTTTATCACTAACCACTTACTATTTGCACAGCTGTTTGAGCCACCCTGCGTAGTTTTATAAGACGCAGGAAATATTCTATTATTCATTATAAATACGTACAAATATTATTTCATACTTTTTAATACTTTTTTTGTGAAGTTGGTTAATTTTTTTTGAAAAAAAAATATTAACAATTTCAACGAATTATGTAACACATTTTGAAATTATTTAAACAACTGGCATATAAAGTTAAAGATTTCATCTTTGAACACAGCTCTAGAAAGTACCTATGCCATAACAACGTTTTCTGACAAAGAATAATTCGTATTTTTGTTCTTTCGATAGCCCATAAAATGACTGTAATCCATATGCATGTTTTGCCCAGTGGCGGCTGGTGAAATAGCAAAGTTGTATATCTCTGTTCCTACTTAGAGGACCCGTACCAAATTTAGGGGTTTTAATAGTGAGCCCACTGGAAATGTTTTGTTAAAGAAAAAAAAACATTTTGTACTTTGCGAAAAAAAGTTAATATTTTAGTGTGCCCCTCCTAAGAAAAAAATGAACAAGTCTAGGTATTTTATTTATTATTTTTTCTAAACAAATTTTACATTATTTTGTCGACAGTTTTTAAATTTTGAGAGAAAAGAATGTGTTAGTAGAAAGTTATAGTCATTTGAATTTTTTCTTAAATTATATTTTAGGCTTAAGAAAATTCAAATGACTATAACTTTCTACTAATGCATTTTTTTCTCTCAAAATTTAAAAACTGTCGACAAAAAGATGTACATTTTTTTTAGAAAAAATAATAAATAAAATATCTAGACGGGTTCATTTTTTTCTTAGTAGGGGCACACCAGAAATTTAACTTTTTTTCGCAAATTACGAAATGTTTTTTTTCTTTACCAAAACATTTCCAGTGGGCTCACTATTAAAACTCCTAAATTTGATACGGGTCCTCTAAGTAGGAACAGAGATATACAACTTTGAAATTTCACCAGCCGCCACTGGTTTTGCCTTAAGTTTTTTGAAAGTAAATCTAATGTGGCAGTATTAACTGCTTCCATCAGTTCTGGAGGAGTTTCAGGAATAAACCATTCATTATCACTTTTTATTTTGCACTTTTCTATTAGATACCAAATATATAATAGCTTGAATTTTTGAAAAATCTACAAGCTAAATTTGCACGCGTCTAGTTTGAGAATACAAAATTGATACGTTTCCGTGGTTACACACGTAATTTTTTTAGAAATTCGAAGGAATTAGTTATTTGTGCATAAAATGTCATGCTTTTTCAAAATTAAACAGGGCGCTTTCAAAACCCTATCGGCCAGATTCCCCAACGCTAGTCCGGTCTAATTTGACAACAAAAAAAGGTTTTAGACTGACAAGTGTAAAAATAAGACAACCAAGTTTTATAATGTGAATTTTTTCTTAGCATTTTCGCGAATTTATACAGAAAAGGGCAATTCTAGTATGTACTTTCGACAACAATAGAACTAAATACACTACAGCAACTCGTTCCAAGATGAAAATCATTTCGAAACCAACCAAATCTCTGAAATATCAGGCCAATTCATAAGTTTTTGATGACGACTTAAGTATTAACAATGACAGGACAAAAGACTGTCAAAACATAACTGATCAACTATAAGATCTTAATTTAAACCAGTACTAAATCTTAAACCTTCTAAGTGCGGGTACTTTGAGCATCGATAAACGCAGATTATTTTAATCACACCTTTGTAATGTGACAGCCGTTATTTGGCATTCTGTCAGATGAAACAGTCAAAACTTTGATACACGATCAAACTGGTTAACCAGAGCCAAAAGTACCCGCACTTAGTGAATTTGAACATGTATTTTTAAAAATATATAGTTGAAAAATTTTATTTTCAAAAGAAATGTTTTCCAAAAACTGCTCTTTGAAAATGTTTCCTCTGTCTACGAGAAGACCCTGTGTTTGTATAAAACTAACTTTATTTTTGGCTGATTTCTTTAGTGTGCATTTGTCACAGAACTCATTTTTTTTTGTTAAAGGCCGAAAAATTGTATATATAAAATATTTTCAAACATGATGTTGGTTTTCCAGTTTTGAAGATATCCATTGGATTCCGAAATTTTTAAAATTGCTAAATAGGAAGCAATCCTATTATATGTGGCGGGCGAAAATGGAAATGCTGTAAAGATTCCATAAAAAAGATTCCATAAAAATACGTTTACAGAAATAAGTTTTAAATGTGTGGATCTCAATATTTTTCCTATTAACAAGGATTTAGAATGCAAGGGAAGGCTTAAAAAATTGTTTTTAAGTCCGTTTTGAAAAAATGTTTACTTTTTCGTTAACAAGATTTAAACTTTTCTTACCACATCTGGTTTACAGATAAATTCGCAACGTTGTTTAAGCCTTCCCTTGGATTCTTTAAATCCTTTTGCCGGTTGCTGATATCTTGGGCAGACAATAGTTCGTTATTTGTTTCTATTACAGGATTAAAGCCTTTAATTGTTCCGTTTAGTAAAAAGTATATCACAAATGAAGAATGTAAATTCCCAATTGCTTTTGCGTTAATTGAAGCTACGGATAGACATGGATTATTTTATTAATTATTTCTAAAATCACACTTTATTTATATAAAGATTATTTTGTCAATAACGATGAATAGACACTCTGTTATTCAGTGGACTTGGTGACGACATTGAAGGTCAGCTTGGTTTTGTTTAACTTTATTGAGTAAGTCAAGGTATGCTGACCTAGCAATGCACCGATTGTCGATAACTGCATAATGGAGTGATAGGTAGTCGTTCTTAAGATGTCGAGATAAGACATGTGCCCGTTGGTCGGGAGAAGAGCCGCCCTTATAGAGAAGATATAAGGGAAGTGTATAAGTAAGTGCCTCATTTCATTTATTTAATGTCAAACTTTATTTTATTGCTATTATTGTTGATTAATTATTAAATGTTATATTTTTTATAACCTGTTTTAACTTCATTCCCTCCATACGATCCCAGAGACTATTACTTAGTCTCAGTCGCAACAACCCCCGTTGTGACAATATGAACAAACATTGTATCGTCTCGATTTTTCGGATATTTAAAAATGTAGATATCCTTACGCATAAAATCCGTAAAGAAGCTCTTACTACAAAGTCAGCAAAGAAACTAACCAAGGAAGTAAGCGAAAGAACTGAAAAGAGTTTAAAAGCGTCTGGATCGATTTTTAATTGCAGCCTTCGCCTTGACTTACTTATTCAGATTTTCATTAAGAGAGTGTTGAAAAATAGGGCAAAGAGCGTCGAGACGAGAAAATTTACTATTTGTTTACTTACGTAAAAGACAGAGAAAGAAAAGCAGCTCTGCCTTCTTCAAGGCGACGTTAAATTCATAATTTATTCATTTAAAATGGGGTAAGTGAACGAAGTACGCCGCGGAGTGTTATAAAGTTTAGAAGCGTAATTATGGGTTTTATATTGCCGCACTTTTTTTTAGCCGTCGTTAATTAATTTTTGTTTTGCTTTTGTGCTCCTTTAACTCGGTATATTAAATATAAATTAGCTCTTATTTATTTTAATAAATTTGTATTTTCATGGTCGCTAAAGAGACTAATGTGTCTGTATGGTTTTGTTTCAATTTTTTTTTTATTTGTTTATTAGTGGTTAGGCGACTGAATCAGAGATGCAGAAACAAGGAGGAGATACCATTATTGAGATTTTATAGCAATCAGAAATTCTAAGGTTCAGGGATGGATTTAGAATTTCGTCTGGGGGGAGGGGGACGCCATGTCACCTCGAGTTACACAAAAGTATATACCAAAAAGAACGTGCAACATTATTTTTTTATTGCTTAGTGTTCGAGGAAATGTATACTACAGTGTAACCTCTATAATCCGGACACAGTTTAATCCGGACATCCTGTAAACCGGACACCTATTTTCAAAAGTCATAATCCGGACGCATCTCTTTAATCCGGACAGTACGGCTTCGTGAATTTTTCGCGCTGAAATTAAAGACGTGGTAGCAGAAAAGAAAATAAAACTGTTTTCTTTTGGTCTAGATGCGTTTTTTTTATCTTCATACAACCCACGAAGGCAGCAAACCCAAGTCCTAAGGTACCGTGGGTTGTATAACGCAAGATCCGACTCACACACCCAGTGCTACAAACATTCGTAGGGATTTTACCAGCCCTTTTAAAAGGGGGTGTGGGGTGGTACCTTCTTGGTTGAGGAAGAATTCCTCTACCACCTGCGTAAGTGTTGGCGGCGGGCACAGTTTTTCCTGTATGAGCCTGTCAGGCGTCAGGGTGTCTTTTGCCATGTACTGCACGCAGCCTTATTTTATTTACGTTCGCGGTAAGTTTAATTTTTTTTTTCAAAAATTTCAAAAAGAAAACATACAACGTTAAATTTGCAACAAAAACGCGAAGTAATTAGATTCTATTTTAGTTTCTAGTTTATTTTATTTTTTAAATAAGTACCTACTTATTTCATTTTTAATGTTCCGTGAAACGGAACCCTTATGGAATCACTTCGGTGTCCGTCCGTCCGTCTGTCACAGGCGATTGTTTCTGAAATTATTCGACGTAAAAAATTCAAATTTAACCCAGATATAGGGTGTGGTGGGCCCCATTATAGACGTGAAGTATAAAACGTTGAATTTTGATTCTGGGGGTTAATTTCCGGGGGTTAATTGGGAAAGGGAAAAAATTTAACGGCATCGTGTAGGGTATCAAATAAAAGGTTATTGAAGCACGAATTCGACAATTATTATAATATGATGTATTTTTTTATGCATTTTTTAAAATCATTTTTCGGGAAAAACGCTTAAACATTGCTGTCTCCCACCATTATCACCAAAAGGATCGGTCAGAAAAATCTGAAAAAAATCATGAATTTTGAGAATTAGGTGTAGATTGAACAAAAATTTTTAGGATTAAAATATTCTAGCGCAATCAATAATTGTTCTAAACAATTTAGTTGTTTTTTCTTTATAACTGCTGAAACACTGGTTTTTGAAAAAAACCTTTTCGACAAAGAATATTTCTCACGATGCGATGTAAGGAACCTAAGCAAATACATACTACAAAAATACATTTTTTCAGATATTAATTTTTTAAAACAAGGCTTTTGAAAAAGCAATTGAGGGTAAAGTAACATACCAAACCTAAGGAAACCTGATCAAACCCAAAAAAGGTTAGGTTTGTTCAGGATCTTTTTTCGTCTTTTTATCATTAACATTTTCCAAGCTACTAGAGTTCATAATTTAATCTTCTAAGTACTATATTCAAAAAAATATATTTTCGGAAACCTATTCGTTTCGGTACCTATTTTTAAAAATATGTAAAAAAAGCATCTTTGAAAAGCTACACAGAGAGAAAGAATTAATTTACACAAGTAAAATTTTTTTCTTTCAATTAAATTATTTAATTGGTATCGAGCAATTAAATATATAATTGAGCGAATTTAATTATTTAATTGGCAGGTTTAATTAACTGAAGTAAATCATAATTTCTGTAAGTAAATTTACACGATAAAGTAAAATATGACTTAATTGTATCAATTATCATTTAATTCATTTAATGTGAAGGTATGATACCTACAACTAATATTAGTTAATAAAAATATCTTAATTTAATTACGTGAAGTAAACCTTAGTTTTACTAAGAAAGATATATACTATTTGCAATCCCGATATAGTTCCCAAAAAAAATTGATTCAGTTTTTTTAGGTTTCCTATTTGCTTTACTTTAGCATTTGAAAAAAGTTATGTATAATTTGCTATTCGTTAAGCAAATCATTATATACTAGTTTAGTATGAACGCATATCTCAATCTATTTTTTAAATGTTTGGCCCTCAAAAAATTTAGTGACATTTTTTCTGACACCATGATCGTAAATTTTTTGCGGGCCAAACAGTTAAGAAATAGATTGAAATATGCGTTAATACTAGCCTAGTAATGATTTGCTTAACGAATATCATATTATACATAACTTTTTTCAAATGCTAAAGTAAAGCAGATAAACGTAAAAAAACTGAATTAGGTTGACAATACCAAACATAGCGGAGCAAAGAGAACCTTAAGCAGTAAGAAAATATTTCTTGAGGTTAAAATATAGAGCTTCTATAAAACAAAAGATGAAAATGTCTACTTTCGTTTCACATATTTATTGCATTTAATGTGATACAATCATTTTTAACATGACACAATAAAACCCTGCAATAAAGTCGCCATACAGAAAAGTATATTTTTATTTTTTGTTCTATAAAAGATCTATACTATAACGCCAACAAATATTTACCAAATACAAAGAAACTTTACATTTTACTTATCACTGAATACATGCATATCTTGGTACATTTATAGGTATATCCCTACAAAATAAAACAACAAAAGGCTATTATATTATCCATAAATATATACACTAACAAAAATAGACCAAATGGCCGTCACCTTCACTGTTACTACCGGAGTAGCCGCTTAGTCTGCCTTCTCATCAAGGGACGATGGGTAAATGCGATGCACGCCGGGATGGCATGGCGGCTAGGGCTAGCGTAAAGAATAATTTTATTCTCATAAGCCGCGATTTAGTTGTCAGGAATAAATTTTAATTTTTGGAATTACATATTTAGTTCTGTTTTTCCCTTATTAGGAAAATTAAATTATAATTGTCAGTAGATTTTCTTCGTTATTGCGACAATACAATTTAATTTGTACAATGAAACGTTTAATACAATGTTTAATTATGCGAATTTTTCTATTAATTATCAAAGCTTTTGTTGGCTGAAAAATAATTTAATTTATTTAAGAATATATTTCTCAACTACATATTTTAATTACAGTAATTATGCAAAATATAAAAGAAATTTTGTTGCAAGTATCGCTTTTTTATTTGAAATATGGTTTTATCCAGGGAATTATTTTTTTATTTAAAAAATTATAGAATGTGATTTAATACCCACCAACTTTTTTTTTCTGTCTGTGTATCAGGATATATTTTTGAAAAAATGTATGTTCCAAACAAGTTTATTCGAGAAAATATTCTTGAAAATTTTTGTTAATCCGTTTTCTACAAAGCTGTTTTTCGAACAAATTTATTTTCAACAGAATGCTTAAAAAAGCAATCTGGTTATTTGTTTCCTTCAGAAGTCAATACGATCCGCCGCAAATTTTGATAAAATCGCATTGAGATGTTTAAGGAATGTTTTCAGAAACAATCAAAGAGCAGGTAAAACAAAAATGCCAAAAAAAAAGGCTTGCATTTTTTATACAACATATTAGTATTGAAAGTATTGATCCATATTCATATTTTTGTGGTATAATTCCTTTCAAAAATCTTACATATACGGCAAATGTTTGTTTTTGTTATAAAATTTTGTAGAATATGTACTCGTAGGAGTGGTTAATGTTTATGTTACAATATTTATTTTTATAAAATTCGCCATTGAAATCCTTTTTGTATAAGGCTACAGAGGAGGGGCGCCCCACCCCCGCCTAAATCCGCCACTTCTAGAGTTGCTTTTAACCTGGCCAACAACATAGTCTCTCACCTATTTTTTGAGGACCTTTGTTGCCAGGCTTTCAGAATCCTTTGTAAATTATTGGAAAAAAATCCGACAACACAACTGCATCAAACACAAAATATTCTTAAGAAAAAAGAAATAGACATTAGTGTAATGACAATAAAACGTAGAATAAGTGAAGGCAAGATCGCTTACCTAAGCACACTACAAAAATTTTACTGTCTGGAAAATACATTGAAAAGCGACTGAGAAACATAATTTTTTCTGACGAAGCGTCACTTTGACCATTAAAAATTTGGCAACACCACAAATTGGCACAGTCATTAACTTCATTAATGTAAAATATGATGTTTTCTTTTCAATTTTAATTTTTTTCGTTTAATATCTTCATCAATTTTCACATGCAATATAGAGTAATGAAGTATTTTTAGAGAAAAATTCTGTTGATTTTTGTCTTCATTGCGTCCACTCCTCACTCAATTCTAAATAATACTTTAATTCCATAGAGAGAAACAGATCCCGTTTAAATTTGTGAGCATAGATGTTGTAGACATAGATAGATGTAATGACCGAAAACTTTAAAATGGACTAGTTGAGGAGAGTCCATGTGTTAGTCTTAGTCAGCTTATTGAATATTCAACAGGATTTCGGAACAATTGCTACAAAGCATTAAATCTAGAAAAGTAGATATCTTATAAAGTCTGGAACGTTCAAGAGCTCTTACCGCATAAGTATTTCGAAAAGATGAAATTTTGTGAATACTGGATGAATAGAATTAATAATGATCGCAATAACAAAAATCGTATTCTGTTTAACGATGAAAGTTCCTTTTGCACAAATGGGACAGTTGTTAAACAAAATACAGAAATATGAGCTAGAAACAATCCCTACGTACTTTATCAAACTCATACCCAAAGGTGTGAAAAAGTGCATGTTTGGGCAGGATTTCTAGGGAATAGAACTACTGGTCCTTATTTGATAGAGGGTACACTGACAGCAGATAAATATTTGAAACTTTTGCTAACGGAATTAGGCCTGCGTTAGAAAGACAGCAATAAATAGAGAAGTAGTTTTTCAACAGGATGGAGCTTCAGCTTACAGCGCAGTGTGGTCGAATTTTCAAATAACACGTTTCAGGGAAGCTGAACTAGACGTTTTGGCTTTTTAAATGGCCTCTACATTGATATCAAAAGTTTTTGGTAATTTAAGAGATATCATAATTGGTAAATTAACATAATATTATCAAACCCTATTGACCACTCTAAAAAGTGCACTGTATATTATTGCTAATCTCTTATTGTATATATACAGGTATAAGGTATAATATACAAATAAAAAACATGCAGATGTTATTGCGCAAAATAGATTAGAATAACTATTATTGATACTTTGTAAAATGCTTAAAACTTAAAATTTAAATACTACCCACTCATATTGTTTAATACAATGTAGTCTTAAATACTGTTCATAAAAATCATTGAATATCATTACAGCAAGGTTTTCAATTATTTGTTACTTTTTTAGTATATTAGTTTGCTATTAAACGGACCAGTGAAGTACTATCTGTAGAAAATTATAATTTAAGCACAGCCTTAACATGAACCAAACTCATTTGCAACTTGTCTAACGTGTGTTCAACCCAATTATCCTGACATTAGCGACAGGATCCTGCCGTGGTCCCAGGACACGTTCCTGTTTCTCTTCTTGTCGAACACAGAGCTGTTATTGGCTTGGCAGAGAGTTACAATGGAGCGACAGCACCCGAGGAGTCCTCTGCAACTAATTAAACTTTGCAACCGGCAGCTTTAGTTTCGAAGCCCGGCTGAAGCTACGGAGCTACAAGAACACACACGGGGAGCTGTTTTGCTCCCGCCCCCCCTTGTTCCCGAGAAACCGCACCTCGGGGACTTCCACACGTTGCTGGGAACGTGCCAAGGACGACATAAGTTAAGGGCATGCGGTAGCTATAGAAAATAGGAAAATTATATAATATTATTTGCTTTATATTAGTTACATAAGTGGTATGATTTTATTTCTTTTGTGAGTTAACATAAGTTATTTAAACGACTTCTATTGACTTACGCTTCCATGAAGACAAATAGAAACATAAATAGGGTTTTAACTGTGTTGTTATTAATTATATTATTATTAAGGCACGATCAACCCAATCTAGTCACAAGTAAATTTGCTATTGCTAACACTGGTCTAAACTGGCAATTAGATTAATTAAATTTACAAACTAGTGTAAGAATAACACATATAAGTTTTGCACCATTTCTTAACTTTTTCGCATGTTATAAAAAATGGCAATTTAACTATGTATTTTCCGCAATATTAAAACCAAATTAATTCTAGCCACAAGTCCCAAGATAAAAAGTATTTAGAGACCACGCAAAGCGCAACCACCACCAACCACGCAACGAGACAAAAACTTGTTAAAACCTAACTGATCAACTAGATCTAAATCTAGACCAGTACTAAGCCTGTTTAGTG
This sequence comes from Philopedon plagiatum, assembly GCA_963971165.1. Classification (NCBI taxonomy): domain Eukaryota; kingdom Metazoa; phylum Arthropoda; class Insecta; order Coleoptera; family Curculionidae; genus Philopedon; species Philopedon plagiatum. The sequence continues at coordinate 119,825,856 of OZ020192.1, read as the reverse complement.
AATCTCGCTGCTCATTTATAAGCTATTTTGTGACTATCTAGGATGCAAGAAATTGTAAGACATTATTTTCTGACATATTGGTGAATGCGCCTTTAATAGAAATTAAAGAAAAAAAATTATTGTGTAACGCTGTTTTGTACTGAAAATACAACCGGTAAGTCATACTCTCCTCAATGATGAATATTTTATAAATATTTATTAAACAATTACTAAAGCGCTGGTAACTAAATTTAACATCAGCAAAGCTTAATGTTATGAAAAACACACTATGGAAAATGTTGAAGCTATCGAATTGGCTTTAGACCTTGGAAGAAAACTACGCCAATATTTAAAATACTACACAAATATTTAATAAAAATTCATAACTGATGTATTTCCTTAAATATGTAAATATTTTCATTACTTTGCGATGAATAACAATCAGTTATTTTCTTTATAGGTTTGGGGACATCATTTCAGTAAGAAAACTATCAAGCGTCCCACGAAAAAACAGTTGAAAATGATCGTATTGACATCATTTTGAGAGACAGCTGAGATATATTATAATTTTGATTATTAAGTAAGTGTTTGTGTATAGTGTAAAATTGTGATTAAAATGTATTTGTAGATACTACTATTTGTATCAGTAATATATCAGTCTATTTTTGCAATATGAGAAAGAAATACTAATTATAATTTAAACAAAATTTTAACCTCTCTGCTTCACACTTCATTTGCATTAATATTTAAAACTGTAGAGATATGTATAAATATTACTAAAGAAACAACCTAAAATATTCAAATAGGTAGGTAAGTTGTAGACAAATTAGCATTTAACTCGCGTGTTATGGGTATTACCAAAGATATATTTACAACACATACATATATCTTTGCTATAACATCTTTTTTCCGTGTGTACATCAAATTACAGTACTTTTTATTGCGGAACAGCCACGAGAATGTGTTTCCTTTTTGCAGTAATAGTTTTATTGGGATTTTCCCTTTTCTTGACACTCCCAGCTAGCCTAAAACCTAAATAGGCCTTGTTCCAATCCGCCGCCCTTTGCATCCATAGGTTTAAGGATACAGTCAGCTAAAATGTTTGTAGGGTGCGTTTTAGGATGGGAGGAGATATGCTTGAAATGCTAAAATCTAAAACTATTCTCCCGAATTCCCTCTGGTAAATGTCTTTTAGAGTTTCGTGCGGTTACTTTGTTACTACATTAATAGGAGTTTAATTAAGTTCGGAGCAAAGATAAAAATAAATTACTTTTAATCTTGAGTTTACTGTACGACATACATGGCTTGGTAATTATTTTATGTCGTATTTCAGATATACTTGAGACTATTCAATTAAAGGTGGTTCATGCTCGGATCTGTGAGCAATTTTTGAAAAACTAATTTTTGGGAATATTTTTTCGGAGAATGAATTTCTGACAATACAGGGTCCGAACAGTCTTAGTATGGGCAAATATCTTTGCTATTAGTAAAGACAGAGACGCCAAACTTTAGGTGTATCTTATTAGTTAAGAAATATACTTTTTTATGTTAATTAACTTTTTCAACCCCCTTGAGGGGTGACGCTAGGAAGTTTAGGTCAAAAATTTTAAACGCAAACCAATGCCGTGTGGTACCTCATTTTAAAGGTCTTTCAAAAAGAAATATTTTACCGCAAACCCGAGGTCCTTATCTTAATTCGTTTTTAAGTGGCAAGCAAGCCTTTAAGAATTAAAAATCGTGTAAAAAATTAAAAATTAAAATATCTGTATTTCTCTTATTACTTTAAAAGTTAAAATGACCACCATGAACTTCTTAGTAGTAATAAAGTCGATTTTAAAACTCACTTCTAACATTTTCGAGAATGGCAGGTGTTATTTCTTGGCAGTGTTCCAAAATCGACTTTATTACTTACTGCCAAGACGTTCATGCTGGTCATTTTGAACAACTTTTAAAGTAATAAGAGAAATAAAGGTACTTAAACTTTTACGTTCAGAATTTCTAGAAACGTTTAATATAATTTAGTACTAAAATAGTTTGAATTAAGACCTTAGATCAGTTATGTTTTGACAGGTTTTTGTCCCGTCATTGTTCATAATTCGTCATTAAAATCTTCTGAATCATTCTTAAATTTTGGCGATTTGCTTGATTTCCAAATGATTTTCATCTTGGAACGAGTTGATGTAATAAATTTAGTTCTATTATTGTAGAAAGAACGATCTAAAATTGCCCTTTTTTATAAATTTGCGAAAAAGTTCAGAAATAAATTCATAGTGTAAAACTTAGCTGTCTTATTCTTACATTGTCACTTTAAAGCTCTTGGTTGTCAAATTAGACCGGACTAGCGTTGGAGACTCTGGCTGTAATATTTTAGGTACCTGTTATCCGGCCAACCGACGCCGACGTAATTTTTTGTGTACGTGTATTGATTGACTGATTGTGTAGTAATATTAACAAATTTACTAAAAATGCGAAATGACTGAACCCATTGATACCTACAGGATATCTCAGATTCAATGCAATTCTGATGCTATGTAGAATTTCAATATTTGAGATCTGCATCATAAGCATAGAGCGGAAATTTTGATGCGCTAACAGAATCGGACTGCCGGCGTACCTTATATATTTCTAAGATAAATATCCTAACGTTAACTTTAATTCTACACAGATACTTTAAAAGAAAGCTCCAATAATGCCAAATTAGCGATGATTATAAATTATAATATACAAAGTAAATATGAACATTCAGAAGTCTAAAGAGTTTTATTAAATAACTATACAAATATAATAATTCCTTTTTCATAAACTTTAATGTAAAGAATTCCAAATAACCCACAGGGCACTTCAAACATAATATAAAAATTAAGATAACATTATATTCAAATTACTCAAAAATTACGTCTGAGTGATCTAAAAGAGCTCCGCGTGACACCTCTGAAGAGCCCTTGACTAGAACTTCAAAAATCGCGATAAAATTTTTCGATTAGATCTAAGCTTTCAATGGATCAACCCTTTTTTTATTGTGGAAGCTCTGGTAAAGGCGTTCAGGTAATAAATTTAATAAAATTGTTGAGATTCTTGGTAGGCCCTGTATGAATAGTAAAGGGTGTCCCAATAAGTAATTTGGCATTTAAATTTAGCGCCAATTTTCAACAACTTAATCTAGAAATTTTATATGTTGCATGTGTCATCTAGAGACTTCTCAATTTAAGATGGATGGTTTTACGACGAAAAAACGTGTTAGAATTGTTCAACTTTACTAGGAAAATTATAAAATAATTATAATTTAATCTACTGCCATACACATAAAGGTTTATATTGAAGGTCAAAATAACCTAACCTTAAAAGTCAGCAAGATTTTGAATATTAATTATAAATTTTTCACTTCTGTGGACATCACTTCTGTAGTCATGCTTTGTCCACGGAAGTGACAAATGTTCACAAAAGTGAGTGTAAAATGTTGTACTCTCTAAATAACCCTAATTTTCATATTTTATCTTGTACATTATGTAATCTCTTTGCGTGTTATTAAGTATAGTTATACAACACAAAATGACCCGAAAAGACGAAAAGCTGAAAAGGCGTAGAGAACAAAAAAAAAAATAAGTATAGGGAGAACTAGAGTTAAAGTTATTTACAAAATTTTATTTGACAATACATCACAATAAAAATCTTTGCCTCATCAGTGTCCTCCATCACTCTTTTCGATAAGTGGGTAGACGGTATAATTTTAAAAAAGCTGATTGAAAGCAAAGGGCGCAAAAGGGTAGGTATATTATTATAAATGTAGGTCAGACCTCCCGTTATATATTCACTTTTATTACAAACCGGAAAACCTACTTTACTATTTTTGCATAAAAGCATACGATAGTGTTGTGTTACACTTTCAATAAAAATAGGAAATAGAAATGGACCGGTTAAAGAAAGCACAGTGATTATTTAGTATAGTATCCAGCTGGTATATATTAAAAACAGCTGGTTTCGAGGATACACGGCAAAGGCAAAGATTTTTAAAACAGAAAATATTTTTATTTCGGATATGAAGTTAAGTCAAAGCCAAAAAAAAATCTTTATCGTATCTATACTCGATTTGAAATTGGTTGATAGTAATAAATCATTAAAATCCGTCAAACACGTACACAGAGTGGTCCACCTAAATTGCCAAGTTTTAAATAGTATATACATTGAAAGTCTAGACCCTTTTGCATTTATTAAACTTTCCATTCCTATAGATCTGATAAGGGCGTCGAATACAAAGCTTAACCCGAGGCTCGAACAATAAGCGGTAGTATTCTACCTGTGATGTTTTGCACTCATGCACGTGCTTTCGGGTGGGTTTAAGTTTATATTAAACACAATAATTATATAATTTAGTGAACATTCGGATGTGTGGCATAATTTGTTACCCTTGTATTTGAATAAATATAATACTAATAACAATAAAGCAACTAATAAACAAGTAAATTTGGAAAAATGTTTCTATTTGAAATTCTATAAAATTTATAGTAAGTCATTACAGTTCTTCGCTTTAAATTAATCATCATCAGAAAATGAAATATCTGAGGGACTGTCTTCTTCCCCTAAATTGATAATAAGTGGTTCGACCGTTTTCTCCAGTAAACTATCCAATTGCCACATTTTTTCCTCCTCCTTTAGTACATGCTCTATACATCTTTGCCACTTCCCCGCGTTGACTTCTTGAAGCGCTTCTTCAAAGAGTTTTTGAACATCACTCATTTTATAAGTGGTATTTTTTCTAGCCACATAACCTTTCACATGAGCCCATACCAGTTCGATCGGATTTAATTCGCAATGGTAGGGGGGGAGCCGAAGCACTATTATATTTTGTTTTTTGGCCATTTCGTCAACAACATATTTTTGAAACCGATGTTTATGGGTGTTTACAATTGATAGCAACTCCTTTTTAACCATATTGTCCTCAAATTGTATTTGTTTCTCCACAAGCCACTCGATAATTTTTGCTTTTCGCCAAGCAGTTGTAGGCATCTTCTCCAATCTTCTGGAGTGATACGGAGCGTTATCTAACACAATGACGGAGCCAGGTGGAATCAGCTCTATCATTTGTTCGAAATACTCCTCAAAAACATCAGCATTCATATCCTCGTGGTAATCGCCTGTACGAACTGATTGGAATGATAATAGTCCACCTTCTAAAAATCCATTGGAGCTACCGATGTGAGTTATAATTAATCGTTTTCCTTTTCCAGAGGGCGGATTTATTCCTGTTGATAGACCGTCTAAAAATGCTTGCCGGTGAGAAGTCACATTTTTGTCTGTCCATATTTTTCCAACTGTGTAGCCTTCGTTCAGCCATGTTTCGTCCAAATAGAAAATTGTTTTGTTTTCATTGCGAAATTTTCTTATTTTTCTCAAATAATTACGTCTCCAACATACTATTTCATCTTTTTCGAGCAAATGAGACTTCCGACTATGTTTTTCCCATCTAAAATTCATTTCTCTTAGAACTTTCCATAGTTTATCTCTCTTGATTGCAGGAAAGTCTCCTTTTACTGCCCCTAAAACTCTATCCAAAGTAGGGATCTCCTTATTGAAATAGAATGAATGCACCTTTCGTCTTATGATGGCCTTTTCGTCCTCATCGATCGGTATTGTTCGCCTTCCTGGAGATGGTTTTGGTGGCGTCACGGTTCCTGTCTTTTCTTCCCGCATCAGCCTGTAGATGGTTGCTTTTCCAATACCTGTCATCTTTGAACAAAGTTCCACTGCAGAATCGATACTTATTGCACTTTTTTGATATCTAAGTGCATTAAATACATTAAGCACAATAATCTTTTCACTAATGCTTAGCGCTGATTTCGCAGCTCGCTTAACTGGAATAAATCCTGAAAGACTCTCCATTTTCAAAAATTACCCAAATGTGTGTCCTAGAATACTCGCATTAGGTTTGTTCGCTCTTAAAATGACTCACAGTTTTATACCAATAAGTAGAGGTACCTAATTTTTCGTAACTACCTGAAAAGTAACATTGTGTATTAATTGTTCCCGGAATTCTCGGCATAATTATTTTTACCTGTTATGACAATAATGATTACTAAATTATTCGGATAAGTAAATAGGGTTCAAACCGGCACGTCAGGTAGGTGCGCCTATGGAATCGGCTGCTAAAAATGATTTATTACTATCAACCAATTTCAAATCGAGTATAGGTATACTACATCCAAAATGAATATTTTAGAACTATTGACTACATGGTCGTCAGGAATGACATTTCTCAATGTTAAGCGGTCTGTCACTTGACGAGTTAAAAAAATTTTGAGTTCTAGAAGAACCGTATTTAAAGACCTTATTTATAATTCAATAGAAGACGAACTTTTTGAAAGCTTAAAACATGAAATTTTTTATTTATACCATTTGACAAATGACGGAATCAAGAAGTCTCTTCTCATATGGATTTCGTCTTTTTCACAGTAACAATTTTTTTATAGTACACTTCAAGCCTAAGCTCTAACGTACCGTGGGCATCTGAAGAGAAGGGAAATGTAATCTATTGACAAGGGATTTGAAGGATTGGAGGTTGGGAGGGAAAGGGAAAGCATCCGGAGGGAATTTGTTCCATAATATAGACCCCCTAGGTATGAATGAGCGAGAGAAGTGGGATGTTCTAGGCTTTTGTAGCTAGACAGTAAAGGAATGCATAAGTAACGCGCCTCTTGTTCTTAGGAACAGTGAAGGGGGGAATTATTCTTCAGAGCAAAATCCGTGGAAGTATTGGAAGAAAAGGGATAAATTCCCAACAGCGCGGCAATGAGCTAGAGAAGTGTGGGGACTGGGATATTAATGAGTCGAATGGCTGTCTTTTGGATAGAATCAAGGATGTTATGTGTCGAAGGTGATGCCTCCCTCCAGATGTGGGAACTGTATTCTAGGTTAGGTCTAATTTGGGAAACATAGAGAGGGTGCAAGTTGGAAGGGGAGACCCATTTTCTGGCTCGAAAGAAAAAATCAAGCTTTTTAGCTTCTAATGTGGCTATTGAAGTAATGTGTTTGTGCCAGATGAGATCATGTTCGAAAGCGATGCCAACAAGAGCGAACATTTCATTGTCCTGTAGGGCTTGGTAATTCACGTGAATTGGATAAAGGGTTGCCGGATTTTTTGCATGACAGTTAGCAAGACTGGGTTTTGGAGGCGTTAAGGTGAACAAGGTTTTTGTTCTGGTACCCCAGTCTAAGATTAATTAAGGATATTGGAACGTAGATCTGCGTCTATGCGATAGCAAAAATCAATTTTACTATTTTCCAGTTTGGTGATTATTTTATACGCCATGAATATTATTAAATCGTTACGTTTGCCTTTAAAACACGGTTTGAATATTGATTATTACAAGAGAAGGATGGACAGTGTGTTTCAAATACAAGTCCGAAATACGTTAAAATACAGTTCAACACGCTACATGCATACAATATGACGTCACCGTTCAAAAAAATATGAAAATCTTGGTTCTGGAGAAGATCTGATTAAAGTGTATTCTTGTCGATTTTTGCCTTTATGTCCCCCCAACGCCTCCAAAACCCAGTCATGCTCCCTGTCACGCAAAAAATCTGACAACGCTTACCCATTCACATGAATGGCCGAGCCCTACAGAACAATGAAACTTCGATTTTGTTGGCATTGCTTTCGAACATGATCTCAGCTGGCACCAACACATTACTTCAGTAGCCACATCGGCAGCTAAAAAGCTTGGTTTTCTCGTTCGCGTCAGAAAATATTTCTCCCCTTTCAACTTATACACTCTCTATGTTTCCCAAATAAGACAACCTAGAGTACTGCTCCCACATCTGGGGAGCGGCATTACCTTCGACACTTAACATCCTTGATTCTGTCCAAAAGAGAGCCATACGACTCATTAATAACCCAGTCCTCACAAGAAACCCCCTCCTCTCGCTCATCGCCGCGCTGTTGGGGATTTATCTCTTTTCTACTGGTACTTCCACGGGTTTTATTCTAAAGAACTAGCCGGTATTATTCCCCCCTTTACGGTTAATAACAGATCAACAAGAGGCGCGTTATGTATGCGTCCCTTTACTGCCCAGCTATACAAAAGCCTAGAACAGACCACTACTCCCTCTCATTCATACCTAGGGTCTCCAGATTATGGAGCAAATTTCCTTCCCGTCCCAACCTCCAATATTTTAAATCCCGTGTCAATAGACTGTATTTCCCTTCTCTTCAGACGCCCCTGGTACGTTAGTACTTAGGGTTGAAGTCTACGTGGGATGTCTTAGACAAAAAAAACAAGGAAGAAAACTGTGAAAAAAGTTTAGCATCAGGAAAAAAACTATGTGGTAATTTCGTGGTAGACAATTTAATTTCGTGATAGTTTGGTGACAAAATGACTTTCTTAAATAAATATATAATTTATTTTATTTTTTACCGTAATAAGTTTTGACCTGCTAACGTATTTAACCTACCTCACTCTGTAAAATACTTTTTAAATAAGTTACCTAGTTTCCTTCCACTTCCTGTTTATAATGTCTTCACAACTAGCCTACCAACCCACCATCCAACAATACATCCCATTTTAATTCAAAAATCAACCCCTTAACCCTTCCGTCTACTATGCATGTCACGTTAACTGAGACAGGAATAGCAACATATCGTGGACCTCTAAAAGGGTGAAACAAGGACAGCAACAGGAAAAAAGGTTTGCATAATGTATTGTGGAAAAAGAATAAATTATAACACAATGAGAATCCGTGTGTTGTGTTAAGTTGAAATAGTGTGGTTTAAAAACGTAGTTTTAGTTGGGTTTGGATTTGTGTTTGGAATGGATGAAATAAATGTCTTGTTGGTTATTAAAAATTGATTAAAATTTATTGTGTTTCATTTTTTATTGTGTTTGTGAATCAGTGCATTAGTGAGTATTGGCACGTAAGTCATATCGAAGATGTTAATCTGGTCATCTGAAGATGTATGTATGTTTTATATCACGATCTTACTATTACTATTCATATTTACGTTTTCTTGAAATAAAAATGATTCTCAAAATTACCTTAAAAATTTCTAAAACTCGTCATATAAAAATTGGCAGGGCGCTTTATTGTGTCGTAGATTGTAATTTCAGTTATTGGGATTCCTACAAATTTGTCGCCTAATTGTTCCATGATGTAGCCAGTGTAGCGGTATGATACTTGGCCATTCCCATATCACTGTACCCCAGATGTACTATAAAAATCCTTTGTTCAGTAGATAGCATTTTGATGAGAAGTATTTTACATTAAATAGTTGCTTCATGTAATAAAGACAATGATAAACATGTCCATAGGTGGCATTATTGTTTAATAAAAAGTTTAAAAAAATAATGCGATAAAACTCATTACTTTTAATATTTAAATTTTTTAAGAAATCTTGTACTTCAGCTTGAGGTTTAATTTAAAACATACTTCATATTTATTCTTTTGGTAGAAATGGATAAAAAAACGCATATTTAGTGTTAAACAAAGTAACGTTTTCGTATTTTTCATTCTCCCATTATAAAAAATTTAATTTTTCATAACGAGTATCTTATTTATTTTACAAACAAAAACTTTATTAGGAGTGACATTTTTACGTATCTTGCAAAATTTGGTCCATTTGTCCTATTTTAAACCTCATCCGTGGACATACTAACACTAATTCATTAAATTTTAGAGAATTAACATCTTAGTGATCTTTTTGGCATGCAATAACTGAGAGTAGTATGATATACACATACTCTTTCCAGTAGTTTTTATTTAAATTATTCTCCGGGATTCATTAAAGAAGTTTAAGCATTTGTACTGGTTAAAACTAGGATTTTCTAGTTGAGCTGTTAGGTTTTGACAAATTTTTCTACTGTCATTGTTAATAAGTCGTCATTAAAACCTTGTAGGCCATTATTTCTGCGATTTGTTTGGTTTCCCAATGATTTTTATCTAAAAATTCCTAAAATGACTTTAATTTTGGTATTGTAGAAAATCCACTTTTTATTGTCCTCTTCCTTATAAATTTGCAGAGAAAACTCCAAAATAAATTCATAGCACAAAACTCAGTTACATTATTCTTACACCTGTCATTTTAATGTCTTTATTGTCAAATTAGACTTGTTTTAATAATAGTGAATCTTGCCGTTGAGTTCTGACCGGTTTGTCGAAGTTTTTGCGTTCAAACATTGCGTCTGATTTGCTTTTTAAATAACATATTATCTGTTTTTCCATACACACTATTGACAGTCGTGAAAATTCCGCAACTGCATTTCTAATCATCTGAGGGGAAATTTCTTGGACACATTCCCTGATACTTGTCTCTAAATGGTTTATATTTTGGAAAGGTCTGTTTGCATACACTTTTTATTTTAAGAATCTCCATAAGAAAAAATCTAGGGGAGTTATATCTGGGGACCTTGGTGGCCAAGCAAATTCTGACCTTCGTCCAATCCACCTCTGTGGAAATGTCGGGTTTAAAAATTCTCTCTTGTCACTCTTGCAGAGCTGTGACATGGAGCACCGTCATGTTGGAACCCAAGGGTGTTTCTTATATCCAGTATAGAGCGGCGAGGAACGAGAGGAGATATTTTTTTTGTGAGGACAGGTTCATTGATGAGTTGAAAGGCTCTCTTTTCGATAGTGTCAAGAATGTCAAAGATGATGCTGCTTTCTAAATATAGGAACAGTGTTCTAGATTAGGTTTACTCAGTATTCTAAATTAGGTCTTACTTGGGAAATACAAGATGGAAGGGGAGAAGTATTTTCTGGCTCGGAAAAAAAATCAAGCTTTTTAGCTTGTGATGTGACTATTGAAGTAATGTGTTTGTGCCAGCTGAGATCATGTTCAAAAGCGATGTCAACAAGATTGATTAAAATAATATGTCCTTATTAAGAAGTGGATGGATCAACATGCACTTTATATTAACTTGTTTGACTGATTAACATGTAAACTCTTTTAACCTAAATAAAAAAAAACATTTTATAGTAACAAATAAAATTTTTATCGGTTTCCTCATCCTAAACCACTTAGAAAATCTGCTTTTAGTGCGACAAAATAAAACCAATTAAAATCGGCTTTGCATGTCCCCATTTTCTTTTTCTAACTTTCGTTTTCAATTTAAAAGTTGAAAAGTATTTGTTTTACGTTTTAAACTTTATAAAGTGTCGAGAAGTTTTCCTGCAAACTTTCTCTTTTTAATCTACTCGGGATTGTTAGCAGCAGTCTATATTACAAAAGAGAAAACTAATATGTGAATGGAAGAGATTAAAAATCGAAAATATTGAAATGTTTTTTATGTCTGCGTTTAGGTAAAATCATATTGAAAAGTCCTATTCCTACCATGCGCAAATTTTTAAAATATTATTTGTGGTATTTCTCAAATCTTAAAAGAACGAACTTTCTTACAAAGGAAACTGAAAAAGACAAGTAATATTATCTAAACTTACGATTACTATTGATTAACCATAAATAAATATTATAATTACTCCAAGTGAAGTCTTCCCTACTCGTCGAAGCTTACAACTTACAAGTTTTTCGCAAATTTATAAAGAAAAGGGCAATTTAGTATGTACTTTTCACAATGGTAGAATTAAATTCATTCAAGCCACACGCTCCAAGATGAAAATTGTCTGGAAACTAAGCAAATCGCTTGAATATTAGAATAACTCCTAACTTATTATTGGCGATTTATTAACAATGACAGGACATAGTCCTGTCAATACCTAACTGATCAACTAGAAGTATAAGTTTAAACCTTTTTAGCGAATCTCGACGTTGTTGATTTTGTACGGCCAGATTCTCCAACGCTAGAATGGTCTAAATTTACAACTCAAAGTTTTAAACTGACAAGTGTAAGAAAAGGACAACTACGTTTTATACTATGAATTTGTTTCTTAGCAAATTTATTAAAAAAGGTCAATTTTACTGAATTTCCACTATAATAGAACTAAATTCATTCAAACAACACATTCCAAGACGAAAATTATTTGGAAACCAAAAAATCGCAGAAAAATTAGAATGACTTAAAAGTTTTTAATGGCGACTTATTAACTATGACAGGACAAAAACCTGTCAAAACCTAACTGACTAACTAGAAGACCCTAATTTAAACCAGTACTAAATCTTAAACCTTTTTAGTGAATCTAAGCGTTAATAACTAACTAAATAGGATTGTTATCCTGCGGAAGCTTTCCTGCATCAATGAATTTATTTATAGTTATATATTGATTATGTAGATTATCGAAGCGTAGCAGTGTTATTGTAATATTATAAATAAACTTCATTCATTTGTGTTACATTCAATGAAACGTGCCACAGTAGTCAATTCCTTCACTTAAATATAGTTGTATAATCGTATACTACGATAGAAATGGTGTCAGAATGACGATTTACCCCACATTATAACATTACCAATGAAATCCACAGATTGGTAAATATGTAGGTACCAATAAATATATAGTTTAATGTTGAATTTTCAATCAATTTTAAAACAATTAACATATTACTGCAGTGCACTTTTAAAACCAAAATATTTTAGTTAAAATGTGGAGTTTAATAGTTTTTTTGTCGGTTATCTTTTTTTATAAGTGTTTTTAAAAATTATTCTTCATTCATTCAGTCATCTATAATATCCACTTTGTTTTTAAAATATATTTGTTTTGAAAATTTCCTTTCTCGTAGATTTATCTAATAATTTTTGTATATATTCTCTATTTCTTATTAATTTGTTTGGTTTTATTCTATTTTATTCCATAAGGGGTTATATACAGCTAGAATTTTGAAAAAATCGATTTTTTTAAATTTCATTTTCGTAATGTAGATATATTCCGGTACATACACAGAAAATTTCAAGGCAATTTGGCGATTATTTTCGAAGTTACACGCATATTTGTAAAGACGTGTCAGAGCGATTGTACGCTATGTAAAGTGCTTTTGAAACTTTAAACGCGTGTTTGTCAAAACCGTGTTTTTAAAGTCGGTGACGAAGATTTCTCGGAAACGGCTGAACTGATCAGTCTCAAATTTTAACACAAGCTTCTTAAGTATATTTTTTACTAATTAATCGAAGGGTTTTTCTCACCGATAGATATTTTTTTTATATAAACAATTTAAGGCCAAAATTTTGGTCAAAAATCGATGTTTTTTTGAGAAGCCGCCATTTTGTCAAAAAAAATTATTTTGCTTATTTCTTCGATTAATTAGAAGATTATACATTACTTTATCGAAATCCGTTTGGTTTTTTCATTTTCGATGATCCAGTCCAGAGATATCGTTGTCACCGCAAGATACCTTTTTTGAGAGGAACTCCTGGAGATCAGCTAGAGCAGCTTTCAAAATTATTATTTTTACAAATACAAAAATCTTAAAATACAGTTAAAACTTACGTGTATAAATTTTCACATTAATAAATTTAAAAGTCTTCCCAGGAAAAATTCTTGAAAAATCGCCTTTTTTAGGCCTCTTGACTGTATATAACCCCTTAATGATTATGTTGTTTAGGTAGTTTTTTGTTTCAATTTATTAATAAGTGAAAATTTTAAGCCACATCTTATTTTCATTACCCAAAATAAGAAATAGGTATATTCCTAGACTTTCTGCCTCGTACCCCGTACCATAGAGTGTAATTTTTAATGAAAACATGTCAACCCATTAAATTATTAAAAAACAATTTTTACAATGTTCATGAATTTGAAAACCACCAAAAATTGCCTCAAATCTCCACCGTACGTGTCTAGAATTTCGCCCTATATTTAAAATATGCGCTCGACATTTGCATCGTCGCTTTCTTGTATGAACGCCTCAAAGGTGCAAGAGAGACAAGGATAGTTTTATTCAAGCAACCACTGGTTTTCTGATACTAAAAATTCAACAGCTTATCTCAGTGATGGCAGACAATGATCAAATAAAATATTAAGAGGGAACATGATTTTTACGCGGTTTTCGTGTGGTGAAATTTAAGCAAGGTATAAAAAAAGTTGTTTACTTACAATACCACTTTTTGCTCTTCAATATTGAACTAACGTAGGACAAAATTCATTGAACCTGTACAGTCATTGTGTGCACAGAAGCAGTATTTAAACCAGCGCTGTCGTTTTGGAAAGTTTAGGCGTTTACTGTACACTGAGTATTTTAAATCTAGAAATAAATAATCACGTATTTGAAGTACAATACACAAAAAAGACTGGGAAATTAAAAAATTTAGAAAAAGTTATAGGATATCTAAAAGTAAAGCAATACTCTTAGTTTGATTTCATGTTACTTCAAAGCTAGTGCAAGCTTTTTAAAGAATTTTTGAGCTTAATTGAAGATTTATTTTTTTATTTATGTGTATATACCACACTAAAATATTACGAATAAAATTACACCAATAATCGAATGATCGAGCTCTATTAACTTCAGTGTTCGCCAGTAATACTTCTCATTTGTTCTCTAATAACTGACCATCGGTCAACGTAATGGGGAAAAATTTGGCGTAACAATACGTATTCCTTTCTTCTGAAAAATGACCATAGGGGTCAGTTATTTCGCTCCATTGGTCCATTTAGTTAAATATGAGGGGTAAATAAGAAGGGTCGAAGAATATTAACATGGAAACAGAATGCCATTTTATAGAATTTTCTGGCTAAACATTACCTCCGAGATTCGTTAAGAAGGTTTAAAATTTAATACTGATCAAAATTTAAATACTCTAGCTAGTAGATCATCAGTAAGGTTTAGGCTAGTTTTCATTGTCATTGTTAATAAGTCGTTATTGTAATTGTTCATTGATTTTTGTCTTGAAACTGATTGTTAAAATTAATTCAGCCCTGTTATTGCAAAAAATATGCTGCAGTTATCATTTTCCTTAATAACTTGAGAAATAACTTAGAAACAATTTCATACTTAGATGTCTTGTTCTTGCACGTTTGAACCCCTGACTGTCAAACTAGACTAGGTTTTAATGTAAGTGAACCTGACCGATAATATTTTGACAAAAGGCTGTAAGCTTTTTTTATCTTTTTTTGCAACTTGCGTTCTCTCTCAGTTATTTGAATCCTTATTTTACCTGAGAAAGTTATTTCTTCTAGATGAAGCTCAGCTAATAAAATATGATTTTATTTGAATATAATATGTAAAATTGAGGAAAACTATTCACAATGTAAGATGCCTAATTGAGGCTCCTGTATTTCCTTAAAGCAGAACGAAAAATAAATTTTCACTTGCATAATGAAAATGACACAAAAATAGAGTATATACTTGCTTCAAGACTGTAACGAATTTTTTTCAGCAAGTTTAAAATTTTCAGTGTCTCATTGACAATCTTTGATTTGAGATAAAGATAATTCCATTGGTATCAAACCTGGACTTCTCAGGCGCCAATTATTGTCTCAACTTAGAAACCAAAAGAGGCATTGTAATTTTTCACAAATAATTTTCCCTATTTCCGTTTAAAAACCAACCTTTTGTAAGTGACCCGAATTATCAGAAAAATTTCCAAGAACAAAGGACGCCAATGTTTGTAGCCAATATTTGGCGTTTTCCGACTACGCGACGTCCGTCGGAAGTGATAAACGAGGGTGCGGGTCCCCGAGGGATGCCATTTATGCGGGGAGAAAGCCCACCCCTGCCGCCACCGCCAGCGCCATTTTGACTGAAACACGGTCGATTGACCAGGCGGACCAATGGCATTATAGGCTGACCTGCAACTGTCCTTATCTATCCACCGCAATGGGCGAGGGTGTTATTGACCGGAGGTCAAGTGAACTGAAAGTTTAGGGGGGAAAAGTTCGGAGAATTCTCCAAGACTGAAATTAGATTTTAGGGATGAAAAGGATACAGAGTGAGTCAGAAGTCTGATTATTTCGTTGGAACAATAAATACTTTAACATTAATATTATTATATTATATAGCGGAATTCTACAAAAAGGTTTAAGATTTAGTACTGATTTAAACTAAGATTTTCTAGTTGATCCGTTAGGCTTTGACAAGTTTTTGTCCTGTCATTGTTAAGAAGTCATTATTAAAAATGTACGTATTATTTTACTATTTCAGCGATTTGATTGGTATCCAAACAAAGGATGAAATGGCAAGGGAGGTCAAACACCACGCCATTTAAAAGCTCTTTCTTCTGCCTAACTTTTTAAATGTAACCCGGCAATTATTAAGAAATAGCGTTTTGAATCTAAAAAAAAAATATTTAAAATTTAAGGATTTCCAGTCATTCCAAGTTATTAAAGGTTTTTTTGCTTCGCTTATTTTTTCTACATATCGTCGGTATTCTCACGTAAGGGCGAATCTCACTTTTGTCGATTTTTCAGGTAAGCGATTTTAAGATTTTTGTGTATTTTTTTGAAATTATATTTTTGGTTTCAAAAAATTCAAATGGCTATAACTTTCTACAAACACATTTTTTTCTCTTAAAATTTAAAAATTCTCGACAAAATGATGAAAAATTTGTTTAGAAGAAATAATAAATAAAATACCTAAACGTGTTCATTTTCTTCCCAGGGAAAGCAATGCAAAAATTAAACTTTTTTCGCAAATTACAATTTTTTTTTTGTTTACCAAAACATTCCCAGTGGGCTCACCATTAAAACCCCTAAATTTGGTACGGTTCCTGTAAGTAGGAACAGAGATATACAAGTCTGACATTTCACTGCACGCCGCTGGTCAAAGCTGAAATCACTTAGTAATCAAAACTAAACTAGTGTTGGCAGTGTAATTTAAAATACGTTATGGCTATAAGTTATAAGATTTGTTCAAAGGAACTAATCTTGAATAACACATATGGGTGTAACTTGAGTTAGGTCTTTACGTGAGTTCTTAATTTGATATAATTTTAGATTCGTTCATTCATTTCATCCAGAACAAGCTCATTTCAAATCAAAATTTTAGAAATTAACAGCCAGATTCTCCAACGCTAGTCCGGTCTAATTTGACAACCAAAAGTTTTAAACTGACAAGTGTAAGAATAAGACAACTAAATTTTATACTTTGAACTTATTTCTGAGCTTTTTCGCAAATTTATCAAGAAACTTTCAACAATAATAGAACTAAATTCATTACAGCAACTCGTTCCAAGATGAAAATCATTTGGAAATCAAGTAAGTCGCTAAAATATCACAATAATTCATAAGTTTTTAATGACGACTTATTAACAACGACAGGACAAAAACCTGCCAAAACCTAACTGACCAACTATAAGGATCTTAATTTAAACCAGTACTAAATCTTAAACCTTCTTAGTGAATCTGAACGTGAAAGTTTGTATTTTTTTGTCAGACGAACATTTTTTTCGATCTACAACGTATTGAGACACGCTGTATATGTACATATTAATATTGAGTTATTTATTTACAAAGTTGTGTAACGCCTATTAGATACTTTATCTGTTTTCTTTGCATTTTCCATGCTAAATTTTTCCAAAACGGTTTCTACATAAGATTTTACATTTGGATCGTGTTGTTAAATTAAATTCAGTCCCGTTATTGTGAAAAATATATAATACAAGTGTACTTTTTTTCAAAAATTTGCAAAATGGCTCAGAAATAAATTCATACTACAGAACTCCGTTCTCTTATTCTTACACTTGTTAATTTAAATCTTCTGGTTGTCAAATTAGACTGGTCTAGCGATAATGGATCTGCCCTACAAATTTTAAGAATAAAATATCTAAATAAGCTAAGTAATAACACAATATGTTTCTCCTGTAAGGGATTTTGGATTAATATTTTTACGAACAAGAAAATAATTTATAGAAATTTGACCATTTTTAGTTAATATCTAGTTATCGGGATATAGAGAAATATTTCTTTTCAAAATTAGACAGTAAGTATTTGGTTTCGCATTATTTTAATTACATATTCTTTGTTAATACATACAGTTACCAAAAAAGTTCTGGGAAGAATTTAAATAAATTCTCGAGTTCTCATATTATATTTACTGCCGCCTAAGGATCTACAAATATTGAATACAAAGCATTAGAACAACGGGATTATTGCATTTTCAACTACAATATAAATACCTCCACGTCGGACGAGTATCTAGTTCTACAATGACTAGAATTTAAAAATTACAAATAAATGAAAATTACAATAAAATTACAATAAAATTTATGAAAGGTTTTTATTGACTGTGATATGCATTTTTTCTATTTAAGAAGAAGACACTCCGATTTTTATGTCATTGTTTAAGAGAGGTTTTTACACTTATTATTTTTCATAACGTATTTTAATCTACAATTTTTACATGCATTCTGTCTCCACATTCTCATGAAGTACCTACGTATTTAAGTGGAAATGGAAATCTGAAATTTTGCATTGTTTCCAGACGGAGTACGTTAATGAGCCTAATGAAGTCAGATATTAAGTCTACATTTGCCGACCAAACCCATTTATTGCCAACTTAATTTTATTTTAGCATAATTTTTTGCTGTATATTTCATTTGTATATGAATATTTCCACAATAATAACCATAGATTCATATTCTATGGGTATTTTTTAACGTATTAATAAAAGTTTCAAGTTATTTTGTGATTTATTTTGGGAAAACAATATTTAGAAGTAATGTTGAGGTCCTAGTGACAGAAAAAATGACACCATAGATCTCTTAAAGTATTAATCTTCTGAATGAAATCATTATGTATGTTGAAACTTTAAATAATTGACTGAAAATTGCTTGCAGGATTTGAATATACACTTAATATACTCATAATGTTATTGTTAAAAATTTTAATGCCAAAAAAACATGTCAAAATGAAATTAAGTTGGCCACCATGGAGGTAATTGGAAAATGCCACCTTAAATTCACGATTGGCGAAAAAAAAAACAAATAATATGGATTTGGTGCGAAAATATTCAATTAGAAAAATACTGATAAACAATTTCAAAATTTTTAGAAATTTTTAGGAATTCAGTGGAGTATTTAGCTTCTATTCCCACTATTTTTTTAACATGGTTCTGCTTATTTTCGCGTTTAAACATTTAAAAAAGACTTATTATTCGTCAAAGAAATCAACATTGTATTTTGTGTCAAAATTCCCTACGCCTGAAAATGTAAAAAATATAATTTTTTTTTCAAAAAAATTAACTGACTTTATAAAAAGAAAAGTACCTACCAAATAATATTTTTACGTATTTCTTGCTGAGGTTAAAATTAAGCTTAATTTTGTTCAAACTTAGGGAACTTATGAATACACCAAAATTCTAAACTTTCTGAAAGAAAAAATTGAAATATTTTTACACAAGAATATTTAACTAAATATTTTTTATCAAAGAGAAATAAAACAGGTAAAATTACTAAATAAATAAAAGCTAAAAAAGAACATATGCGATTAGTTTTTTAGAATGAAAAAACTGCAAGAACAAAATCGCTACGAATTATTGTTGTTCAATAAAATAGTAATGAAGCTCTAAAGCAAAATGACAATTTTATTTAAAAATAAAATACAAGTAGGTCTTGTAACTTTAAAAAACACAAATAGTTTACCTTATTATTGTCAACCATGGATTTATTATATAAAAGGATACGGGATGATGTAACATTCTTTGAAGCCAAAACAAACCATTCTAAGCGACACTGTAAACACAATTTATAAACATTGGCCACATCTTTTTTTACCTTGTATTTGTGTACAAAAAATACGTTAGAAGCATTACAAGATTTGCTAAAAATAATAAAAGCCCTAAATTACTTTATTTTCTGCTAAATAATAATAAATTTAAGTTAAAAAGGTTTTATTATTTATAGGTTATGTTATTTCTAAAGGTGTTTATTTAAAGTCGCTCCGAGTCATTTATAAATCTATATAAATCTATACGTCGCACTTTTTCTTTTCTAGTTCATTAGACAAAGACGTACGTGTAACCGAGTGTTCAGACCCAGGTTCAGCCGTTTTCCTAAGCAACCAGCACAGACAGCAACACTTCTGAGCTCCAACACTCCAATGCTATTTTATCTCTTTCTACTACCATTCTTGATTCAATTACGTAGTAATTCGTAGTCTTGTCTATGTTCGTAGTTCGTAAACTGCTCCCCCAAGAATATAACAACAACACAAATATAAGGCTTCACGTTCGGTACGCTCACAGTATACGGATATCGAATCCTTTTATATAATAAATTCATGTTGTCAACCATTTATAACAAGTTTATCTGCTAGTGTAAATTAGGAAAAATATTTCAGTTTCTACCAGACTATGCTTTATTTGCTTTGTTTAAATATCACAGTTTTGTTAATTACATTAAATCTTGAAGGGCCTAAACTAGGTTCAATTTGGGACATATTAAAATGACATTTGCTCTAAATAATCTAATTTCCCTAAGAAAAGTTTCTTTAGCAAAATTTACATGAAAATGCATTAAGCTTTCATAAAAGCGAACCTGCGAAGCTTGAGGTTGGATACCGTACAAAAGGCTTTAGTAGTGTAGAATATAGCTAAAGCAACTCAATAAGACTGTGCATGCATGTATTATAATTATGACTTTATTAACATATATATTAAGTTGAGTTTTAATCTATAACTAAAATGACATAACTACAGTGAAGATGAAATTTAAGTTGAAATGATAGATTAAATTTGGGAGGTGAACGATATCAGATTTAAAAAACATATTTGTAAGTTGTTTCTGATATGCAATGGACAGTGGTAAATTATAACTCCAATATTATTTCTGTTCAACCTTTCAACATTTTATACCGTAAAAATAAATGTATAGCAAAATATACCAAGTACCTACTTGAATTTGGCGGTAGCATTGATTTAGAATCAAGTACCTACAAATACTATTATTTACGTTTTCTAGGGATTCCCAAGTTATTTATAAATCCGCGCACTACATGGTCCCCTACCTACTTTTCGAGAACAATAATTGTTGCCAGGTTTTCAGTTATGTAGCATATTTGCAGATTGATAGACTGTACTAAAATTGCGCAATTACCATTTGGGTTAATATTTATCTATAATTATATACCACCTGCTAAAGCATATGACTAAGTAATAATAAAATATATCAATATACCATTATTTTTCTCGTGATAATAAATTTTTAGTAATTTATTTCCATTGCATGGTGACGAAATTTAGAGTGAGGGTCACAACGTCGCTTCACGGAGCGTCGTCTGGTTCATTGAGAAATCTGATAAATCTGAAAGGCGTAATTTTATTTGTATGAACCACAGATTCAATAAAATATTTTGGGATTTTAGATGATCGGAAGATAAAGATAACCCCAAAATATTAAAATATACTAGGCATGCACTGCATGCAGTAAGGCCACGACCTTATTACCTGACTTTTCAGTAGTGTACCATACAAATTAATGTCAGATATTAAGGCCGGCAATAAAATAAATCTTAAAAGTTTAATTTGCAGTCATGGGGAAGAGAAACCGTGGCATTAGAGCTACTGCGTTAAGAAAGTTATCTAATTTACGAAGCACCACTAGTGCTGCACCCAGTAAAGTGTGGATGTGTTTAGTTTGCAATGATGACTACGTATCTGACATGAAAGCATGTTTTATGTGGCACATGGGTTCATGAGAAATGCGTAGGGCTCAACAGTGAAGACAAATAACTTTTCATCTGCCCTGAAATTCAATTTTGTTTGTCGGCCTTATTAACTGCCTTGATTTTTTGTCGATGGCCTTATTACCTGACTAGTTTGGTAATACGGCCGAAATGGGAGTTTTCATATTTTTTGTCGTAAGAATTTGAGTTTAATTATTTTTATGTCCATGTTTCTTTAAACAATAGATGTTTATTAATCGATTATGACAAGTTGTGAATAAAAATATCTTTCGTTTAATAAAAAATATTGTTTTTGTACTAAGCCGGCCTTATTACTCTACACCACCTTAGTTACAATTGGCTTCAGAGTTGAATCATAATCACTGCCCCATCGTATCTTGCCAGAAGATAAAATGGATTGAAAAAGTGTAAAAAATATACTCATCAACAACCCTACTAAGTCACCTGTCAATTGCAACTAGCGAAACAGTCGGAAAATTATGAAAGCATTCGCATAAAGTGACGATTTTCGCCTAGAAAATTTAAAATTTGCTGACATGGTTTAAAATAGAGTAAAATTAAAAAAGTGTTAATCCTTCAAAATGCTTCTCGAATTTCAACCATTCCCAACCAACATAACCGTCTCTCTAGGAAGAACATAATTAATTTCTCTTACTTCCTTCCGACTACCTTCAACCACAAACCAGTCAGTCTGCGCCTCAAGCCCTAGAACCGGCCCTCCGAAGGCCAAGGGTCACCCGTGCTTCGGCCAATTGACCCGGGGTCGCGCCCCGTCGGGTGCTGCGCTGACCAACACACCTCCCCTGACCTTTGTGCCTGGCCACTCGTCCTATAAACACGCCATATATCAACTCGGACTCGGGTCAAAACGAGAAACGAATGACCGTCCGCCGAATGCCCAGGTAGAAAAAAACGGTCATTTATCATTTTTATGTTTAGGCAGTGTGACGTCAATAATGATGACGTGAAATTATTTACTAATTTTCATGAGGGGTTGAGTTTTAATAAATGTTTACTTTGGTTAGTAGGATAAACCCCCGTCTTACCTTTTATAGAATCACCAATAACTTGTTTTAAATTTAGATCCTCAATACTTGATCAGTTAGGTTTTAGCAAACTTTTGCCCTGTCGTTAATAAATCGTCATTACAAACTTATATGTTATCCTATTATTTCTGTTATTTGCTTGGTCTCCATCCTGAAGATAAAATGGCCACCGTTCAGCGCTGATCTGAACTCTATCGAGCACGTCTGAGATATACTCGGAAAAATAATTCCAAGAGCATTCTCAGAGCAATGGGCAGCTATCCTTAGTAGGATATAAGCCATTGCCGCCTTCCACAAGTTTTACTTTGTTCGGACGAATTTGCTTGGAAAGTTTTGCATATTTTAAGTGTATTAATGGATTCCAATTAGATAATTCTGTAATATTTCATGATTAAATTAAAAAATACTTTAAATTATTACGTTCAGATTCACTAAGAAGGTTTACATTAAGATCTTCTGTTTGATCAGTTATGTTTTGACAGGTTTTGGTCATTTCGTTGTTAATAAGTCGTCTTTAAAAACTTATGAATTATTCTGATATTTGGAATGGGTGGCTAGAATGAACTTGGTTCTATTATTGTCGAAGGTACATGCTAAAATTGCCCTTTTCTTTATAAATTTGCGAAAAAACTCAGAAACAAATTCATTGTACGTATTCTTACACTTGTCAGTTTAAAACTTTTGGTTGTCAAATTAGACCGGACTAGCGTTGGAGAATCTGGCCGTAAGTGTTTTGTTCAAACATTTGTATCTCCAACAAAAAAAAAGCTATCGGGATGAATCAGAAAATAAATTATTGAAAAAAGATGTACCTTGTCGATAAATTGCTTTTTAAATTACCAACTCTGTCAAATGGTGTTTTAAACTTAAGTCAGAAAATACAATTTTATTTCTTCTCGTATAAATGACATGAGGCTTTCCCATCTCAGTAAAGTAAAGCAATATATTATCTAAAAATTGTCTAAAAAATCATTAAAGTCCATCCAGTAGAAAAAAGGTCCGAAAAATAATTGAAACTGAATATATACCATCACAAAATTATCATCATATCTATCCTTTTCTTCATAGGCGTAGTTAAAGGGGGTTTGGGGGCACCCCCAAACTTTATTTAGCACCCCCAAAATTAACAACCCTCCACCCTATGAACAAAATTTTTGGGAAATATGCTGAATAGTGTATAGGGCTTGAGCACTTTTGACTGCCTAACCATACCTATGAATTTCTTCTTTGCAAAAACCAAAATATGACACAACTATAAGAAAATGGTTACTTTACAAAATAAGTTTAAGTTGTTTCAAAATTTATAAACAAAAATACCCACTTAATAACGCTTTTGAAGAAAAGATAAGTTTAAACAGGCAATAAAAATTCATATAGTTTCTAAAACTAAGCTCAAACCTCAAGTCAAATATTTATTTTCCGGGAGCTCAGCAAAACTGTTAAAACCCTATATCCTTCCTGAAGTAAAGGAATTAATCGTTACAACAAATATTACTCTACGAGGGTATGGAACAAAATTTTAATATAATTTCAAACATGATTGTTATTTTGGATTTTTAACAAATTATCTGTCAAAAAAAGTTTACCAATGGCAAGGTCGTATGTAAAAATGTCTGCTATATTAATGCATATGAATTATTCAATGGGCTTACCCAGCATTTTTTTATTTCATCTTACAAAATTTGAATTTTTTTTAAATCTATACTTATTTTAGGTTAAAAAATTCAAACGACTAATCTTTCTACTGACACATTTTTTTCTATTAAAATTTAGGAATTGTCGACAAAATGATGTCAAATTTGTTTAGAAAAAATAATAAATAAAATACCTAAGGGTGTTAATTTTTTTCCCAGGTGGGTCAATTCAAAAATTGAACTTTTTCGCAAATTACAAAATATTTTTTCTCTTTACCAAAACATTCCTAGTAAGCTCACTTTTAAAAAACCTGAACTTGGCATGGGTCCCATAAGTAGCAACAGAGATATACAACTTTAAGATTTCACGGACCGCACCTGTAATACCTACTTACACTACTTTATAAGTAATATCAAAGACAATTATAGCTACGCACTACAATAGTCTTCAGTAATACCTAACATTACTTCTTACTAAATAATATACCTACCAATACTATGATTACCTTTTTCTTATCTGAGACGGCTCGTGGGGACTTCAAGTAATTAATGTGAAGAAGAAATGAGTTTGCTTGGGTTGGGAAATGGGTTTGGTGCTAAGACTGAACCAGAGAAAAATAAGACAGAGACAATAATATCTCGTACCGATTTCATTCATAAATACGATTTGCTTTCGATGACCTCCAAACCGACGTTCAAAGAAGCTGCCATGGGCGTGCACTGCAGATTTTGGGTTATATAAAGCACAGTGAGAGTGACTATTGAGACGCGCCGCAGAAAACTCGCTCTGCTTGCCGTGTTGCTACCGCACTGGCTAATGTCGGGGTGTATTGTGAGAATTCTACGCGCCAATCTCGGGATGTTGCCGTTTGAAGGCCATAGCGTGGTCGAGCTGGCGCGAAAAGGAGTTATATTCTTCTCTCTATCTTATTTTTCTTGGCTGAACCTTGGGGTACGCCCGCATTGATAGGATGGATGTTCGATCAAATATCTTTTCGTAAAACGATGTTTCTGCAAAAAAGGATTTTCCAAAAATTTTATGAATGCAATCTTCAACGAAATATTAACAAAACATATATTTTCCTAATCTCCAAAAAATTTACGACCGGATAAATCAACATTCGCTTTAGGTTAGAAGATACAATAATTTAATAAATGGAAACTTTTTGAAAACAGGATCACAAAAAATGTATGCACGAAGAATTGCCTTTTGAAAATTAATTTTTTGAAAAAATACTTCAAAAAAATTGGTTTTTGCTCGACACATCGTTATTATAATGCGTATACGTAAACATACACTTACCGCCTTGCTTCTTGTACGGCCTTATTGTATATTATAACAACAAACTCATCATGCAGGTAAAGTTCTTGCTTACAGGAATATAACTCTCCTACAGATTTCATGTTTTTTGTTTTTGTTTCTCCCCTGTAGTTCTCTCCAAAGTAAAGGAATTAATTTACACGGCAAATATTTAACTACGTACTTTCCCATAAGATATTACGGGGCCTTAAAGATGCTGCCGTTGGCACGTTACACTGCAAAAGAGCTCCTGGCAGGCACATCAAACAAGCCTTGTATGATGTTGGAATCCTGCACGAGAATATACAGACTGAAATTGAAAACAAACACCCTGGTAGAGGTGGATAAATATTCGACGTTGTGTGACAACATAGAAGTTGTAGTAGCTCAGATGATTCTTGGAAGATAAATTGGTTAAATATATAGGGTGTTTATAAGACCGTGTTAAGGTTTCTCAGCGGTTTGGGCTCAAAAATGTAAAGCGAACCCTCAGTACAGGAGAGTAATGAAAGTATATTTAGAACGGAGTGGAGTAAAAGGAAAATTATTTGTTATTGGATAAAGTAAAAATTTGTGGTTATTAACTTTAGATTAGAAAACACAGATGATCAAATAAAAACTTTTGGGCACATGATCATAAAATTGTAACATTTTTTTAATCAATTCTTACCAGTATACAGAGCCTTTAAGAAAACCGTAATAAGCCATATTATAATATTTTAAAAGTCTCCGGAAAATTTGCTATAGGATAAAGCAATATTCACGGGAATTCCCTTAGATTAGAATATACTGTTGATTAAATACAAACTTTTTTAAAAAAGGGGATTAAGAATTTAACGTTCAGATTCACTAAAAAGGCTTAAGATTTAGTACTGGTTTGAATTAAGATTTTTTAGTTGATCAGTTAGGATTTGACAGGTTTTTGTTCTGTCATTGAACCCTTGTCGGCCCAAAATAATAATTTAATTAATGTTACCAAAACTGGGTCAGTCAGAACTGACCCGTCACCCTTAAAATGTTTTTTTTTTTAATATTGGAAAAGAATATATTGTTATTTTAAATAAAACGGCAGTTTTCATTTTTAAACATAAATGTATTTATTAGAAAAATATAACGAATTAAACCTTCTTTTAATATGTGGTTTGTACAGAAAGGGTTGACTGGTGGCGGTATAATTATTTTTATTTATTTTTTTTCTGAGACAGCACGACTAGTGCTGGGCGATGTTCATCGATGTTTTTAAACATCGATATTTATTGATATTCGATGTTTTGCCATCGATGTTAGGGGTCACAAGCATCGTCATAATCGATGGTTACCTTTCCATGTTCGACCATCGACCTTCCGTTCCGAATCTATTGACAAAAGATTTTGGGAGCTAAATTAATAAACATTATTTATTTAGTTTCAAGTTCTTTAATTTTATGAGGGTATACAACCCCTTTGTTTTGTTTGTTTTTATTTTTTCATACAAAAATGTATGTTGTTATTTGATTTGGGATTTGCTTCTGTTGGTTAAGTACATTTAATTGTTTCATTCATCCATCTTATTTGTTATTTATTTTACTTTCCAATCTTAATGAGATCCCCATACTGGCCCTCCTTATCTGGGACACCGCGTATATTTGTAAAATCTTCAGTTAATATAATATTGTTTTTTAAAGAAATCATTACATTTGTTTCTCAAAATTTCAGACTTTGGACTTGAAGATTTTTTTAAATGTATACGTTTTCTAGAACGACTGCGGCAAATTCTATTCTAGTCCCATTCTAAAGTTTCTCTGATAAGAGCCCAGAAGTAATCTGCAAGCAACGAAGGTTACTATCTTCCTTAGTAAAGTTTTTTAATCGTAGAAAAGTACGAAAACTTTTTAGTCTAACTGCGGTGAAAGTTATATAACTGTATATTTATGTTTTGGGATGTGATACAAAAGAAATGCTAATGTAATTTACATGTCAGTTGTATTTCTCTTTCATATTTTTGCAGTGACTACTTTTATTGCTTTATTAATTTAGTAAAAATATAAATAATAATTTCATTTAAGACAGAGATACATTTTGAGAATATAAAAAATAAGACAATATTATTTAACATAATATATCGTGTTATTTCTCTAAAGTAACGGTTACATTTATATGTCAATCACGATTTTGGTCCCAGGCAGTCTGGCAAGTACGAAGTAGAAATTACTCACATACACCGAAAATTGAAAACAAACACATGGCAGGTAAATATGGCGTCGGCGTCAGTGGCCGTGACGCCATCACTACCCCCGAGGGTTGTTAGCGACCACACTGCCTGGCAACACACGCCCTCTCCCTAGCAACGGCTAGCCACTAGCCGCGGATACTTATTGATCAACGGGGCTCGGCAGGCTCTCCTTTCCCTTCTGCCCCCGCGTCGCACGTGTCTCACACGGACACTTGATACATGCATATCCCAGTCGAAAGGATAAAGTTACCCCCGCGCCGCGCTCGCGCCTGCCAGTCGTGCGAAGGGGAAAGAGCAGATAAGAAAATACGCTTATGTGGGTTCGAACGGAGTTTCGAAGTTTTGGGATCAATCCACTTTATAAAATATTATGTTCGTAAGACAGTTTTTTGGATATTGGGGTACCTAATAAATTCTTCAAATAGTATAAAAAACCTTTCCGTTTTCAACTAACGGTGTGTCGTATTTTATTCAATTATGTAAACTCAACAAAACATTTATATATATAGTCCAGTGGTGCCCAATCTGGGACCACTATTATTTTTTGTTCTTAGCAGGGACCACAAGGTTCAAGAGTAATAAACTGTGTTAATCTTAAGGTGGTATTTGCCAACCAGGTCCATGGTGGCCAACTTAATTTCATTTTGACAAGGTTTTTCGGTTTTAAAATTTTTAACAATAACATTATGAGTATATATTAAGTAGATATTCATATCATGCAAGCAATTTTCAGTCAAATGTAAAGTTTCAACGTGTATAATGATTTCATTCAGAGGATTAATATTTTAACAGATCTATGGTGTCATTTTTTCTGTCAGTAGCATTTCAATATTCTTTTAAAAAAAAATTTCCTAAAATAAATTATAAAATATGTTGAAACTTTTATTAATGTGTTAAAAAAAATAGCCACAGAATCTGAATATACGGTTAATACTGTGGAAATATTCATACAAATGAAAAATAAAGCAAAAAATTATGCTGAAATAAAATTAAGTTGAGTTAAGAACCACTGAATTTAACACTGGGGTTCCAGTAAACTTTCCATTGGTATCGCTGGAGTTTTATTGAATTTAAAGGTGCAAAGTTTGAATAACTTTGTACGAATTGATACTTTCTAACTGGGTACATTGTTCTTGCTTTTTTACACGTTATTTTCAAAAACCAGTATACAAAATTATTTCTTCTAAGAGTTCGGTATTTTGTCTTAGGTAGGTAGTGGTTGATTTTATGAAATATATCTTATTTATAGTATGAGATGTATCTTAAGACTTTTTTTATATATATTGGGGTAATAAATTCTTCCAAAATAGCAAATATATTTTTATTATAAACTAACGGCATATCGTATCATATTCTATTGTGTGGGTACAACTTTAAGTTGTACATTTTGATTTCAGTAACCTTTCTATTGGTACAATCATTATTAAAAAAGTTGTTCATCCTCAAAAGTCAGTATTTAAAACAAATTTATTAGTTTACATATTTTCTTCGTTTTTCATTTCCAGTCCATTATTATTTTAAAGAAATCATTATTTTATTTTCTGGAGGGGTTCTATGAAGACAACAGTCCTAGTCAAAGTAAATAGTCAGATTTACAGTAGTAAATGGATGAATTCACTATTGCTAAAACAGATCTAATTTGGCCCTTAGTTTAAACTGACAAGTACAAGAATAAGAGAGGTAAGTTTTGTTCTATCAAATACAGGGTGAGATTATTAAAGCATTACAAAGCGATATCTCGAAATTGGTTTAAAATATTTTGTTGAGTCAACTGAGAGATTTTGAGGGGTGGGGGTAACTTGGGAATTTTAAATGGGTTGGTGTACTTTTATTTATAAAAATCGAATTAACGTAAAAAACTACCTACGTATGCATTTTTTTTTATTTGCTCCTTCGGTTAAAAGTCAAAGGGGGTAAAATCCGGGAACCTAGCAGGCCTGTTGACCAGACCAACTCGTCCAGTTCATCTGTTTTCAAATATTTCATTCAAATGATTACGGGCCTGTATTGCATAATGGAGTGGAGATTCGTCATGCTAAAGCCACACGTCAGGATTTATCTTTTGGTTTAATAATTGTGGTAATTGGTTTCTTAAGAAATCTGTGTACATT
This sequence comes from Philopedon plagiatum, assembly GCA_963971165.1. NCBI lineage: Eukaryota > Metazoa > Arthropoda > Insecta > Coleoptera > Curculionidae > Philopedon > Philopedon plagiatum. The sequence continues at coordinate 119,796,085 of OZ020192.1, read as the reverse complement.
TCTCCATTTAAATGGTTTTCATATAAATGCGGACCAATAACCTCTCTTCCTGATAATACCACACCAGACATTAATTTACCAGGGATATAGATTTGACAGAGTTCTCATCCAGTGGGGATTTTCCGAAGCCCAGTAATGAATTAGTGTCTATTTACCTAAAGAAAACAACCAAACAAAAAAAAGAAATTAAAATTCTACTGATAAGGGATGACTTAAAATCCTACCTGCCCATAGGTCTGCCCAAAATCAATTATGAAAAGTAGCTTTGTCAGAAAAAATAACATTTATAGGGAACCTGTTATTTTCCTACATTTGTCTTGTGACCCAATTGCAAAATGTAACGCGACTTTCAAAGTCTTGCCCATATAACTTTTGGTGGAGTTATATGGTAAAGTCAAAATCAATTATATAAAGTACAATGTCGTTGGTGCCGGCGGAGGGAAAACTTTAGGTTAGCCACTGACTTTTAATGAAGTCACACAAGGTCCGAGAGAGACGGCATCGCACCAATCTCTCCGCCGGCACCAACATCATTGTACTTTACACGATTGATTTTGAGTCTATGGATGAAAATTGTACAAGTGCAATATGGTCACAACTAATTTTTGACTCATTCCAGCATCTCTAGCAAGCCGTCTGGTCTCCTGGTCCTTTAACGCCAACTGCCCTATTTTCGTTCGTTTTAGTTCGCTTCCGAACTCGTGTATTCACGTATTTCACGTATTCGTGTAGTCTTTAGGAGACTGCAAGTAGGGGAACCTGTGGATAATAAGACCATTAAAATAAAAAAAATTTGTGGGATTGATTTTGCCCATATAACTAATGTAAAAAGTGAAATTCTTTAAAAATGTTACTCTTAAAATGTCAAGATTTAAACGGTCACAACTTTTTCTTATCAATATATTGTCAAAATATCAATATCTTCAAAAATTTTGATATCAACTTTATTTCTTTCTTATAGCAGTTGCTGCCTATTGTTGCTACTTTTTGTTTTACACATTGATATATGATGACCAGCCAAATACTACGGCAGAATTTTTCAAAACTGTTATATCACAAGTTGGTTTGTTCCACAGAAGTTACTGTTATAGGGTAAAAAGAACAGACGTGACTAACTTCTCATGATTGTAGGCACATCCAAACAAGAGACATATAATAGCCCATAGACTTTCAAGTTCTTATTACCCCAACCGGGGTAATAAGAACTTGATAGTGGGGTAATAAGAAATCGCATTTTTTGGGAAAAAAAGAGGAATAGAAATACATCAATTTTTTTTTCAGTCACAAAATGTCCACCACTAAGAATATTTAAAAGAAAAAGCGATAGCACAAATGATGTTTTAATAATTGGTATTCAATATCGAACCATCGATTTTTTAAACCTTATTACCCCAGGCTACCCTAGTACGACTTTTGGTTTCCAGCCTTTTAAATCCCATGTGAGATTTCGGGTTCTTAGGAAACTAGTGCAGCTTCTCTGCAGAAATAAGTTAACTTGGTGTAAGTGGCAAAATTTATTTATTTTTTAAATCCAATCAAAATTTAGTTAACCATAACTCAGTAACCGAAAAAGCAAATCAAAAAAATTCGAATTAGATTCGAATTTTATAAATAAAAGTATATCATCCCATTTAAAATTCCAAAGTTACCCCTACCCCTCAAAATAGAGAGAGGGGGTAAATTCAAAATGTGTTTAAATATGGTCCCCATCTCCCTATTAACTCACCAAGATTTCATGAAAATATTTTCAACCGTTTTCAAGATATCGCCTTGTAACCCTTTAAAAAACTAACAATGTATGAACAAAAGATAAACGTTCCCTCTTAGTACTAAAACGGCCGAAGGGCCCCGTGGCGGTGTTGCCGTATCTTTGATTTGGTACGCCACACTGGTCATTACGGTTTGTTTTGCGTAAGGTGATGTCAGGAGGGAAACTGAATTTTTTGAATTTGGTCGAATTTTGTTCCTTAATATTTTTGTTATCCGTCCTACTTACCGACGCGGCGTTTGTATGCGTTTTTCTATTGACTTATTGTGCAATAATATTAACATATATTTATTGAAAACGCGAAATGACTGATCAAGCCCATTCCGCCCACTTGTATATCTATCACAAGCAGCAATTCTTTTGTATCTTTTCATTTGATTTCTAATACCATTTGTACTACAGCAGCTGTAGTACAGCTATATATTTCAATACTTCTAATTAATCTACAGCTTCTACATACTTTACTATTACAATGCTCTTTCTTTCATAGCTACAAACCTATTTTCTCTAATCCAGTTTTAATTCCAAAAATCCATTTATAAAAAACTGCCTCAATTGTTTAAGCAAAAATCCGCGCTGAGTACTAACTATAATATGAATAACATAAACCTCAAATTTTGTCGCGGTTAAGAAAGTAATCAAGTAAAGCATAAACACAACTTAGGGAGTCTCCAAAGCGAAAATTAAAAATTATAGTCTGGGAAAAGAAGCCACCTGTTGATATTCATAATTAGAAAAATAAAGAGAAGGGTGTAGCAAGAACAAATTGAGTTACCAGCAAACACTTTACAGACTTACATTTTAATATAAGTCGGCGTCATAATTGATTTTCATTCTCCTCTTCTTCTTCTTTTTTGTTTATATTTATGAGGCTGATCTTTAGGTATGTGGGAAATCGGTTTAAATTTTTTAATGTTTATGCAGTTTTGTAACGAACTGTTTTATTTTGTTAGGATTTGTTTGGATATTAAAAGCTGTTTTTTTAAAAGAATTATGGGTATCATTTCTAAGAAACATATCCATTAGATGCATTTAAATCATGGACGAAAAATAAAATATGGACCTGGTATTCCTCTCTACATACTACAACTTATTATTTCCTACGTACGCCAATGGCAATATCATAAAATTTTGCTTCAATACTGACTCAAGACTCAAGGTCCCTCGGCGTTAGATGCTTAGATCAAACGTGCCGCCTGAGAGTTATCCTTCTGTTTAGTTATTTATTCTTATGATTGCATGTTGCAGTCTAGCAGCATTCTCGGATGTGTATTGATTCCAGCTCAACAGTCCGTGCCCTAAAAATCGTTGACCGTGGGATATTGCTGTTTCTCTCTCGGCCACACAGCTGTACATCATCTTGTTCTTCCGAAAACAAAATTATTTGTTTTCCAAGAACTTTACATTTTACTATAATCGTGTTTTTGGTCGCTTCAAAGCGGGTAAACTCATTCCTTATCTATATTTCTTTTTCATCTGTTGCATCTTCAAAATATTTCTAAACATGCAACATTGTCAGCTTTACCAATAACTGACAGCAATTTCCAAATTTTAAATATAACACTCTGAATGTTATTGAACTTTGTAACATATTTCATATGAGCCTCTGTAGGTCTAAACTCAATAGATTTCGAAATATTGGCGTTTGAAAACTCATAATTTTCGTAATTTGATAGCTTGTCCCTATATTAGTTTTCCATTCGCTATTCAAAAACGTCAAATTCCGGCTTATCAGGAAGTAAGGGATATTAACTTCAGGTTAATCTGGAATTTGATCTTTCTGAATAGAAAACAGAAAAGTAAGCCTTTTTCCTAAGATGCAGTATTAGTAAGCTACAGACTGGAAAATAACAAAAATGGTATTTTACAAAAGTTAATATCTGGAATATAAAGTGTATCATTTAAATACATAAAATATTGAAATTTACCTTGAGATGTTCTTAGAGCTTCTAGCTTAACAAATTTTACTAATCTTCACTAGAACTCTACCAGCATTTTTCTACGAAGCTACCCTTCCTAAGGTCGCAAAAGAAAGAGGACCGCACGTGCGCACCATCTGGGTTTCAAGTTATATATTCTCTTTTATTTACACACGTCAGACCGCTTGCCAATCAGAACTCAAGTCGGCTACAACGTATTAGTTAACACTAAATTTTCACTACGAAGAAAATCCTTCGGCACCTTAAGCACTCCAGAAAATCACCTTTCCATTCTGACAATCAACACATCAAAATTTTTCCGATAAAATATAAGACCTATATTTATTTATCGATTATTTCCAATCTCTATAAGTCACTGTCACTTTCTTTCTGGAATTTTTAAAGCTCCGCGAACACACGCAGTTACGGGAGTGTCTAGAGTTCTTACTCCTACCGTTCTATTAACTCCGAACTACTATCTTCTTACAATACAAGAATTTAATACTGAAATATAAAGGGTTTGCCTTAAGTCTAAGCAAATAAGTTCATAATGTATCCAAAAAAACATATACCTAAAACATCATCCTGATAATAAATCAAATTTACAGAACCTGTTCTAGCCCTACTCCAGAAAATAATCACATTACTAAAACGCGCAAAGCGCAAAAGACAGACTGCAAATATTGGTCCAATTCAGGCGCATTCATAAGCAAGCGAAAGATGGAATTCACTGCATTCTTTAAAAATCGATGTAACGGGAAAATTAACCCGTTACAGTAGGTACTAGTTTAAATTTAAATCATCTAATTGGTTAACTAGGGTTTGACAAGTTTTGGTCGTGTCATTGTTAATAAATCGTTATTAAAAACTTGCTTTGCTTGATTTTTGGAAGATTTTTATCTTTGGATTTGTTGGTGGAAATGAATTTAGTTCTGTTATTGTGGAAAAAAATACTTAAGTTACCATTAAATTTATAAAAACTTTTAATTGTCAAACCAGTCTGGTCTAGGCAGTAGTGAACCTGACTGTTGAAGTTCTATTAAATTTTGAAGTACGTGCTATAACAATTTTTTTCGAAGTATCCAATCCCTATCTAGTTTTTGTATAACAAATAATGCACCTACTGTATTTTACTTTAGCAGATTGAAGCCGTCAAGTGTGAGACATTCGAAATCCCAATAAATTTCTACAATATATCTCGTTTTTACTACACACTACACACTTTGACTCTGTCTAACGAGAGTTTTATAAAGCGAGACATATAAAAGACATATATTGGGTTTCTGAGCTACGAACTAGTCGTAAACCGCAAATAATAGCGCCTTAAAAATGAAAATATTCAGAAGCCTTTTTGCCGCTGGAAGCTTTACATTTGTCGAGTGTACAACTAGCTGACAGCTAATAAATCCTGCTATGTGAAACCTGCTAATAATTTTATTTTCCTACAATATCTAACAAAATTAAAAAAATACATTTATAACTAGCAACCCCGTCGCGGCTTTGGCCGCGTGGTGTTTATAACACAATTTTTATTAGTACAGTCACGTAGTTCCCTATGTGCCAAATACCTGGGGATGACCTTTGATGCAAAATTAAAATGGAAGGAACATATCTGGTCAGAAATAAATGGACTTAACTGGGGCTCAAATACAGGCAGTTGTAGTGGCTCTTGGGACGAAAGTCTTGTCTGTCAGTACACAGTAAAATCATAATATATAACCAGAGTTTAAAACCTGTCTGGGTTTTTGGCATTCAGCTATGGGGCTGTGCCTAGGAGAGCCGCATCATACAGATCCAAACCTTCCAAAATAAAGTACCTCGGAACATAATTAATGCACCATGGCACATACGTAATAGTGACTTACATTGCGATCTTGGTATCCCGTATGTCGCTAGTGAAATTGAAAGATTTGCCATCCAACACGGGTCTCGACTTCATCAATATGTGAATGTCGAAGCCATCGGGCTTCTTCACGACCAGGGCCTAGTTAAAAGGCTGAAGAGGACCAAGCCCTTTAAACTAGTGTAGATTTTTTAAAAGCATTCTACAATTCGTAAGTGTGGGAGTGCTTAGTGCATAGCAATGAGTCATAATAGATAAACCTCTAGGACTTCATTGAGTCAACTTTAGTATATAAGTATTTTAGTGTTTAAAAATTTAGAGAAAAATTAATTGTTGGTCTAATAGACCAGTTTATGAAACGATATCTCGTAAAAACTTGCTTATAAATGCATTAAAACTAAGAGAGAAATAAAAATACGTGCTTTAGGAAGTTAAAAAGAGACAAAACTTGTCGATGGCCCACCAATAATATCGCTTGTGAAATATACTCCTTCAAATCATTTGGGTCGGACAAAGAAAAAGTAATTACCTAATATGCGCATTGGGTTTGCATTGTATTTATTGAAGAAAACGGTGTTTCGGCTAGCTTTCCTATTTTATTGTATAATATTAATATGTTTTTGGAATCCTTCCTTGTATTGCCTATTTATTCTAACAAATTAGGAATAATCATACTTTTAGTACAAGGCGCGATCTCTATTGAGGAGACGTATCAAAACGGGTAGCCGCTAACAATCTTACACTAAAACACATAGAAAAGCAATACTAAAAGTCATAAACATCTTTAGAGTAGCAATGGTCAATATACTACAGAATACAGTTTACCTATTTTATGTTTATGCGGTGTTTATTTGTAGGTAAATAATTTCTTTGCAAAACTAGTCACATTATTAAAAAACCTTCCTTAATTAAAAAAGTTTTTTTACAGTTACAAGAAATATTCTATTACTGTACCACTGGTTAATTATGTTTTTGCAAAATTTTTATTAAAATATTCCAAACCGTTTTTGAGATATCGCATAACAACATTTTAAAATCCATACCGCATTTCCGAAAAATATATTTGCAGTATTCTCAAAAAAAAAAGTTTTAGGCCAAATGATTTCTCGAAATAAGTAGGTAATCGTTGAAAAATATTTTTGAAAAATTGTTAAATCGATAACCAATTGGGGAAACAATGATTCAATTTAAATTTAACTTTACTGTACTACCAACCTCTTTTCCTACAACGTGCACAATGTAAAAGGTTACGCAGATGACCTTTAACTCCATTGTTTCACTCCATTTCTCCATACACAAATTGGACCATTATTCCCCATCGCCAATTCTAGCATTCCTTTTAGAAATAACTGAACACACGTCAGTGCAGTTGACGCGTAACATCGTGGCTTAGACGTACCCTGGATGATAACGCTCAGAATGTTGCTTGTTATCGTTCTGCCACGGGCTCTTGATCACATGCAAGCCGACATCGAACATAATATCTGTCAAGTATGATAAGAAGCATTCATGTATGTGATAATTAGTGCTGGCTGATTCTGTCAGGGCGAAGTAGGACTTTAACTGATTTATATGTGAGATAGACAGGAAGGGATTAAGGCTGTAAAAATAAATACAATCTACAATTATTTAATATGCAGCACGATGAGTCAGCTTCATAATTTTCTATCTTTGCTGATTAGAAAGTGTGATAAAATTATGAACCAAATGCACCAAAAATCTATTTTACCTTATTATTATTATTTCGTCTCGTGCTGCAAGAACTTTATCTTCATATGTACTCTACAACATTACACACTCGCCAAATGCTTAACTTACTAATTTCTAGTTTAATAATATTTGCAATCGAATTTTTGAATTTATACCTATTTAGTTTTCCATAGTATTTTGAATTATCTTACCCAAATACTAGTAAATCCGACTCTGTCTTGACGCGAAAGCCGAGCTGAAGCACTGGTGCACAGTTAGTATTATGGCACTATTGTTTTAGCTCTAACATCCGGAAGTGTATTCCATAACTCAGTGGTAGTTAAATTGTAGATTTACAAGCTATAGAATGCTGCACAGTAAAAATGGAACACAATAAAGTCAATCTGCCTTATGCCACTTAGCTAAATATGGCGTGACATGAAAAGAAACGAATAATAAAGCGAGTATTATTTTAAATTACGCAAATAGAGTATTTGGTAATTATTTTGGTGGCGTTAAAAGGGTAGGAAAGGTCTGATGGTTTGAGTTAAATATCCCTTGCTCATCTGTTTGTCTGATTTATTTTTATTTCAAAAAGGCTTAATCCGTATATCAACATATATAACGGACACACTGACTGACTGACTGATATATTAACGCACAGCCCACACCGCTGAGTCTAGAAACTTGAAATCTTGCACAGATGTTTCTTATATCACGTAGAAATCCACTAAGGAATGGTTGTTCGAAATTCAACCCATAAGGGGGTGAAACAGAGGTTCAAACTTTGTATGGAGAAAAAAAAAGAATCATCAGATACTAAGCAAAACAGAACTCATTGGCCTGATAAATTGCATTCTAATTCCTACTTAAATGGCCTGTTATCTTTAGGCAAAGGAAAAATAGAATAAAATTTCTAATTCAATTATTGCACGTCGGCAGTCAACCAAGACCCTAATAACGGCCCAAATAACCCCCATAACTAACTAAAACTCCAGGCAAAACATTCCCTGCCACTTATATCCGATAATATAAAACAGTCCGATTTCCAAACTTTCCCATCGTGTATTCGTAGAAACAAAACTTAATTTCGCCAAATCCTCCCCCAAAGTCTCCGGGCGCAAACTTCCCTTATCCTCTCTTTCCCCCGCGACCCCTTTTTCTAACAAGACGCTAACGCTGACCCCACGGTAAAGTCGCCCCCGTAGCACCAGCAATTCCTTTGTTATCTCCAAAGTACGTGTGTCGCTAGAATGTGAGTTGAATTGCTCCTGCATCGCAGGAAACAATCACATTCAGGATTATCCACGTAACAGTAACCACCCTCTATATGCTTTCTGTTTGATCCGAGACATTTCCCGAGAAATAGTCGGCCAGAGAAATTGTCGAGTTTGGAGGTTTTCGAGGTAAAGGTTTGAGGATCGAGGGAATATTTGGTCGACAACAGTTGATACCTAAAGGCATACAGCTTGGCTCAAAGACTTGCATATTATTTATTGCGTTCCTAACGCCAAACATTGTATATCGCAAAGTATCGCGGGACGTTTCCCTCGGGGCATGGCGGGAGAAGGTAATATTAAAATAGCCATACTGCTTTGAATTTGCATACTACATACATACGTTAAGAAAGTGACAGAATTAATAGTCTGCTTAATATTAGGTTTTAGTTAACTCTTTAACAAAGTTAACAATAGATGTTTCACTTTATATGGATACAGTGTGTCCAGAAATTTTAGGATACAGGGTTACCAAGGCAAGATTTTGGGATATCTAGAATAGCGCCAAAGAATAATAAGTATAGTATTTTAGATACAAATGTTAGCAGGGCCGTCTTAGGCCATACAGGGGCCCCTGGGCACAAATAGTTTGGGGACCCTATTAGAAAGCCATGGGCATGGGTTTCGGCATTTAGGGGGGCCCCATCAGGCCGATGGCCCTGGACTTGTGCCCCACGTGCCCTTAGGGTAAAGACGTTGTTGAATGTTAGAGCGAAACTTTTCATCGAGGTTTATCTAATAATCTAATAGTATACAGGGTGTCTAAAATAGGTGATACCACTATTGCTATCTCCGAAACGGTAAAAGATACGAGGTCGGTTAAATTAGAGAAAATGTGCCATTTCTAGTCCCTATTCATATTCCGTTTACAGAGTTGCCAAATTCTCTATAGTTTCTTATCTACAGGGGATTTTTTAAAAATAGTCAAAAATTTAATTCTTAAATATCTCGAAAATTATTATAGTTAGAAAAAAATTGTTTTAACAAAAATCACACGATTTTTTACCTTCTCTAAAGTAACATTATTGTTTTGTTTATACCATTTGTTTTTATTGAGTTACTGATACTAACTCGTTTTTTTCAAATACGGACCTGGACTTTTTGCTTCATGTTTTGTAAGAATACTTTATACCCTTTACAACTGTGTATAACTTGTTTATGTTTTCCGACGTTTTGATAAAGTATAGCAACATCATCAGGATTTTCTAACAATACGGACCTGGGATCTTCCATGTTAAGGCACAATTCATAACCTATCGCTATGGTTTGTGGGTTTTGTGGTTATGAAATGGCGCATTTACTTGAAAAATTCCAGGTCCGTACTGGTAGAATATCCTGATGATGCTATTCTTCACCAAAACGTCGAAAAAGATAATAAAGTGATACACAGTTGTATAGGGTATGAAGTATTATTTCAAAAAATGCAACAAAAAGTCCAGGTCCCTATTTGAAAAAAACAAGTTAGTATCAGTAACTCGTAAAAACAAATGATATAAACAAAACAATAACGTTACTTTAGAGAAGCTACAAAATCGTGATATTTTTGTTAAAAGAATTTTTTTCTAACTATAATAGTTTTCGAGATATTTAAGAATTAAATTTTTGACTATTTTTAAAAAATCCCCTGTAGATAAGAAACCATAGAGAATTTGGCAACGTCGTAAACGAAATATGAGTAGGGACTAAAAATGGCACATTTTCTCTAATTTAACCGACCTCGTATCTTTTACCGTTTCGGAGATAGCAATAGTGGTATCACCTATTTTAGACACCCTGTATATTATGCAATAAACATTTAATGATAGCTATTAAGACATGAGCACAAATGAAAATTACCACACGAGCTGAAGGCGAGTATCTTAATCAATACAAGTGTCTTAATAGAAATTAAATGTGAGTTGCATACTTTTTCTACGACCAGTAACAATAATCAAAAACAAAAATTTAAATTTTTAAATTTTTTTAAGTAAAATGTGGTCTGTTCTCCAGATACTATGAGTGTAAGATCTCCCTGATGAAGCCTAACGGTGCAGAAATCGCGGTAGCAGGAATGCACCTAGACCAGAATAAAAATAGCCCTTTCCTCTTCAAATTTTCTATGGTCATTTGTTGCACTAGCGAAGAATTTATTATTTTGAATTTTTTCCATAGGCAAATTTCTTTCCATTTTTATTTATTTTTTACTTAATTAGAATTCTCTATAAAAAGATACTCTATGCAAAATCATTATTTTACTTAGGTATTATTAATTTAAGAAAATACTGTCTATGCTTTTGATAATAAGAGCTTGTGATAATTTAACTAAAGTGATATTAAAATTATGAATCGGAAAATATCATGTTTTTTGTTATAAGAAATTCGAAAATCTCTCTAACGCAATATAAAAGCTATTTCAATTTCAAAGATTATCTCTTTTTTCCTAATTAAACCCTCAGAAAAGAGCTAAGAGAACTTAATATATTATCGACAAGTACAATATTTCCCCTTTCAATAAAATACTCTCTGCACACACTGCCGTTTGTATACCTGCTTAATTTCCATCGTCCTCTATTTCCGTTAAATTTCCAACGCAGCGGGGGCGAAGCAGAACCGAACTAAATTTAAAACAAATGATAGGCTACTTTCTTGGAGGACTAAAAAATTCTTTGACATACAATTAAATGGGTTAGAAGTAAAGGGTCCAAGTGACATTTTTTCACTAAATGAGTTAAGTACCTACATATTCTGATATATAAAGTTTCTTGAAGGACTAAAAATTCTTTTACTCACTCGCTGTAGTCAGATTTGGCACTCTATCGCAAAGTAGACATACAATTAAATGGGTTAGAAGTAAAGAGTCCAAGTGACATTTTTTCACTAAATGAGTTAAGTACCTACATATTCTGATATATAAAGTTTCTTGAAGGACTAAAACTTCTTTTACTCACTCGCTGTAGTCAGATTTGGCACTCTATCGCAACGTAGACATACAATTAAATGGGTTAGAAGTAAAGGGTCCAAGTGACATTTTTTCACTAAATGAGTTAAGTACCTACATATTCTGATAGCTAAAGTTTCTTGAAGGACTAAAAATTCTTTTACTCACTCGCTGTAGTCAGATTTGGCACTCTATCGCAAAGTAGACATACAACTAAAGGGGTTAGAAGTAAAAGGGTCCAAGTGACATTTTTTCACAAAATGAGTTAAGTACATATTCTGATATCCAAAGTTTCTTGAAGGACTAAAAAATTCTTCTACGCACTCGCTGTAGTCAGATTTGGCACTCTATCGCAAAGTAGACATACAACTGAAGGGGTTAGAATTTAAAGGGTCCAAGTGACATTTTTTCACAAAATGAGCTAAGTACATTAATATCTAAAACTACTAATTTGTTGGTGGTAAAACGATCCAAGTGATTTTCGACATTTTAGCGATATCTATGGGCGAGCAAAAAAGATATATCAGTAGAGGGATATGATGCTCCCCGAGTCTCCGCATGCGCAGTAGGGTCGACCTTGAACGCCCAGGTGTGCTATTGTTATTTGGCCTTGATATGCGCAGGTGTTATTCCAAGGTCAAGGTCAAGAACTTGGCCTTGAACGCGAGCAGATGTTTCTTTGTTTGGTGATGACCAGGTGTACGATGCTTATTTCAAGGTTACATTTGCGGTGCATATTTTCAATGAATGCGAGCAGCTGTTTCTTTGTTTGGTGATGACCAGGTGTACGACGCTTATTTCAAGGTTACATTTGCTTGGCCTTGAACGCGAGCAGATGTTTCTTTGTTTGGTGATGACCAGGTGTACGACGCTTATTTCAAGGTTACATTTATGATGTTAGTTTACCTTCAGTTATTACTGGGGTGTAACATGTTTTGGTATGACGGTCGAGTGGGTTGGGTCTAAATGTGGATCGGTATATATGAGGGTAGGGGGGGTTAAATTTTAGTATAGAACATTGTGTTGAGTAAAACGGTTCAAGCAAGTTAATTTGAAAGTCATGGCGTACGTGTGTGAAAATTGTGGTAAATCATTTACTCGGAGTTATAATATGTTACGACATAAACGAGAATCGTGCGTAGCACGATTTGAAAATATGCATGGTGGAAAACAGCGAAAAGTTGACGATGGGGCATCAACATCCGAGGTGCGTACTTGCACTTGCTGCAATATAACCATACCAGCAAATCGAATGGCAGGTCATCAAAGAACAATACACCATAAAAGTAATGCATGTTCACCAATATCAGCTGGTGTTGAGCTAGTGTCCAGTGCTTTTAGAAATAGGATTGCCACATACCGTATATCAAGTGATAATGAACATACTGACTATTCATTATTTTTTGATGAAATTAAAGCAAGAGTGTTAGAGGTAGTAAGTGACCTAGTAAGAGTGCGTTGTGCTTTGAAAGTTAATATGGTGGTTGTTGGTCGGTATCTTTTACCAACACAAGATAATATGTACAGTGACAAGTCATTTAATACACGCAATGAAATTGTCACTTCAGGAAGCGATTTGGAAGAAATATATCAATCATTAGTGGAAGCCATGAAGACTCAATCGACTGAGTTTCAGGAAAAAGATTCAGGTATGTTATAAATTAACGACTAAAAATAAAATAAATACTTATGTCATTCTTTTTTGTTTTCGTAGGTTGGGCTCTGGAAAAAATTCTATACCTGGAAGTAAATGTCAACGAGTATAAACCTTTTGGTGGATCTTCATATATAAAGTTACCCCGATTCATCGAATTGAAAAAAGCCATCATCAATGTGTTTAATCAAGATGAGTGTTGTTTTGCGTGGTCAATCGTGTCTGCTTTGTGCCCCACCACTAGAATGGCATCACAGATTCAATCTTATCCACACTATTCAAGAGTGCTGAATTTTACAGGTATAGACTTTCCAGTAAAGTTGCGTGATATATCAAAATTTGAAGAAATGAATAATATTTCAGTTAACGTTTATGGTTTGCAAAAAAATTTCGAAAATAATATGTTAAAGTACGAAGTTGTCGGTCCATTAAGGTATTCGGGTAGAAAACTTAACAGACATGTCAACTTGTTGTTAATAACAAAGGATTGTAGTATTAAAGATGATGATGAACATATTTGTGATACGCGTTGTTCTAAAAGTCATTATTGTTGGATAAAAGACTTATCGAAATTATGTTCCAGTCAAATTACATCACGTAGAGATAAAATGTATTTTTGTGATGGTTGTTTGATATATTTTAGTTCACCATCATCTTTGATATCACACCAAAAAAATGACTGTAACCACAAATATTCATTAACACCATCACTAAATTTAAAAATAGATAAATTTGGAAGGAGTGTAAGTGAAAATATATTAAAATTTGACAACATAGAAAAGCAAATGCGTGTACCGTTTGTCGTTTACGCGGATTTTGAATCGGTGCTTAAACCACTGGATACAGTGGAACCGAATCCCACAAATTCTTACTTAGTCAAAAGCATCAAACATGAACCGTATTCTTTTGCGTATTTAATTAAGTGCTCCTTTGACGATTCGATTTCAAAATTTGAGCTCTACCGGGGAAACGACGCAGCCCAGGTTTTCGTTTCTCGACTTGAAAGTGATTTAAGATCTCTTTACAATACATACTTAAGAGATATAAAAGCAATGGAAACTTTAACGGCTGACCAAATAGCGGAGTTCAATAATGCCACAAAATGTGGTATATGTGAACGACCTTTTGAAAATAATAATTGTAAAGTAAAGGACCACTGTCACATAACTGGGAAAAAAAGACCTGGTGCTGCTCATTCGATTTGCAATTTAAATTATAAGTTACCCAATTTTATTCCAATTATATTTCATAACTTGAGCGGGTACGATTGCCACATGTTTATTAAAGAGTTGTGTCGTCACGGAGACAAGATCGATGTTTTAGCTCAAAGCAAGGAAAAGTATATTTCGTTTACGAAAAGTATTTACGTTCACGATTATGTCGATAATAAAAGTGGGACAATAAAGAAAAAATATTTGAAATTGCGGTTCATCGATAGTTTTAAATTTCTATCAACGTCACTGGAAAATTTGGGTAATGGATTAGCTGTGGGTAGTTTCAGGGAAACAGGAAAATATTTTTCTGATAATGAGCAGTTTAATTTAATGCGTAAAAAAGGTGTTTTTCCCTATAGTTTTGTCGATTCAATAGACAAAATGAACCATCCAACTTTACCCACAAAAAATCAGTTTTATGATAGTTTGTCAGAGGAGCACATTAGCGATGAAGATTATGATAGAGCTAAAAAGGTGTGGGACACATTTAATTGTAAGAATTTGGGGGACTATTCGGATTTATATTTGAAATCTGATGTTTTATTATTAACCGATGTTTTTGAACAGTTTCGCGATACTTGTTTAGAAACGTATAAACTGGATCCAGCACAGTACCATACCCTTCCAAGTTATTCGTTTGATTGTATGTTGCGTATTTCTAAGGTAGAGTTAGAGCTATTGACCGATATCGACACGGTTCATTTTTTCAAAAAAGGTATTCGAGGCGGTATAAGTCAGTGTTCAGAAAGGATGCACGCTGCCAACAACATATATGTACCAAACTACGATCCTAACGAGCCATCATCTTTCATTGTTTATCTTGATGCAACAAATCTGTACGGTCATAGTATGTCGCAAGCATTACCATTTGGCGGCTTTAGATGGTTATCAGAGCATGAAATTTTAAATTTAAATATTATGGATGTGGACGATAATGGTCCAGAAGGATACGTTTTGGAAGTTGACGTTCATTATCCGGATACGCTATATGATGATCATTCCGACTTACCCTTTTTAGTTGAAAATATTGTACCACCCACGGAATCGGCAAAATTTTCAAAGTTAATTCCGAATTTAAACGATAAAAAGAAATACATCATTCATTACCGAACATTAAAACAAGCAATCAATAACGGCCTAATGGTAATGCAAACACACAGAATTTTAAAATTTAATCAATCCCCCTGGTTAAAGACATATATCGACTTAAATACAGATTTGCGCAATAGGGCAACAACAAAGTTTGGTAAAGACACTTTTAAATTAATCATTAATGCTGTTTTCGGCAAGACCATGGAAAATGTGGAGAATCGTAATGATATAAAACTAGTCACCCGATGGGAAAATGACAGGAATAAAATTGGGGCACGAGCATTAATTTCTCGTCCTTATTTTAAAAGTTCAACGGTTTTTAATAAAGAATTCGTTGCCATTCATATGGATCGATTAAAGGTAACTTATAATAAACCAATTTATATCGGATTTTCCATACTGGACATGTCGAAAACAGTAATTTATGATTTTTTCTACTCATTCATTAAAGCAAAATTTGGCAAAAATGCTTCTTTACTGTATACCGACACAGATTCGTTAATATTAAAAGTTTACACCGAAAATTTTTATCGTATAATTGCAGAAAATCCGGATAAATTCGATACATCCAATTATACCGAAGGAAATATTTTTAACATAAAAAAAAGTCAGTCAGTAGTAGGTAGAATGAAGGATGAATTTCCAGGTGATCCAATAATAAGTTTTTATGGTACCGGAGCCAAAGCTTATTACATAAACTCAATCAGTAGCGAAATTAAAAAAGCGAAAGGTATAAAAAAACGTGTAATTGAAAAACAGCTTCACCTGGAAGATTATCGGAATATCGTAGAACGTGGTGGTCAGATATTTCGAAAAATGAAAACCTTTCGAAGTTATAAACACGACGTTTATACCGAAATAATTAATAAAGTTGCTTTATGTCACCACGACGATAAACGTTATATTATACCATCAACAACAAAAACTCTACCTTGGGGGCACCCAGACATAAAGTTTTACGAAACAAACCCTGAAGATAACCTAAATATGTTAATAC
The DNA here is from genome assembly GCA_963971165.1 of Philopedon plagiatum. Classification (NCBI taxonomy): domain Eukaryota; kingdom Metazoa; phylum Arthropoda; class Insecta; order Coleoptera; family Curculionidae; genus Philopedon; species Philopedon plagiatum. The sequence continues at coordinate 119,779,715 of OZ020192.1, read as the reverse complement.
AAGCTATGCAAAGTTTTTTACCCGAAAATATTAGTTATAATTAGAAAAATGTTGGAAAGTCTATGTTTTAGAAAAATAAAAAAATATTAACTCCAATGTCACGTAGTTTTATTAACCACTATAGTAATAGCAATAGTTGAAATTTTATAACGCAGGATAGGAAAATACATAGATAATTGTTTCAATAATATGTTGTTTTATTTTACAATATAGTAATAAAGTTACAAAAATAAAAATTAATTAATGTCTGGCTTGTAAACTTCTCGTAGCATCCATTGTCTTCTCAACATATCAGATCTGCTAATCGGCCCTCGTCGACACATCAGCGTTCCACAGTAATGACACTTAACAATCCTTACTCTCAACAATTCAATGTAACTGTAAGATTGCATGTGGTCAGTCCAAATATATACTTCTCTTTTACAATTATAGCAAACAGCAGAAATTATTATTTGTGCTCCCGAAAAAGTCTCAGCTGGACGACTGTTATCTTGATCTGCGGGCAACATTATAGTTTCTGATAATAGGCATCGAAGGAAAGAGAGTGTCTATAAATATGGGTTGTCTGGGTCATATAACCTTGAGAGCACAAACAATAACAGAAGTAAGGACACACGATTACCTTGAAAATATGTCCTTGAATCGCTGTTTAGCCGTAGAACGCAACCTTGTAAGTTGAATTAACTTGTTTGGCCTCTAAAGCATCAACCGTCAGATAGGGTGGGGGAGTTTATGGTGGGGTGATAAGTATAAATTTGGTTTGCTAGGCAGAGCATTTCATAGTTCGCTAGAACAGTTCGCCAAGTAAATACATTCGTCAGTTAAGTGCAGTGAGTTAGTTAGAAAAATGAATTCCGGTAGTGAGTCGTTGTTAAATGCGTTTAACTTGGATGGAAGTATCCAAGCAGAGTTGATGGGGCAGGACGTTATTGACCTGCTGACCCCGGGTGTGTTTGACGAGTGGCACAATGACGACGTGCTAAACACTGCGTTTGTGGAAGAAGAGAATGTGGGTGAAAAAAAAGTATCTTCGGCGGTTGATTACGTCAACAACTGGACGGAGAAGGACGGCGGGCGCATCAATATCATAAGTGATGTGGTGGTAAAGAAGGCGAGGCGGCAACCCACTGCGAAGTTGGAAAAGCTGCTGAAATTGCCAAAGACAGCCGGCAGCAATAAAAGTCAATTTTATGCAGCTATGGAGGGTGAACAGAAGAAGAAGAAGAAATTCGTGTTCAAGCGACCAACAGTGCCAGTTCAATACCCCGATTTTTTGGAGACGTCACAACCACCGAAGCCTCTGTCACCGGTCGTCATCATTAATGAAGGCCCAAACTCGACAACGCCCGAGCCGCCGAAGTCCATGCCTCCGATTGTGTTGGTGGCCGACGCTGACGAAAAATCGCCGATCGCGAGTGCGCCGATATCGCCAATAGTTGGGCGTGGAATGTGCCGCAAACCATTAAAGAAGCGGTGCAAGCGGCTATTCGAGGCGGTTAGTCAACCCCGTCAACCTGCTGCTGCTTCTTCTGCAGAAGTGCCGATACCGGACTGGATGGAAGAGTTTTCTCCAAGCCAGAAGTGTGCCTTCTCCGTGGCTTTTAGTGCGAGGCAAAAACTAGTTGATGAACTAAAAAAGAACGATAGTGATGTGGCGCAATACGAGAGACAGATTAAGGAACTGCAGGCGAAAATTGAACAGTGTAAAAGTGAAGGGGAAGTGTGTAGAAAAAGACTTAAGTTATTGGACAATTTTCCATATAATTAATTTTAGAATTTTATTGTAAATATAGAGTTAAGTTATTTTTGTAATAGTGTTGTATATATAAGTAAAATAAAATGTTTTTGTATATATGATAATAAAAAGTTAAATGAAACAATATTTTTTATTTCTAAAATAAGTATGCGAAAGTTACACAAAATAAAATAAAAATGCAAAATAGAAAAAAGAATAGACGAAAAAATGTAGGGCCGTAACTTTAGGTGTGTAATCATTAGATGCACACAACTTAAGTATGCGATAAAGTGTTATGTCTGTGAAGAGAGGCTACCCGTTACAATGCCTGAGAACATGCATCTTATTTGTAATAAAATGTGAATTTTACTGCAAGTAAGATAATAGACCAAACTCTCGGCATTTTCGTAGAGAACTTACTAGAAATTTAGCTAGTTCTAACGTATGGTAAGAACATACATGTCTTTATAGAGTAACACAATATTTTCCAAAAGAAATTAATTCTTGAGAAATATCATGTTACTTGGGATGTGACATGAATCAACTACAAACTACGATCAAATATTTTGTAGCCCTGAAAAGGGCTGATTTTGTCGGGGTAGGTCGGGGAGGGCATGGTTCCGGGATCAGTTGGTGGAATCAGCTGGACCATCATCATCCTGATGGTCCGTGATCCACCAAGTGGATGAATCGGCCGGACCGTCATGACCTTCCGGCGGCGGTGGTGGCACCCAATCAGTGCTGGAGTCTGGCTCCATGTCTTCAGCCGACAACTCCCCATTTTGCCAATCCATGTTTGGCAATTCCAGGCCCACATCTGCTTCTTCGACCGCCCGCTCATCTTCCCAGGCATTAAACATATCTTCTGCCTCGATGTCTAGAAGTCGTTCGATGTCCAAGAGTAGGTCATCCATATCGACATCATTCATGTCAACGGTATCATCGCTAAAAACCGATGAACCGCGACTCAATGGTCTTTCGAAATCCATAGTTATATCTTCGTACTTTAAGATTTAAAAATGAAGTGATTCTGTGACCCGCTCGTAACCGTTTAAATAGAGATAATCTACCCCCTCCACCACTCCATCCCCACCTTTCCACCGCCAACAAACTAGAGTTTATTATACAAATGCCCTCCATCCAAAAATGATACTGGCGGACTTCACTGTCGAAAACTGCTTTTAGTTCTCAAAAATGGTGTAATTGTGTTGTGGAAATGTGACCGACAAAGAAACTTATGCTCGATCCGTCTGGACTTACATAATTTCTATCTAATGTCACAGATGCCGTGGCATTAGATAAATACAAGTAAGATCAAAATATCCTGTACAGATGCCGTGGCATTAGATAAATACAAGTAAGATCAAAATATCCTGTCATCCTGAAAAGGACGGATTTTGCAAGGAAAATTATAGTCGATCCGACTGGACTTATATAATTTTCTACCTAACACCACATGTACTATGGCATTAGGTAACTAAAACTACGATGAAACATTCTGTGGCCCTGAAAAGGACCGTTTTTCAAGGGATAAAATCTTATTTGTAATCAGGCTCGATTACAAATAAGGCACGCACTCTTATGTTGTAGAGTACCAAGAGCTACTCCACAACCTTTACAGTTCGGTATGTGCGCGCGACTACCGAAATCTTGGGTTACATGACCACTGAAGAATTGCTCACCAGCCGACTTGTTTTCCAAGTCGGCATAGCAGCCAATACACCAGCCGTCATCACCCACCTTCACCAGGTTTAAGATCTTGCACACCCGGCGGGATCGGACGGGGAAAACTTTCCTCTGTCTAAGTGCCCAATTATCCAAATTCCTAGGAGTATCATCGCTTAAGTATCCATCATCATCTGATGATGCCATGTTGAGATGAGCGAATGTAATGAAGTAAGCAGTCGACTCGAGCTGCTTTTAAAGACCTCAGCTTCCCCCACCCTTGCTAAAAATACAGGAGGGGATGATGGTGCGATTCTATGACGACTACCAAGATGTGATAGAACCCTTAGGAGATGACAAACTTAAACGCTGAAGGGTGTTTTACGTGCAAAGATATAAGAAAAAGAAATATATAAAATTCAGTTTTGGAAGGTCTAAAATTGCACCAAAGACCCCCAAAGACCCCCAAAAACCTCGAAAAATCCCGGGGTGGCCACTTCGTGCCCCCCCGGGCCCCCCCCAGATCGGGGGCTCCGCCCCCAAACCCCCGCCAGGGGCTACCGCCCCTGGACCCCGTTTGGCTTTTGCGCAACGGAGGCGGGCCAGCGGGTGGGCGGTGGGGGCGGCCGGGGGGGCGGGCGCGGCGCGGAGGTTAGGTCGCTTCGCGACCTAACGACGCTGCTACGCAGCTAGCGCCGCCCCCGCCCCCCCGGCCGCCCCCACCGCCCACCCGCTGGCCCGCCTCCGTTGCGCAAAAGCCAAACGGGGTCCAGGGGCGGTAGCCCCTGGCGGGGGTTTGGGGGCCTCGCCCCCGAACCCCGGAATAACAGTCAAGTTGTACAATTCACATTAGTTTGGACCTGACTATCTTTTCATAGTTCCCTGTTTTCCCTAAAATACATACCTACTCCCTAGGTCTTCTTTTGACCGACCTCTTATTACTTTTAATGACTCAAATCACTCGGGTCTTATTTAAAAACGATTATGCCACCCATCCCTATTCCCCACAGCTTCCCTATACTACCCCTTTGAATTAATTAGAAATCTGAAAAATGTCTTTTTCAATTTTTCCAAATTAAATATTGAAAAGTCATTTCCAATCACAAAAAGTTTACTCTAAAATATTTTCCTATAACTTTTTTCGATCTGAGCTACACTTCTCCCGTTATTCATGAGCAAACCCAATCAAACCCCATAATTCTTGAAATTTTGATTAGTCTGATCATTTTGATCATAAAAAGTTTTATGTCAAATGTTCTGAAATGTCCTTGAACTATCAAATAATAATAATAATATTAATAACAAAATTCTTATTATTTGTATTGGCTAAACAAACCCAAGCAAACCTGAGCAAACCCACAAGTTATGTGCTTGTTGTCATTGCTTTGATCCGAGATAAAAATATTTTTGTTATATAAGGGTTAATGTGCTTGCTTTTTTTGTTAAAAATATACAAAAATAAAAATCTTAGTGGGTCGACAAATATCGATTTTTAGTTCCAAAAATATACGTCTCGGAAATAACTAAATGGATACAATTTTTAAGTTAGAAAAATAACAATTTTAACGGATCTTGGACCTTTAACTTAAAATAAGTTTTAGACACTTCTAGGTAAATTATCGAAAAGAGTTATGCAAAAATGCCAACGTCTATTTTTAAACGTCCTGAAAATGTCATCCTTGGTCATCTTTGCATTTTTCACCGATTCAGTGTCAAACACAAAGTGACTAAGAATATCTAAACTACGATCAAATCTTTTGTGGCCCTGAAAAGGGCCGTTTTCACGGTGGGTTGGAGAGGGAAACCTAGAGTGGTTGTTCCCCTCTCGCGATCTGCACCGATCGCGGTGCAGCTCGCCGTCTTCGCACCTCCAGCCGAGTGCTGCGACGGCTCCGGCGACGCTCCGTGAGCTCTTCTAACAGAGCCGCCCTTTCTTCAGGACCCAGCAGCATCTGTGGTCCTTCCACCACTTCCACGGGCTCTGTTGGAGCCGGCTCCGGTGGTGGTTGCGGTCTTGGGATCGGCTGTACGATAGCCGTTGGCTTATTCGCGTTTTTTAAACGCCAAGCCTCCCAAAACTCGCTTATTTTGGACTCCCTTGTCGTCCTTAACATCAGCCTGTCCCACTTCATGGCTGGTTGAGAAATGAAAATTGTGATGGCTGCTCCCGCTTTTAAAAGCATTTAGGATGGTGGGGGGTGAGAGTGGGGGTGAGAGTGGGGCTAAACAGTTGTAACATATCCTTTCAGAGTAACAAAATATTTCCTATAGAATAGATTTCTTGTTCGAAATATTTTGTTACACTGAAAGGATACGTCTGTTTTTGTCATACTTAAGAGCAGGTTTGCCAACGTTCTATGTGAAACGACACAAATTCAGATGTATCTTTTTGAGCGTATCAACCCAGAGTGAATTTATTGTTTAAAATATGTTTCTTGATAGAAAGTTATGTCACTTTGAATAACTAGAGGCATATGCGTTCTTATCATACATAAAAACTACAAGCTAAATCTTGCAAATGCTCTTTCTCTCGCCATCTATGTATGATTTAAACACATAATGCATCTCTCACCCAAACTAACACAATTTTTCCTTCGAGAAATATCTTCCTTAGGAAACATAGTGTTTAACTACAAACTACGATCAAATATTCTGTAGTCCTGAAAAGGACTGATTTTGTCAGGGGACAGGCAGGGTTGTCGTATGAGGAGCTTTATTTGTAATAGAATTTACATTCTATTGCAAATAAGGCAAGACTGCTGATGAACGACGGTAAACAGTCTCTCCCTACACAAAGCACACCTCGAGTGGTTCCGCCTTTGATCACCTCGCGAACCCACTGTAAAATGGGTTGTGACGAAATGAACATCCATAATCGCAGCTCCAAATCCTCTCGTGTAGCAGTTCATACACAAATCTCTAGACCCCCATGAGACGTAGGATTGCATGATGCAATACCTAGGTCTAAGCCTACGCGGTCTGCGTACGAGCCTATGTTGCACATTTGGTGCGACTGCCTGCTCGTCGTCACTAGAATAACCATTATCCGAGCTTGACGACATTGTGGCTTCGAGTGAATTTAATTTTCTAAATCCCGTCTTATATACTTTCTTTTCCCCACCCCTCTCCTAAATTTCTCTCTATTTTTCGCCTCATAACCTTATTTACCAAAGCCCCACATTTGAAGTATTAAAATAAGGCAATAGTAAAAATAAAACGCAAATATGTCCTTTATAAGTTTATTTTAAATATGTAAAAATATATAATTTGGAGAATTACATAACTTCAAACTAATGTATTGATTTGTTAGTAACAGAACCATTAAGTATATTGTAGCTAAAAAATGCATCGTGAATAACTAACGCGTACACTTTAATGTCTTTAGGAAATTTACTTTTGCGTGTTTCAAACTCCAATTTCACGTCCACTGTGGACGTCCTCACGGCTTCTGGTTGGTGACTGCAATCGATTACGAATAACGGATTTTTCAGATAGTCGGCAAAACTCATCATAGGATCGCTCAGTTCTCGCTGGTAGTAGCTAGCTTGAAAATTCTCATAATTATAATAGGCTGCGGCATACAGTTTCTTTGAAAAATCTAAATTCCATCTTTCGTACGGAAATACGGCAGAGTTCAGATAGAGCCTAATATCACTTATATCGGCCGTTGTAAATTGTGTGCTATCTTTTGCTCTGTTGTCGGACGAGCTAGTTGGTTGAAAACCGATAATCAAATATCTCGGTTTTTCGAGACTCGTGCTAGTTCTTAAGGCCCAAACGTCTGACGATGTTTCTCTCAAAGAAGGTAGCTCGTAAAGATCCCATTTACGGTAAGCCATTGGAACGTTTGCGTTACTGCCACCTTTATTCATGCGTGATAATATCTTTAACTTCTGTCGATCGTCTGGAATAATGTGACGAATTTTCCATTCAATTTTTTCAATTGAAATGTCTGCATCTACTTCGCCGATATAGCAATTGTTGAAAGTGCGGGCGATAATTAAAATCAACTCTTGCTTGACGTTAAAAATACCCTTTGAATAATCCTCTGCGAAACCCATGAGATATTTTAGAGGAAGCTTGCCGGAGAACATGTTACTTGTGGAATCTAGTATCCCTTGATTTGCTTCGTCTAGACCCCATCCGCATGCCATGAGAGCTCTATTTTGTGCGGCACCCAATGACACCATAGTTTTCATCGTTGTGGTAATTCCGGGTTTCCGAACGACGGCAACTTGCTCCCCTCCCATTTCATAACGACATTCGTCGAATAGAAAGGCGATGGCATTATTTGATAGATAACATTTCTTACTAACATCTTTGGGTTTAAATGTTCCTTCGATGTAAATGTAACTATCCGATATATCCAAAATGATATCTTGAAAGTGTACAGGTATACGAATTTCATCGGAATTGCGGAATGTTGGAGAACCGTAAGGTTTATATGTGTGTTCTTGAAAACTAATAATGGAGTTATCAAAAATGGGTTCGGTAAAAACTTCGATTTTGTCACTGCTAGCGGCCATCATTTTCTAATTTTTCTCACTTTCAAACCGATCGATTGTAGAAATTTGCAATCTTTCACGGAGAGCTGGCGATTGCTGTGCAGATGTGTTTTCGATCGTCCGTCTGACTTGCGAATGAACCTTGACTGTGTTGTCTGCTTACTTTTATGTCGTTTAACTGAATCTTGAATTGTTGACAGCTTATGCAGTTGACGGTTAAAGCAAAAACCCATTATACGATTTTTTTCAACTCTAGTTTAACTATTATTTTCTCACCTCGAAAATCGATCAAATCACCGCTATCGTCCAAGATGCGTAGAGTAATGTTGTCGATAAACTGACGACCATCCGGCATTATCGGCATATAAATATTATTTTGCGGTTCTTTAGAGATTTTGTAACCGGGTTCGACGTCAATATCAAATTCAAATAACGTATGACTTTCCAAAGAATTCAGGTATGCTCCGGAAATTATATTACAATCCACACGTACGATGCGCACTTTCATTATGTCCACGATGGTACTTGATTCGTGTCTTTGTCCACCTTGCAGCAACACAGAGCCAAATCCGAGCACTTTGCCGATACTATTGCTACCTCGGAAATCGATGCTATATTTTGACTTTAGCTCACATTTTAACGTATTATTATTGGCTGTTAATGAAAATAAATCGGCACCAACTTCATTGCATGACTCTTTTAAAGCGGTGTACATGGCTTTTGCTATTTCATTAATTTCGTAAGCTCCTGGTGGAATCCTTAAATGCTTTGGTATAGCTGTTTTCAAATGGCTGAATGAATTATTGCTTTCGTCGATATTAAAAATCGAATTATATGTGTAAAATCCCAGCAGTGCAACTCCATATTTGCTTGTTGTATTTAACTCGATGGGTGGGTAAAAATCCGCACTTAAGACACTTGAATGTCCTGTTAGAGTGAATGTGTAAGACATGACTGACCACGAAACTATTTGTGTAGCTATTTTATTGCTGTTTGCAACAGTTAAATGGATTTAAGCTGAAGCGTTGCTTTATTCCTTTGGACGTTTTTAAACTGTTTTCTGCCTTTATATTCACATCGTTAATTTTGCAATAACAACAAAATATTTTTTTTGGTATCGGTCCATCGCCCTCGTCCGAATCTGAATTATTGCTATTATAATGTTCGAAACAGTATTGATATTTCAATATATCGACGTCACTTTTTAGGTGATTAGGTAACCTATCCCAAACTAGTGCTATTTCATTTGGAGCTAATGCGATCAACACTTCTTTGGGCGTATTTTCTAACTGTTCAGCTGTCATTTTTTGTAATCCTCCGACTTCACGATATGCTTTAAGTGATAGCAACATTTTGGTGTAGTTGTCACGTTCCATTTGGGGTGTCAAAGACATACTTTTTTATGATTGTAAAAGAAACTTCAAACACAAATGTCCACACCAGACTGTTCCAAATTCTTGTTGACGGTCGTATGTATAGTAAATTTTCTTCGTCGCTTCGGAACCCATCTGCAGATATCGTACCAATTCCATAGGTGGGGGTAAATCACCGAAACTATCGTAGTATGTTACATCAGAATTGCTTTTTCTATATGCTACCCAATGAGTCCCTACACCCGACATACTATCCAAATTTATAATGGCGGCCTCATAACGTTTGGGACCGCGTACAGGTAATGAATCTCTCATATATACGCCTCGAAAGTGTGGTATTTTCATTTTTAAGGCGTACTTTTCTATATCAATATTGGATAGTGGTCTTTGAGGTAGGGATTCTATTAGTTTTTTGATTTCTTATTTTTGCTGTTGTTTATAAATAATCCCAAACCTGTGCGATATGGTTTCAAATATAATCCATTTCCTCTTGAACTTAGATGTAAGCCGGTACCTATTTTTTCTGCAGTCGACTTTTTTACTGCTTTTACGGCACGCACGATGCCTGCTGCACCACCTGCTAATGAACCTAAGGCGGATAGTCCTGCAAATATTGGTATTAACGGTAATATCCCCCCAGTCTTCGGAATTGGAATGATTCTAGGCGTGCGAATTTTTCGTTTGCCACCGGCTATTCTTAGGGATTTACGTGCAGCTACTGCAGCTATTTTCGATGCTTTCATGATATTTTTCTCGATAAGTTTTTTCCCACCAGCTTTTAACAATTCTGATCGAACGGGTCGTCTAATAGATGATCCAAAAGCTACTTTGTGTACTCGCTTATGTTTACCGACGCCATTTCCTTTAGTGTGGCGGCGGCGGCGCTGGAAGCGACGTTTACCTCTAGTGGATGCTTTTCTCGATTTTGATGATGATACACCCATACCAAAACGTTGTTTCGCTTTCATAATGTTGGTTACCAACCAAGCTGCAGCTTTTTCACCAGCGCTAGAGTCTTTAGATTTTACTCTTTTCCACGCGCTTTGCTCGAGTTCCTGATCTGCTTGGTGGCGAGCACTTAAATTTTCACTATTACGCAAATAGGCTAAATCGTGTTTTTTGCATGCGACATCCAAAGAATTAATTCCTTGATCTCCTCTTGCCACACGTTTTACTATTTTCGTCCCGGGCCCGCAATACTGATAGCCTGGAATGTGTAACTCGAACGGTAGCCTATTAATTACTGAATTAACAATACCGCTTCCAGTCTTACTTGATAAACGAGACCGTCTACTTCGTCTGACGAGCGACATCTGAATGATAGTTTACGTGAAAGTTCAGTATAAAATATAGATTTTGTTAAGATGCGTATCGTCAATCTTAAACAAAAACTTCCCGTCGATAATCTCGATGTAAAGGTCGGCTCTGGACTAGAACAAAAATTATTTAAAAGACATGGTCCTTTGCTACCGTCATCTATTCGTGGATTATTAATAGGACCTTCAAACTGTGGAAAAACAAATGTTATGATTTCGCTGCTTACTCACCCATCGGGACTGCGTTTCGAAAATGTTTATATCTACTCAAAGTCGCTCTATCAACCAAAATATGAATATTTAAAGACAATTTTATCTCCAATCAAAGGTCTTGGCTACTACGCTTTTAGCGACGCAAATAACATTGTGGAACCGTCAGATGCTAAACCTAATTCAATATTTATTTTTGATGACGTTATGTGTGAGAAACAGGACGTTATAAGATCGTATTTTAGCATGGGACGTCACAAAAATGTGGATGCCTTTTACTTGGCGCAAACGTATTCTCGTGTTCCTAAGCAGCTCGTCCGGGATAATGCCAACTTCATTATTATGTTTAAACAAGATGAGATGAATATGAAACATATATTTTCCGATCACGTTTCACCCGACCTGACGTTTACACAATTTCAAGAGATGTGTGCTAAATGTTGGGATAATAAATATGGTTTTTTAGTTATTGACAAGGATAGTGATGTAAATTCGGGCAGATACCGCAAGGGATTCGATAGTTATATATTCCTATAATAATAACTTGGATAATCATTTCATCGTTGAACGGTGCTTTGAAAGCATCATGAATGAAGAAATCGAATTAAAACGAAAGCTACTGGAAACTACAAATGCGGTTAGAAAAAAATTTAAACAAATTAAAGCAGCTAAAGTGCAGAATGAACATGATTTGGAAAAGTTTTATGAACCAGTTTCTAAACCACTAGAATCTATATCTAAAGCCGTAAAGCAGCAGCAGCAGCAGTACGTAACTAAAAAATCAAGTACTACGACTAAACCACAAAGTCGGAGTAGCAGCAGCAGCAGCTCGGTGGGAATGGCGAAAATGTTTGAAGAACATCCAACAGAAGCGGATTTTGAAACATCTACACCGATTCCTACACCGAAACGTGGAAATCGTGGGTCACTGTTCGAAACCCCTTCCCCTTCAACGATAACATCATCTCACACATCACCACACACATCAAGTGGTAGCAGTTCAGCCGCAAAAACTATTCAAGATTATTTAAATGGATTAAAATTGGAGCCATCTCATTATGATACCGTGTATGGTGTACGCTTTGGTAAAAAAGAAAATAAATCAACAAAATATATTGGCAACTTAGTGGTTCGTTTTCTAACAAACGGAAAGATGGTGTTATACAAGAACAAAACAAACATTGCTGAATTCGATGGAACGGCTGATCTTTACGATTTGATTTTTCTAAAAAATCCACCACTCCTAGGTAATGAAGACGAAATTAATCTAGATGTACTTCGAAAATACCAAACCATTTTGAAATTGACCGATGCGGCATACGACGGTTATGACAAGAAACGTGGTTTAAGAGAAACCCGATGGAGAAAATATTTACGAATCATAAAACCGCTAATTACGGGAACTAAACTGGGTGGTGGTGGTGGTGTAGGAAGAAAAAAAGGCGACAACAAAATCCAACTACCAGCAAAAAAGCGCCTATCGTCGAAATCATCTCAATATGTTTATTGGAATAAACCTAAGGAGTTAGTGGATAGATTACGATTATTGTGGGGGTCAAAAGTAGCTGGACATACCGGACATGATAATGAGATTATGTCAATTATGGAAGAGCTTCGAGAAGAAGGAATAATATATTAAGTTTTGCACGTAGTTGCCATCCTCAGTGTCTGATAAGACGTGGAACCTTATAATATGGATCCTAGCCGAGAAAAAATTAAAGTCGTAAATGAATTACATAGGACAGCAAGGAAAAATTTTGTTAGAAGACGTACAGTCATAAAAGGATATCGAGATTTGTGGCAAATTGATTTGGCGGAAATGCAGCAATATGCTACTGACAATGATGGTTACCGTTACATTGTTGTATGTATAAACTGTTACTCCAAATTCGTGTACACCAAAGCATTTAAGAATAAGACCGGTGTTGAAGTTACGAATGCCATGAAAAGCATCATTGAAGAAGCATCATATGCACCAAACAATTTACAGAGTGATCAAGGAAAGGAATTTTATAATAGCACCTTTCAAGCCCTCATGAAAAAATATAATATAAACCATTATTCCACATATAGCACGAAAAAAGCGGCAATTGTTGAGCGTGTTATAAGAACTTTGAAAAATAAGTTATATAAACAATTCTCGGCTAGAGGTTCTTACAGATGGTTACAAATATTACCAGCTATAACGAAGACCTATAATAACACTAAACACCGCACCATTGGAATGAAGCCTAACAGTGTAAAAGAGGATACCCCTATTAAAGCATATGACTATTTGAAAATTGCTCCGAAGAAAAAAAAATTTCATTTGGGTGACGTTGTTCGCATTAGCAAGTACAAAGGTGTATTTGACAAAGGATATACGCCTTCCTGGTCCACGGAACTGTTTGAAATAGCAAAAGTTAATATTACAAATCCACCCACCTACTTGCTGCAATCATTGGAAGGTCAACCTATTAAAGGATGTTTTTACGAAGCAGAACTGCAAAAGACAGCTAGCCCTGGTGTTTATTTAGTTGAGAAAATTCTTAGAAAACGCAAGAACAATCAAAACGATCAATTGTTTGTAAAATGGTTAGGTTTTCCAAATCAATTTAATTCTTGGATAGACAAATCAGATATTGTATAAATATTATCAAATAGGTTTTACGTTACGTATGTATGCATTATAAATAATAAAAATAAATATTGCTTTTCATAATTATTCGTTTTATTTTCAATTTAACAGTATAATTATGTTTTTAAATAGAACTTTATCTAGGTTGGTTTCCATTTTGGATTTTTTGGATCCTTTATCTTCGTTGTAGTATACCGTGCAGCATGTGAGTGAATTTGATACATTTTTTCCTTAAGGTACGTAATTTTGGTCTCATCATCTTCAAACATTTTTTGAAAAACCGGTACTAGCACATTACTAAGTATGGTATTTATCTGCGAACCAAGTTGATGAACTTCCGTAAGGACATATTCTTTGGTAGCAGCATCATTATCATTTATCGGTTGGGCAACATTCCTTAATAATTTTCCCTCTATATCAAAATGTCCATCTGAAGTAAGTTTAAATCCGATTCCGGGCAACCCTCGCGATAAGTTGTTACAAACAGGAGTTTTCTGTCGACCAAATTTATCAATTGTGTTGTTAACACGACCCATTTTAAAGTAAAACTAATTCACTCTCTTTATGTTCAGCCTATATATAAATGACATAACTAATAAAAATTCATTTTACAATACACCATGAAGCAAGTAAGATTTGACGAAGAAAGAAATATTATCCACCGTATGTCTGTTTGGTGTTTTGCATATAGACAAGCCAGACAAAGTAATTTTCAGCAACTAATACTTGATAGATATCGTTTTCAAAGGAGAATTGGAAAAATGGATGTAATGCTAGCGAGGATTTTAGAACGGAACCACAGAAATAATATATATCAAGAGCGATTTGTTAATTCAAATGTATGGTGAATAATAAACATATTTAGTACAAAAAGATTTTTATTAAGATTTAAATAATACATACACACTATCATTAGAAAAACGCACTTTTTCACATAAATTTAAAATTACATGACTATCATAAGAAACTTTTACACTATATCTAAATTGTCTCTATTTTTCGGAATTACCAGCGCTGCCCTTCTTGGTCGAATTCCATGGTCTCACTATTATTACGTTCTGATGAACCTCCTCCCCCTACTCCTCCTCCTCCTCCTTCTAAGAAAACAGGACTTTGCGGTGATTCGTTAATTATTTCGAGATCTTCAAAATTGCTTGAAGAAGTCCAGCGCTGCCCTTCTTGACTGAATTCCGGCGTATCGTGATTATTATGTTCTGATGAACCTCCCACTGAGACAGCGAGACTTTGCAGAGATTCACTAGAATTTTCACGAGATATTTGTTGCGGTGATTTCATCCCATGTTTCTTATGGTACTCATTTTGACACCATTCACAGAAACCCATTATTCCACTAATAAATTCCCAATTTTCGCAATTGGCACACATCTGACGACCGTTTACAGAGAATGGGCGAACAACTGCAATTTGACGTTCACTTTTTGGTGACTGCATTTTGAGAAAATAAATTACTATGTAGTATTCTGGAAGTACTGAAATGCAGACTGAAACAAGAAAGTTTTGTGCCTCTATTTGTATCTGTTAGGTGACCTTCAAACCCCTCCACTCTCATATCCCATGTAAAATCGAGGTCACCATACACAGAATAGACTTGTTTCTTTATCTACATGCGCGTAATACGTATACGCTGAATAGCTTTTTCTTGATTCAACAATTTTGAATCGATTTCCTTAAGTCTTTTTGTAACAGATTGCAAAAAATCTTCATTCGCCTCTTCAGCAAGCTTTTTATTCATTTCATTAAGTTCTTTTCTAACATATTCCAAAACATCATTATTCACTAATTCACTAAGTTTTTTAATAATTTCACGCCTTTGTTCAAGAACATATTCCTGATTAGCGGCATCCCCAGGATTCTTTGGTGGTGCTACATTAGTTAAAGATTTCCCTTGTATATCATATTGACCATCATCGGTCAATCTAAATCCAACTCCTGGTTGTCCAACAAGAACAATGTGATTTTGGTCATTAAATTTTTGGCGCCCAAATTTATCAATTGTGTTGTTAACACGACCCATTTTTAGCTTAAACTGATGTGATTTTTGTGAAGGTTGCCTATTTATAAAAAATTAAACAATAATTTAGGTACATAATCATTTATTTAACATCTCATGTTATTATATTATACAATGAATTAAAGATTTTCTTCATCTTCTTGAACACACTCCATTTCGTCATCGCTAACAGTAGCCAATGCTTTACTATCAACTTCATTGGTGACTGCTTTATTTCCAAGGTCATCAAGAATAGTGGTATCATCTGCGGGAGCCAAACCATATTTTGTAGCTAATTCATCGGGTAAATGGGGCACTTCGAATAGGTAGCTTCCCAATTCTTCATTTATCATTCCAGCGCAAAATTCGTCCAGATCAATGGTTCCATATAGGTATTTCTCGCAAGTATGTGCTCCAGCCGTGAAATTTACGGCGTCTTTCATATACTTCCTATACTGACTTTCACTAAAACCCACATCGGATTTACCATAATTTGCAAAGTGTACTATTTCTTCAGCCAGCTCTCTTAATTTACATGATAACCAATTAATGTACATATCTCGATTTTCAATGACAGTAGGGCAGTCACACATCTTAAATAGAAAATAATGGATATGTGATTGTGTGTGACTGTGTGTTTTTCGATATATACTTAACAAGAACTATTTTATTACATTTTAAATCAACATTAAAATAGCCTAATCAACAATATATTACAAACAACCAAAATTTAACAACGCTCTAGTATTACCTCCAGAGAATACATGTGAGCTTTGCCCCAAATAAGTCAAGGTGTACTGATCACCGGAGTTATTCATCATTTCAATAGTATCCTCTGTCAGAATTTCAGCTACGCGTGATGGTAAAAATGTTTCAAATGTTGCTTGATGTGTTGGATCAAACAATGTGACGATAATGGCTTTTCCAAAACGTGAAGTCAAAGAATTAATTTTTTTTATCATATAAATTTTGCCCACCGTTAATGTAGAGAATTTTCTACGTTCCAGAAATTGAATATCTTGGTTTATCATATTATTAATTTCGGCTATGGTCTGCTTTGAAATGCTCATGATTTAAAATACAATAAAAACAATTACTGTCAAGTACCTTGAATAAACACTTGTAGAACACACCACAAACACAATACTTTATATGCCAAAGCAACAGTTAACGCATACGATGTATGAGTGACAATGAAAGCTATTTTCGAAATGAGCCATATTTATTAGGAAGTAATCCAAGGTCAAGTATTTATTTATGGTGGGAGGAATACATCCGACGACCTCGAAAAATACAAAACAAATGTAACCTTGAAATAAGCGTCGTCCACCTGGTCATCACCAAACAAAGAAACATCTGCTCGCGTTCAAGGCCAAGCAAATGTAACCTTGAAATAAGCGTCGTACACCTGGTCATCACCAAACAAAGAAACAGCTGCTCGCATTCATTGAAAATATGCACCGCAAATGTAACCTTGAAATAAGCATCGTACACCTGGTCATCACCAAACAAAGAAACATCTGCTCGCGTTCAAGGCCAAGTTCTTGACCTTGACCTTGGAATAACACCTGCGCATATCAAGGCCAAATAACAATAGCACACCTGGGCGTTCAAGGTCGACCCTACTGCGCATGCGGAGACTCGGGGAGCATCATATCCCTCTACTTATATCATCAATTGGCTGTGATTTTGTTTTTTTTTTAGAGGCAAAAGAGTTCAGTACATTTTTTTCAATATTGTATATGTAAGTGTTTTGTTAATAAACAATAAATCACTAAGTTGCAATCAATCATTTGTCAGAAATATTGTTTGCAGATGTGTCACCCATGTTTTACAAAAGGAAGATTCTTTAAACGCTCTTGTCTCCATATTCTCGTGTTTATACTTGAACCCTTTTGCTTCTAACCCCTTAAATTGTCTTTTCCCCCACTTATGTCTGTTAGGAAATGGCAGTAAAGACAGTAATATACTGTTATCGTACAAATTTTAAACAGGAATGTTAAAACCGTTTTTTAAGAAAATCTGAATTTTCGATTTTTTTAACTACCCTTGTGTAAATTTTTGGGAAAAAACTTAACATGGCATATTTTTATTTATTTAGTTTACAATAACCAACAGAGGTTAAACGATTATAGGATAAAAAAGAGAAAACATTAAATGAACATAACTTAAAAATAATAATGTATACTTATACTATAAAGGAAAGTTAGACAAATATCCTTTTGATTTGAGCCTAGATATAACAAAATATATCTACATTGTCTTCTACAGCAATATAATTCTTTGACATTTGACAAAACGGCGAAGAAATAGGGATATTTGTTCGCGACGCTAGTACTAGAAAGAGATTAGACCTCCTAGCCTCCAAACTAGGCACCCTAAGCTTTATATAGTCTGTGAGGCCTATATATTTAATTTAATTATTCAGTCTCCTAGACAAGAATACGGCAGAATAAAGTGATCGCCTAATAGCTAATTCAGATAAATTAAATCTGCTGAGCAGCAGCACATCGTGCCGGTATCCGATCGCTGGCCAGCCATCCAATGTAAAAACAGATGCTTTAATAAAGCTAGAAATGTGGACCTGGTAGATTGGAATCCACGCAATGCGATCTCACAAAGGTCATATAGAAAGCATGTAGAGTAGAGGCCCGTCGAAATTCCCTAGAGTTCCGCACTATAAAATCCAACCCTTTATAGATGCACTGTTAGCCACATATTTAATATGATTTATTAACGACAATTCCACTCACGTATAAATAATCCTATTAGAAAACACAAAAATCGTAGTTTGCCATCGGCTAAAAAGGAAGGAACAGAAATGCAACTGGATAAAAAAATCGGATAAACAACTCAACAGTGATCATCATCAAACTCTTGTAACAAACCTTCGAGGTAAATCTTTGGATATTGAATCAACCATGCTTCCAACATCAACCACTCATTTAACTTCAACATTACAAACATCTGTACGAGAAGTTGAAACTACATCAGTAATAGAGTCAACCGCAAAAGGGCAAATTATTTACAGTAACTGTATTTTCAATAATTGTTCATTTTAGAAATAATTTTGGTATTAATATTTAGTGTTTTGTTTTTCTGTTGTATTCTTAAATAAAATTTTGAGTTCAGTTGATTTAAGTCTTTTATTCGTGGAATTGTCTTACCAAATATCATTCGAGCTCAGATTTTCAGCCTGATATTTTTTTGCTTGTTTTCTCATACTTACTTTCAGGCAATTTAACTCGATCTGTTCGACAAAATCACTCGAGCTTCGCTCTCGTGATTTTGTCGAAGCAGCTCTCGTTAAATTTCCAGAAAGTAAGTATTCTAAAACAAGCATAAAAAATATCCGGCTAAATCTGAGCTCTTATGGTATTACCCCCGACAATACTACACCAAGGTATTTTATAGTATTAGGTCTCAAAAGTATAACGTCACTCTATCATAAATTATAAATTATATATTGGATTTAGTGTAGGAGTAAAAAACACAATATTGAATTTTAAAGGATTGAGTGGAAGTTTATTTTTTCGGCACCAATCAAAAACCGCGTTGAAGCTACTTTGAAGCTTTGTGTTCTCGGGAGAGAATATCTCGCACAGAAGTTCATCAGAGGAAGATCATCAGCATAGAGCAAGCCAGTCGACCTCCAATCCCGAAACAATGGCATTATTAAAAAAGATTAAAGAATAGTGGCCCAAGTACGGATCCCTGAGACATACCAGAGGAATGCAGAAATATGGCAGATCTGTAACCACGGGACTCGGGACTGCACATATTGATACCTGTTATAAAGGTATGACCTTACTAATTCTATTGAAAAACCAAGGGATAAAAGTTTATTAATGAAAGTGGCATGATCAAGTCTGCCTGCCAAATGCCTTTGAAAAATGTCTGTCTATCTAGCGACGCACAGAGATACTGAGTAGCACATACAAGATAAGTGACTGTCAATTTGCCACTCATAAATCCAAGCTGACGATCAGAAATTATGTTCGAGACGCGCACACCCAAAAATGCTTTAAGTACAGTCTCAATCACCTTAATAAAATTAGAAATTATGGCAGATTATGTTAAGTGTATAATGTGCTATTACCTTGAGAAGAATTATTAAGGCCATTTTTAAGGAAAGGGATTTTCTATTGTTAGTCATTACTCTTATTCGACGACATAAAAATAGACTAAAAAGAAGGTTCGAGATATTGTCTAAGGGCTCTAGATATTGAATTTAAATTAGACTACTTAATAATTAGTTTCAGGGCTATGCTAAGCAGCAGACATTCACACACAAATACACACAGACATTTTTTCCAAAACCACTTTTTTGATATTTGGGATTAGCGAGAAATCCACCAAGTCTCTAAGTCAAATTTTTGACCGATTACAATACTTTCATCGTGACTAGTGTCGCTTGAACGAAAACGAGAAATAGAATTATTTTCCTTTAGAAATGCTAATATCGCAACCGACTACTAGCCATTATAACACATTTATTAACATGACATTTGACGTCACAACCAATAGTATCACGTTTTGCAAGTTTGCAATTTTGTATGAAAGTTTGTAGTATAAAAACTTTTTTTTGTTAATAAAGACCAAAATAAATGGATAAAAACAACCACCATAAATGCTTAATTTATGTAGAGAATACAACAAAATATATTTCAAGTTTATTTGGATTATATATTGTTAATTTGGATACTTCGCTAGTTTACAAACTAACCAGCTAGTTTGCAAATTAACTAAAGACACTGTTATTTTGAAGGAATCAGCCATTTCCCACAAAATAGCAGATGGTTTATAAACTAGCTGGTTAGTATGCAAACTATCGATTTGCTTCAGTTAAGATGAGGATTTTATTGAGGATACCTTAACCTAAAAATTATGTTTTGTTTGTTGTCCAGAAAATCTAGCGAACGGTGGATCGGAGGGCACCGTAAGGTCGGAACAGGGTTAGCACCGGGAGGGGCCCTGACCAGTCTCTTTCCTCGCAGGCGAAGAGGGATCGGTGCGAAAAAATCCACTATTATTCCTTCCTCTGCGCATGCGCAAGCCCGGGATAAAAGTAGTACCCATCCCCTAGCCCTGGACTCTTGTATCAAAAAATACGATACGGTAAGGTGCAAACGTACGGTAGGGGTAGTGTTCAAATTAGCCAGTAAACTAGCTATTTTAGGCAACTAGGATAGTTGTAGTAATCATATTAACTAAAGACAATTGGATGGTATACAAACTATATAAAATATCTAGTTAATATAAAAGCAATAATGAAACATCTGTACATAAGGAACAATAGTGGATTTTTTCGCACCGATCCCTCTTCGCCTGCGAGGAAAGAGACTGGTCAGGGCCCCTAACCAGGTGCTAACCCTGTTCCGACCTTAGGATGCCCTCCGATCCACCGTTCGCTAGATTTTCTGGACAACAAACAAAACATAATTTTTAGGTTAAGGTAACCTCAATAAAATCCTCATCTTAACTGAAGCAAATCGATAGTTTGCATACTAACCAGCTCTAGTTTATAAACCATCTGCTATTTTGTGGGAAATGGCTGATTCCTTCAAAATAACAGTGTCTTTAGTTAGTTTGCAAACTAGCAGGTTAGTTTGTAAACTAGCCAAGTATCCAAATTAACCGTAACATATATAATATATATGCATATTCCCTATTCAATGATCTGTAATTTTGCTCTGTTGAATTTATTACTGGTTCTACTAAATTTAAATGAATAAAATTTAGTCAAGCTCTGGAGCACTTATGAAATAAAAACAATCAATCCAGATCCAGATATAACCAAAACTTAATTAAACACATTTGTATTTCAAATTTATTTAATCCATCCCTGTTCGGGAGAGAGAGCGTTCGCCGGTAAATCGGGACTCGTGGTTACCTTGCTATATACGGGCGAGCGCCTGCCTCCCCCTGATCCCCAAAAGGTCCCTAGGGAAAAGGGGGATGGGGAATCGAGTGTGCTGGCGACCCTTAGCGTGAGGAACGACCAGGCAAAACCGATCGAAGACGGCTTGGCTGGGGTGTGGCAGAAATGCCCACGCACACTTGCTATGGTCACTTTTTCTTGTGGATTCTCTCTTTCGCGTCTTTGTATCGCTCCCTCTTACTTTGCATGTATTATTCTCTGGGTTAAAAATGATGCTAATAAAATCAAAAGTCAGGTGCGGAGGGTTTCGACTTGTTGACAAAAATTACCGCTGTTTATTTATTTAATAAAAATGTTCAACACTTCAGAATAAAAGTTAATGTCTTCTTTAATTAATTTTTTTATTTAGTTTTGCGTTTAAATTTATTTATTTGATTTATCATCTGCGTTAAAATAAGAACCAAGCACGAAAAATCCACGAGCGTCTTTACTGACAGAGACCGCAATTATTTCTTTCTCTCTCATCTTTTGCAAAGTGACCATCAGAGGCGTGTTATGAATTTGGCTTTATTCTTATGATGGAAATGGTGGTTAGGGTGGGCCGAAAAAGGCCAAAAAAAATTTTTTGGGGATTTTTCTATAGGGGTAGTGAAAAAAAGTTGTCTTGGGTGTGCTCCATGACACATGCAAAAGGCTGAATTTTTTAATTAATATTTAGCCGCGCCCCGGGGGGGTTGAAGGGGTCAATTTTTTTAATTATTTTTTTAAAGTCAGGGTGGTCTAAAAATGCCTTTTTGTGATAAGTTTGATGCGTTAAAGAAAACTGGACGTTATCATTTAAGTTTTAGCCGCGCCCCCGTTGGCTAAAAGGTTTCCAAAATGGCCTTGCATCGTACTCCTAATAGTATCTGTATGCAGCTCTTCGCCTGGTTCAATATTCAGTTTAAGTTTAATAAATATAAAGTAATTAAATATCTAAGACGAATTTTATTACTAACAGTTGAATGTTAAACCAGCCCAGAACTCACCACGGGGAGGTGGCTGCACCTCGAGTTCCACCCGCCCGCCCACCTTACATCTTCTCAATTCGTATTAGTTTATTTTAGTTTTATAATACTCGCCTTTATTTTCGAAACTAGGCAATTCTGCCCGAGCTTTAAGCTTCACCCTTATGTAACCATCACGTGCGTTTGGCCCACATACTGTTGAAGAAGCATCTGTAATTATTTTCACAGTTCTTTCGACCGCCTGGGTATGACACGGAAAACTTTTAAGGATCGGTATTTCTTGATCTTGTATCATGCGAAGAAGCTCTTCATCCCCTATATGCATTATTAGTGGTGGTTCAGAAACAGTTTGAAACCAGTCGATCAGTTCAATGTAATCTCGAGCTGCAAAATTTATTTTTGGAACTCTAAAAATTCTGACATTCTCCTTTTGAGTATTTTTTCTTGCTTTCATAATCCTTCTTATAGCCAACTCTCTGACATGCGACCGTTTATCTGCCAACATAGCAATTAAAATATTTTCTGCATGTGCGAAGTATGCATTGTCCGCTATGACTTTGTCAATGATTTTCCTAATATTATCAGGAAAATGTCTAGTGGCCTGTATGGTATCCCATAGGTGGCGTGCACCATCTTGTATATAAGGATTTGTTTTGATTTTAAACCACAAAGGTGCATATACTTTTGTGATATATTCAACTAGCACAAGAAAGGTCTCAGTTGGCTCCTTTGTAGAAATATATAGCCGCAGTATTCGATTTGCTGTGGTTAACCACCTTGCGTGGCTTAGCTTTCCTGGATTTCGGGAAGCAAGATTCTCGGAGCACTGTCCACTTTTTATTGCTTGACAAATGGCATACAAATATTGTTGATCTGTGCTTAAATCTTTTTTATCTAACTCTGGTAGCTCAATGTCTACTGGCGTGAATTCTACAACAGGAGATTTTTCGCAATCACCAAGTAGCGATCCTATTGGTCCTGACAAAGTATACGGTCCTTTTGTTTGGCCGTCAAGCTTTTGTAACAAGTGCCTTAGTGGCAGTTCATTAGCATGTAAAAGACAAATGCTCCACTGAAGTGGTTTGTCCAGCTGAGTTTCAAGTAATCGGATGACGCCTCCTTTCCAACCTGTGTTCATGTTTGTACCATCGCAGCCTATCACAGTAAGTTTTGTTGTGTCAATGTTATGATCTCTTATAAAACACATCAATCCTTGTACTATATCAGCTGCTTTCACTGGTGGCACTAAAGATACATGTCCGAGGTATTTGCTTCCGGGTTCTTCAATTAATGCAATGTGTTCCTCAGCTTGCAATACCCGACGTCCTTCTTGTTGAGTCATGGTATGATCCTTGCGTCCATCAAAATATAACCCCTCAATACTTTTTAAACCAGATAATTCGAGCTCTCTAACCTGTTTTCTGCTCTTCTCAACTTCTCTTCGTATTTTATTCTTATCTATGACCTTGACTTGTTCATTAGCAGATACCAAGTTCATATCCTCTAAAACCGCCGTCGCAATTTTTGCGACATTTCGGCTTGACGTACCTGTCAAATCAGCCGCTTTAGCTGTACTTGTGAGCGCCATTCTCATTTGAGTTAGACTATTTAGCATTTGTTCAGTCCTTTGCCTCTTTTCGAGGGGGTAGCTCCATTTGAAATCGGTATCATCTTCACTTTTGTCAGACACATCAGTGCTTGAATCTGAAGAAGATTCTGATCTACTGAAAAAACTAGTCTTGCGTTTAGTAGAAGAAACTCCGCTGCAACTGGCTGTTGGTTCAAATGTATTTATATTTTTTCCAGAAGGCTTATTATCTTTTTCTTTTCTATTTGCTTTTTCTTCAAGTTTCTTCGTAGCTATTTTGTCGAGGGGGCCAATACGCATTTTACGCTCATTTCTTTGGTCCGTTATAAAAGGCCATTCTGCCTTCGGTATTTTCTTTTCCTTATTACATTTACAAACCAAAAGACTAGCGCACTTGCACGAACAAATATCAAACAGCTTTCTCGCTTCAGACTTAAATATTTCTAATTTTGCTTTAAAGGAAGCAGAGTCTCGGTTTTTAATGGGCTTTGTGAGGTTTCTATATTTTTTGTTATATATTAAAATCATATCCACTATACGTTTGTGACTTACAGTTGGAAGTGATGCCCGATTCCAAATGACTGCAACTTTTTGTGCCACAATATTCGCAATGTCGTTTAAAGGAGGTTCTTTACTTCCGTCTCCTTTTAACTGCGATCGGACACTTCTAAAACATGTAATAATTTGCTCATATGTCGGAAGGAAAAGCACTTGTTCCTCATTTAAGTCTTCAGCTTTCTCAAACAAATAAATCTTATCACATAGACGAGTTTTAATAATTGTATTTTTAGACATAGTTATAGTATTAATACACTAACTTCAAAAAGCTTAACAACAAAATAAAGATTTTTGACCTACATTTTCTCAAAAACTCTCAACTTTAGGATAAAATGTTAAGCTGAATTCGAAAATCGAATAAAATATAGAGCATTCCATTAAAAAAAAGTTTCTGTCTATTTCAGAACAACGGCAAACTTGACAACAATGCGGAACTCACCATTGCATCGGGCGTAACTTTGTACCTACGCGTACAAAATTTCATAAAAATCGGATGAACGGTTTGAAAGATATTTCCATCTTTTTGTTACACGCTGTATAAACAATTATTTTAATTGGTGAGTAGCTAGGACCCTCCCGAGTGGTATACCGCAGCTCCGATCGGGTAGAACACAAGAAAAAAATAATTATATGGGGGTAACAGCTAATTTCTAAAAACAACTAAGTCTCTATATATAAGTCACTATACGTTTGTGACTTACAGTTGGAAGTGATGCCCGATTCCAAATGACTGCAACTTTTTGTGCCACAATATTCGCAATGTCGTTTAAAGGAGGTTCTTTACTTCCGTCTCCTTTTAACTGCGATCGGACACTTCTAAAACATGTAATAATTTGCTCATATGCCGGAAGGAAAAGCACTTGTTCCTCATTTAAGTCTTCAGCTTTCTCAAACAAATAAATCTTATCACATAGACGAGTTTTAATAATTGTATTTTTAGACATAGTTATAGTATTAATACACTAACTTCAAAAAGCTTAACAACTTACCTTAAAAAATCGTGATAACCGTTATTGCTCTAGTTACTGAGGATTAAAAACACGTGCAACATGAACGAGCTCTGTCCACAAACTAAGTTTCTTAGTTGCCTCTTTACGCGCTGCCGCAATGTTGCTTAGCAACTGTCAAGGTCTCCGAACTGTCAGTGGCGTAGTATAAGCGAATTAATATTCCGCTATTAAATAAACAAAAAGACACTGGGGCGCGGCTTAGACATAAAATATAAGGTCCAGTTTTTTTTTATGCATTGAGGAGATCATCACAAAGTGTTTTTAAGTTACCCGTAACAAAAAAACGTTAAAAGAAAAAATACCCATTTTACCCCCCCTGGGGCGCGGCTGGATATTTTTTTAAAAATCCAGTTTTTTGTGTGCGGTATAGGATACACCTAAGACAAGTTTTTTTCACTACCCGCAATAAAATTTCAAAAAAAAATTTTTTCGGCCCACCCTAATGGTGGTGCTGAATAAACAGGCAACGCTGCACGATTTTCGCTTTGACTACATCAGAATCGAAATAAAATCCGTCCAACTAACATGCTTCTCTTATCATTGGAAGTGCCTATCCGATGTTGCCGAATGTAGAATAGGGTCAGATTGTATTTGCCAACATGTGAAAAAATATGAAGATGAGCATGAGCAGGAAAGAGCATCTCTTGGACGATGCTCTAGAATATATAGATTTTACAGTGAATACGGGTTCACCGAAAGATTCGGAAGAAAGTGAACACAGCAAGTGTGATGACAGTACCTACATACATCAGAGGACGAACTGGGATATTTGCAACTTGATTTAAACAGCTAATAGTAATTTTTTAATTCAGCTGTAATTTTTTTACTTTCAATTATAAGATGCTTATTATTTATAAAGTTATGGTGATATTTAAACAAAATTTGTACATATAATAAATGTATTAGTCATTATCACCAGGAAGGAATCGTCGCGCATTTTTTGTCAGGTTGCCATGTACTAAGTTTAGGAGATTTCTTTTTAGCTTACATTTTTTTATGTCCTGAAATTATCTTTTAACTGTCTTGATACCACCTCACCAAAAAGTAGTTTACGTCTACATCTAAAAAAAAATCCGAGAGACTCCAAAAGAATAATTGCTTTAGAAATATGCGATATAATTTTGTCAGAAGGCCGCTATCGTTTTAATTTTACAGAACATTTAATTGTCACACGTTTGTTTAATACAAATAATTTCGCTAATTATAAGAAAGACTTTCCTGAAGAAATTTTAAAACATGTTAAAAATAATTATGGAATGATACACGTTTCCAATAAGTTTCAATCAGAATTGTTTTATGTTTTATTTAGTCGTGAAAATTTTTATAATAGTGCTTACAGCTCTTGTTAGAAATGAATCTTAGTGAAACGTTTTCGGAAAGCGTAAAATTATTAGAGATTTTATGTACCTCCTATTCCAGTGACGACAGTGGAAAGTGAGAGGTGCTTTTCGACCCTAAATTGGATTAAGACTTTCTTAAGAAATACAATGGCGAAGTCAAGGTTAAGCGCTTTAGCTATGTTGAGCATTGAGAAACCTTTTATTAGAAGTATTTATAATTTTAATGAGCTAGTGATTGACCATTTCTCCCTACAGAAGGATAGAAGGATCGATTTGATATACAAACACTTTCAACTAAACATCGTTTTCGCTGAGTTATTTGCTTTAAATAAAAAAAACCCAATGACTTTCAGAGATAGAGACATGAAAAACCCATAATTTATTAAAGAAATCACAATTTTATTTTGTATTTTTGCTTTAAAAGCGTGCTCTGCTAAAATTTGCTAGACTGGACTGTTTTACAACCGTCTAATAATACTTATTTCTTTATTTTTCAATGCTAAATTTTATTTAAAACCTCTATCAGTTAACTTTTTTACAATGTAGTATATAGTACAAAGTGAAATGACCTTATAATACAGAACAACCACAGTGAAGGAAGAATCAAAACTTTGTCAATGTACCTTCATAAAATGTAACTCTTTTACATACTAAATCGAAAGCAGTGTTTGGATTGGCGAGTCTATCGAAATTTTATTAACTGGATAACATATTCTTTCTAAGATTTTGTATCACATACTTACAGAATTTTCTTAACAAGCAATATCTCACAATCCGTTATTATAAAAGTTAGAAAAGGGGTCTAAGCGGGGCTGGTTAGGATATCGAAAGGACTTCCACAAAATATCCTTGAAATCTTTTTTTTAGTATGTCAACCCCCAAAAATCCACCCCCACCCCTAACGTTTCAAATTATGCCACCAATTTTTTTTTTCAAAAAAATTGAAATCTTACTTTGTTTTATATGTGGTAATAAATTTATTTGGGACATTTGCTCCTACCTTTTATGAAAATTTCATGGAAATATCGGGAAATAAATAAGAAAATATTTTTAAAATTTTACTTGTTTCACTGTTTTAATTTTTATTTTTATGACAAATAATCTAAGCAATTTTCTTTCATACTAACCTAAAATTAATATTTTCAAAGAGAAGTTAATAATCGGCCATTCATTGTGGTTATACTTATTTTATGAAATTTAATTTGACCAACTTTTGTATCGGGAACCTCAAAAATGAGACACTGCATGGTGTGAAATGAAATAAGGATTCTATTTTGCAAAAAAATAGGGATGCCATTTTTAAATAAAGGGTTGAGGGTGAAGTAAAAAATATATATAAGAGATAAATATCTTTTATGGATAGTATTTATTTTTATTGTGAAAACCCGAAACAGAATAATTTTAAAAATACAACAACAATTTGAGACAATCTTTGATAACAGTATACATTGATATCGGCCTATATAATATACATTGATATCGGCTTTTTCATTAGCGCAGATCTATGCACCTATCCCTTTCCCAAGATCTCTTAATTCATTTTAAGGCGAATTTATCCTTTTACACTTTAGATGTGCATCGCGAGTAATTCATCCGCAGTGAATGTGAAAGATGAAAGGTGGAGTATTTACATATATTCATTGTTCAAATTCATTTCATTCATTGCAATAGTGTTCAAGATGTCGACTATAGAGTCAGTCAGTGTTGGTATAGAGTTAATAAGGTTAGCCCTTGCAGACTGGGGCGTCAGGAACCTTGTTCAGTTCAGCGCTTCCCAGTCTTACACACTGTCACTCAAAAAATCCGGCAACATGAATGGTGAAGCCGTACAGAACAATGAAACGTTAGATCTTGTTTCGAACATGATCTCAGCTGGCCCAAACACATTACTTCAATACCCACATCAGCAGCTAAAGAGCTTGGATTTCTCCTTCGAGCCTTTCAACTTACACACTGTCTATGTTTCCCAAATAAGACATAACTTAGAGTGCTGCTGCCACATCTGGAGAGCAGCATCATCTTCGACCCTTAACATACTTGATTCTATTCAAAAGAAAGTCATTCGACTTATCAATGACCCAGTACTTTTTAGCAATGTATTTCCATTACCTGATGATGAAATTTAGAGTACAACTGGCAACGATTTTCATGATCAACGTTATATTCATTCATGGACTAAACAGGAGATATGTAATATGTTGTTATGAACATTGTTGCCTAGCAGTAGAATATTCATAGCTTTTTGTTTTTTTTAAGCGTTTTGTGCATTAAGTTTGGAAAATGGTGTGCCTGCGTCAACTGTGTGGAAAATTGGACTCTTTCCATCCGGACCTGCTTTTTCATAGGTTTGCTTGATGAAATATAGAAGGCTTATAAAAAAGCCGTAGCGATGGCGCTGGACGTTGAATCTTTATCATTCTCTCTCTTCCTCTTTCTTTGTCCTACACACGCACAATGCATGAAACAAAACAGAAGGCTATATATGAATGAAAGGCATCACCTCCTTTTGCTGAAGGTCAATGATAAAAACCTATTATTTAAAAAAACAATTAATGGAACAGGGAGAAAATCCTAAATATTCCATACTGACTTGACACTCCTCTCAACATCCACTCGATATTCCTGAAAATTCAAAGTTTATCTGGAAGAGAGCAATAAAATACGGCGTCACATGCAAATGCTGGCAAAATCTAGCTGCCAGTAGCAGGGTGTGGTCACAGATGCTTCCCTGGGACCTTAATTTAGTTTAGGAATAGTTCGAAGAAGCAAACCCCCTTTTCCAGAAATAAACTGCACTGGTGGCAGCAGCCCCAACTTGAAGGGCGTAAGGAATTGGAAAATTTATAAGCGGGAAGATGTCTTGGGGAGGGACACTTTGAGAAAACACTGCACTTTGTTACTATCGAACCGAAATCGAAAACAGGGTTCGGAAAATGAAGTAATTTATCAGGATCGGACTGCTTTACAAGATTGAACACCTATCTCTCCTTGGATAACCTCTAATTTGTTAGTGCTTAACTAAAGATTTACAGATTTACAATACTAATTGCTTAAACTTGTGCCCCGGTTACATATTATCTTATCTACAACGGATTAAAACGACTAATACATCCATTACTGACCCATTTTTTAATAAGTAAATATTTCCATTATTTCACGGTGGTGTAGATATAAAGATGACGTATGCGTCATTAAAGGAATCTAAATTTTATTTTGTACTTTTTCTTTTAAACCGCGCCTCGAAACAATTATTCGATGAGTCTGTCGATTTTTTGAGGCACGCGGTTTTATAGGACCAGCATAGCGATTTCGTAAACGAAATATATATGTGTCTTTTCTTTGTGCTATGCGCAGGAAAGTCATAGATATTTTTACTACAAATAACTGAAAAACAACAATGTCAAAAAACCAAATTAGTATGAGTACTGAGTAGTAGTTCTAGACAACCTGTATA
This sequence comes from Philopedon plagiatum, assembly GCA_963971165.1. NCBI lineage: Eukaryota > Metazoa > Arthropoda > Insecta > Coleoptera > Curculionidae > Philopedon > Philopedon plagiatum. The sequence continues at coordinate 119,749,445 of OZ020192.1, read as the reverse complement.
CTATATGAAAAGATAACATCTACTTCATCTACCTGTATTTCCTTTGTCTTTTACAAGGTAAATACCTCTGTTCAAAAAAGTTATATGTCTTCCTGGAAAGACATATTCCATAGCATAAAGGTCTACTTATTTAGTCAAATTATCCAAAGTATGAAAGTATACCTTACGTCAAGTAAAAGTAAAACTTATTGGAATTTTGAAAGTAAGTTTCTACTTTGATGATGTTCATTAAAGTCGAGCGTTGAAGTTCCGTTTAATATGTGTATATTATGGGAGAAATGTAAAAACGCCATTTATATAGGTAATTATTGGTTGCTCGTATGTAAAAACAAAAAAAAATATACTAGAAGTTAGTTATACTGAGCAAAGAGGGAAGTGATTTTGGGTCGTTATAATTATAATTTGTTCAAATTTAGGTAACTTGTGCACAAAAGTTCTAAATTTTGAAGTCGGTGCAATTTGAAAGTATAGGAATCCTTGAGGATAATACATTAGTAAATTATTAATACAGAGGAATATTTTTAGTTATTTATTACTGAGCCTAATTGTGTTTAAGTAACTAATTTGTACATCAAAATTCTAAACTTTGAAGTAAGCGCAATTCCTTATTAATTGTTTATGAATTGTCATGGTGGACTCTTATATTGTAAAATGCGCACAGTTAGAACTGTATGTCACCTAAATTTGAGCAAAATTGAGCTTACCATTAACTTCAGCAATAAATACTTAAAAATATTATTTCATGCTTTTCAGTGCCTTTCTTTTTGTGAATTAGATCCATTTTTTTTGAAATGCTTTCTTTATAACGCACCTATTTGTCTTATTTGCCCTTTCTCTTATCTCTCCCTCTTTAAATTTGCAATATACATTTAATATTGACTTCTTTCCCCCAATAGCACTTACAAAGAATATGTACACGGAGTTTTAGGAAAAAAATTGTTTTTTGAAACATTTCATTCCACACCTGCTTTGTTTGTTTGTATGTATGTATGTACGCTTGTTAGTATGTTTAGGTCCAATATTGCAATCAAAATTTCGACTAGTTGTAATTAAGCTAGAGCTTTGAAATTCTTCACACGTGTATAAGTCCGGTGACAATGCAATATACTATATTTATTGTTGTTCTAAATCCAATATGGCCGACGTCTCAAGATGGCGGATTACCACATATTAAATGAAAGAGTTTGACGAGTAGAATACGATAAACTATGTGACGTCATTCTAAACTCAATATGGCGGACGCCACAAGATGGCGGAATACCTTTATCTTCACAATCCCCTTGATATGGGCTCCAAATGAAAGGGTTTGACGAGTAGAATATGATAAGCTGTGTGGCGGCATTCTAAACCCAATATGGCGAACGCTACAAGATGGCGGATTACCTTTTCCTTTACAATTCCCTTAATATGGGTATCAAATGAAAGGTTTTAACTAGTAGAATACGATAACAGGTAAAATGTTTTGTAATAATAATACATTTTTAGAAATGCATAGGTTAAGACGTAACTAAAAATTTAAAAATAGAATCTTGTAAAAAATGCTTTTTATAAACAAGCTTTTATTATTTAGCTGTATTAAAACGAAGAAAATGAGTGTAGTTTTTTCATTGTGGCAATGCTGAGTGCTATTTATGAGTGGACGTAGTTCGCGTCGGTGGATCCTAATAAAAGTAGTATCAAAATTATCACTGAAAAAGATATAATATATAATATTTAGTTTATTGTCTTAGAAGCTTGTCGCGTGAATAGAAAAGAAAAAAATACAAGTACTTACAAATTTTTCCAAACAAAATTAATGTCTGTATGGACTTTTCGCGCGCTACAAGCTTTTAAGACAATAACTATAACATAATATATTATATCTGTTTCAGTGATAACTTTGACACTACTTTTATTAGGATCCACCGACGCGAACTACGTCCACTTATAAATAGCATTCAGCATTGCCACAATGAAAAAACCAAACTTATTTTTTCCGTTTTAGTGCATCTAAATAGTAAGAGTTTGTTTTTAAAATGTATTTTTTACATGATTTTTTTAAAGTCAAATGTCAACAGAACTACGCACCGGGGCCGTTATCCTAAACACACAGGAGAAAAAATTATTGAATCGGTGCCGCCATTCTGGAGTAAACATCCAAAAATGGTCGATACTTATGCCTTTTTTTAGTTTTTCATAATTTTTTTTCACTAACTATAGCTGAAATCCCTGACAAACGGACCATTCGGGAGAACTCATCTACAAAACAAAAAATCATCGAAATATCCGTTTAAAAATTATGCGCGAATATACATACCCCCTGAAATGTCTTAATTTTATTCGGGACATCAGGCATTCATTTCATTTAACATCGAAACAAAAGCAAGTAATTTAAATTCTTTGTTAACATTTTTTAACTGAAACGAAAGAGATTTGTCTATGTATCACAAAGTACTCAACCTAAAAGAAAAAATTCAATCTCTTTTCACAAAGGTAAAATCGTATTTTATTTTCGACAAAAGATCGCCGTATATTAAAAAAAAGAGACAATATGAAGCTCGCAAGTCTTTCACAGATTGTTGCTCAAGTTGTATCACTAAAAGCGCGATTTTTCTCATTTCTCCTTCAAGAAATGACGATGCTGAGGTAGGGTTTCTGCTATTTAGTACAGGGTTCTAAGTAATGTCATCGAACGACAATATTAAGCAGTGTAAACTTTATTTAATTTGAATTTTTTAATTGCTTGTTACTAAAGCAATGCAAAATGTAATTTATTCCAGTGGCGCTGCCGTTTTATTTATTGTTTTGTTGGTGATATAAATAAAATAAACAATTAGGTTTTGACACTTTGGTTGTCAAATTGTTTGTTAGGCGTTAATCAAAGTATTTGTTTCATTCTCTTATTGTTGCGATTTATTTGTTTTCCAAATTAATTAATTTATGCAACCGTACTGTAAAAATGATTTTTGAATTAAGTTGTATAATTCTCAAATATCGGAAATACTTAAACACAAGAATTAATTGCGAATTAGAACCCTTAATTGTAAAATTTGACCGACCTAAGTGACGTAGAGTGAAACGGCTCGATCGAAAATTCAATCGGAAATGAATACCTGCACCATGAAGCAAAGATTACGATTCTGTTTATGGCGAGCACTTTCAACATGTCTTTTACGATGACCATCCAATTAAATTACGCTAACATACAGTGGGGGAATAAGAGGGAGGGGGAGGCGCCCCCCCCCCCTCTAGAGCCTTGTACGAAAAGGATTAACAGCGAATTTTATAAAAATAAATATTGTAACATAAACATTTACCATTTCTACATCACTGAAAAGACATTGTGGGACTAGTGGGGCACTACAGTTGTGTACCTTTTTCCAACAATTTGTTCTCAAAAACGTCCATGACCAATTTGTAGCAAAATTTGCTACAAGTGTATGAAAATGTATAAAAACTGTTGTTACTAATAATCCAATTAGAGTAAATTGTTCTACAAAGACTTTGCAACAATTTTGTGTGAAAAAAAGTCCAAACGAGCATTTTGCCGTCTGTATAAGGGATTTGAAATGAATTATACCAAAAAAAATATGAATAGTAGATCAATACTAATATGTAATATAAGAAATGGAAGCCTTTTTTGGAATTTTTGATTTACGTGCTCTTAGATGGTTTCTGAAAAGATTCCTTACACATTTCACTGCGACCTCTTTGAAAAGAAAATTTTTTCGAAAACAGTTTTTTCGAAAATGGATTTCAAAATTTTTCAAAAATATTCTCACAAAAGCATATTTCGAACCTACATTTTTTTTTAAATGTCGTGACCGCTTTTTCAAAAATACTTTTTACAAAATAGATATATGAAATGTTTTGAAAATATTTTTTCTAAAACCCGTATTTCGAAAATACATTTTTTCAAAAATGTCTCCAAACAAATAATTTTTTTGGAAAATGTTAATGAAAAAAAGACGAAAAAAGATCCTGAATAAACCCAAACGAACCTTTTTTGGGTTTGATCAGGTTTTCGTAGGTTTGGCACGTTACTTTCTCGTAAATTACTTTTTCAAAAAGCCGTTGTTTGAAAAAATTAATACTATTCGAAATAATTTAATTTCTAAAAAGAAGTTCTCTGAAAAATGTATTTTAAGCAATTGGTTTAAATCAAATTGAAAAATTGGTTTCAGACAAATTGTACTTTCGTAAGTACATCTCAAAAATTGTCAAAGAATCTCGGACTATAAAACATAGGGGGGTTGCACGGGTGAAAGAAGATAAGAAATGCGCTCGCTACACATGCACCTTGATATCTCTGCAAGAAAGATAGCCAGAATTACGCTTCTGCTGGATATTTCTATTCGTATCGTTCCAATTCATTTGGTTTTGGTTTAAACCTGATAGGGATGAAAAATCATGCTTTCAGAATATCTTTAATATATTTTTGTAAATCTTATTGGTGGAATTATTGAATACATCAGCTTATATGTGCCATGTTTTGTGTTTCTTGTATTTTAAACTCTTCTTTTCGTTTAGTTTAATCAACGTTGGCGCGAAATTTAATGTCTTTTTGTGGCGTTTGCTTGGGTTTGATATAAGTGACACTGTTTCATTGTCATGAAAATTTCAAAAATACGTTCTCTTTTAGGCTTAATAGTATAACTTATAAGCACTAGAAATTTTGCACAGATGTTTCTGATATAACGTAGGTATCTACTAAGGAAGGGTTTTCCAAAATTCAGCCCCTAAAGGAGTAAAATAGGAGTTCCAACTTTATATGGAGAAAAATATTAAACGGTCCTATTAACTCGAAACTTCATTGAAGTACTCTAGATGTTTAAACACGTGTTTTCCAGGTTTTAATACATGTGGGTTCAAAGTTTGGAATGGAGTAAAATTGTTATTCCGCGGACTAAGTCGTGGGCGGAAGCTAGTTCAATTAAATGAAAGATGCTCATTGTGGGACTAAAAACTTCTGAATCGAAATCTTAAGAGTATTATTTTAACAAAAGGCATTCCACTGAAAATACTACATCATTATTTTTATAACAGTGGGATCAAGAATATAGAAATTAACGATAAAATAGCAATAAGTCGGCAGCAAAGTAGTTAAAGTCAAAGGTATTTTTAAACAAAATTTTTAGATATTTCCAAGACTAAAATTTTCCCATATAACCGTCTCATCACATGTGTAGGTGTGTGTGTGTGCTTGACATGCTCGCCCAAAATGTCAATGCTTATCCGAAGTTGGCGGTGGGTGGGCCTGGAAACTCTTATCCCCCGCTGTGCCCCGCACATACATATTCCATTATACCGGGGATATTCTGGGAAACGGTCGGGATTTGAGGGTCGGGGATGGAGGTAAAGTTAAAGATGGTGAATAAAAATGTAAAAGAAAGTATAGAATATGTAACAAGGATGCTAATGTAATATTTAGAACGTCTGACATATGATTATGCATGTAAGTACTCTGGGTTGAAGAAATTTTTTTAGGGTTATCAAAAAGTCTTGAAGTCTTGAAGTATAAATAAGTACTATTAATTCCCTATATCTAGTTATTTTATTTTTTAGAGCAGAAGCAGTTAATGAAATAAATTTAATTGACGATTCGAGTCGGCATTGCCAATAGCACTAACATGTGTGGTGTCACATTGAAATTCTGGTTAATTTGTGATTGAGAACCGAAGACGACTTAAAAGCCGTGAGGCTTAATGCACGAGCAAACGAGGATACTTTCGTGTATGCGCTTGCGGTCCATGGGAGGGGAGGAAGCACCGCTTCTTTTTTATACTTTTTTGAGAAAAAATACCTTCTTACCTAACAAGGGCGGAAAGTGATAGTTTTCCGCACGTGACTGCAGTTGATCGAACGACGCGAAACGGAGTTCGGTCAGCAGTCGAGTGCGGAAAAGACACTTTCCGCAAGTGTTGGCTGCAATGATTTTTCTACAAGCGTATTAAAAATTATCTAGTTTTGATATTTTTTTAAATAATTTATTTCAGGATAGACGTCAAAGTGAAAATACCATTCTAAATTCACATTTATTATTTTTATTTGTTATTAACAGGATTAATGGTAAAAGAACAGTTACTTGCATTTGTTGAATTTATGGCCGAAGCTAACTAATATTTAACTGGTATAGATAGAAAGATTTCTTGTCATTCCAGAATTATTTATGTTTTGTATGTCAACATAAGGTGGCTTCAGGCAGTGCCGGCTTAAGGCTGTTTACTGCCCGGGGCTATTCAAAGCTGAACCCCCCCTCGCCAATAAGACTTTCCAATTTTTATTTCCACTAGGTATTATCCATGTGAATAAAACAAACGTAAAAACATAAAGATGTAGAGAAAAGTCGCCGAATGTTGGATAATTGCCTAATTTTGAATACTACATCATCTCAAAACTTGATAATAGTTTTCTGTAATTGAATCCACAAAACTAAACGTCTTTCACACAGAATGAGCCCCAACACCCAACCTGTGTGGAGCACGTAGTTTGGCTGTTCAGTGTTCACTTCTAAGTGGCGCCAGTGGCTTATTCAGGATTTTGTTTTGGAGGGGTCAGCCACTAAAGGGAAAGTGGGAAGGCAGAAAAGCGCCGTAGGCGAAAATTTTTCGGGGCCGCGCCCAAAGTTCCTCATAAAATCGAAATAAAATAAATAAAAGATTTCACGCCAAAAAACGTCAACTATTTTGTGAGTCAGTTGTGTCAATTTTTTTTAAACAACTGTTATTGTTTTTCAGCTTTACAATTTTCACTTCACTCGCCTCCCATTTAGCCCACCGCCCGGGGCTGATAGCCCCCTTAGTCCCCCCTTGAGCCGGCGCTGGCTTCAGGCCCGTAGTCAGGTTTGAATTTTAGAGTGAGCAACCAAAATTTTAGAGTAGACAGAACATGGTATTTTATTTGATTTTACTTGTGCATACATGGTAATAATGTAGCTTTCTAGAGTGGGCATCTTTTTCTTTCAGAGTGGGCATTGCCTACTGGACTTCTATCCACCATAGCGCTTAAGATTCGTGATGTCTACTCCACAGTCTATTAGCAGAGTAGTTGGAGACGTCCTAAAGCAATGCCCAGTGTAGAGCTCGGGATTTAGCAGTTTCATATCCAGCCACGTCCGTGGGGCATCTGGCTGATTTTGGTAATTCCAACACATTGGACAGAATATTTTCCGGTTTAGTAATTTAAGAAAAATCTTCTATGGGGCGTACTTTGTGGTCGCAATAATGAATATTATTTTATTAAGTTTAAATTTCGCTCTCCATTTACTACAAGGCTTCTGCGTTGATGGGTTTTATTATCAGGAATCGTAATATGCATCAAGAATTATTGGTCTTCAATGTTACTAGGGTAAAATAAGTTAATTCTTCATGGCGGCAGGAGCCTGCCACCCCAATTAATGTGACAACTTTAGTCAAAAGGTATAGATCATCTGAAGCCTCGTTCAGAAATTGCTCTATATTGTTTATTGTTAGAGTTTTAGAGTTTTTTGGCTGAAATCCACCATTCTTGTTCTTAAAAAAGGCTATCACTTTATAATATTTGCTTATATCCAAATTATTAACATTGAGTATCTTGACCATAACGTGGATGGACTGCAGGCTTTTGAAATGTCGAAAAAGTACACTAGAATTACCTCTTCTTCCTTGAAATTATCTATTTCCTTTTTTGTACACCATTAACTAAATGTTTCCAATTCTTTGGCATAGCTGTATTCCGATTTTTCTGGTAACACTTCGACCTTCACATTCTTGGCTTTTTCGAGAATGTCTTCCGGTTCTCCATCAATTATATTATATAAATATTCTTCTAATTTCTCTTTTAGTGTACAGACATTTATTAAAAATCGGCAAATGTTAAAGATACGTAATGGTGCCTTAAACACCCCCAATCCTCTCCGTAACGGCTACTAACGATCGGATGAACCCCCTTCCCCCCTTTCAGCGTTACTTAATTTATGAATGACCCCTAGCTTACTGTGGTTAGTGATCATGATCCAACACATAAACCTAACCCGCCAAAATCCTTTACTGACATTAAGAATATATATATCCAGGACCAAACCCATTCAAGTGTAAACACCGCTCCACAGATACGATATTTATGCACATTTTACGATTTGTATGCTTGTAACAAAAGCAAAATCAATGATTGTAAGTCCCTACCATCAATTTTTCATTGATTACCATTCAGTTATGACAGTAGTGTTCGTGTTTTTGAATACATCTAGTTATCCATTCATATACGGGCTTAACAATAACCGTAGAATCCCATATATTAAAATCGGGACACCCTTGCAAATAAAAGGACGGGAAATTTTTGCATATACACGATATATCAAAGTTCAATACAATGCAACCCTTTTTTGCATAGTTTTTTTCGTAACCCTTTCTCACCCCATAATAATGTATGCGTCACCCCCGGTGCATGTCTTCAGGGTGTTTTTTATTGTGTTCAGGTAACCCTTTCACCCCAGAATCTGACACCGCTCTCTGTTAAAAAAAATGGAGCAAACGAACTGTGTCAAGATTTCTTTAGCGGAGCTTAGAACATCACGGGAGATTTTTACGCATCAATTATGAACTGTAATTTTATACCTCTAACTGTTATTCCACGGTTCCCGGTTCCTTTCTGGGATTATTATCGGGATAAAAGATATACCTAAGGAAAATATTATAATTGGCACATTCTTCCATCTCGCCTAGGTTGGTAATTATGATTATCGCCCCAAAAGTCACTATAAAACACTGTATGAAATTATTAGAACTAGTGTCTTTGTATAATTTGTATAATTTCTATTTTTTATGTCTTGTGCAGCCATAAAATTAAAATAATTTAACAAATAAATTGTATTGATTATTAACTGAATTATTTTCTATTAAAAATGCCTTCTAAATATATTTTTTATCTTGAAGCCTAAATACTAACGTACTATGGGCGTCTGAAGAGAAGGGAATTGCTATTGATTGACACGGGATTTAAAGGATTGGAGGTTGGAAGGGGAAGGGAAAACATCTGCAGGCAATTCGTTCCATAATCTGAAGACCTCGAACGAGCGAGAGAAGTGGGATGTTCTAGGCTTTTGTAGCTGGACATTAAAGGTATGCATACGTAACGCGCCTCTTGTTGTTCTGTTCCGAACAGTCAAGGGGGGAATTATAGGGTCTTCAGAGCAAAATCCTTGCAAGTATCGGTAGAAAAGGGAGAAATCCCCAACAGCGCGGCGATGAGTGAGAGAAGACAGGTTTCTTGTGAGGACTGGGTCATTGATTAGTAGAATCAAGGATGTTAAGCGTCGAAGGTGATGCCGCTCCCCAGATGTGGGGACAGTACTCTAGATTAGGTCTTATTTGGGAAACATAGAGTGCGTAAGTTGGAAGAGGAGAAGTATTTTCTGGCTCGAAAGAGAAAACCAAGCACCAAAATGTGCGAAAACAGTTTTTTTTGAAAATATCTTCTAACGGATACAATATGAAAAATACATTTTTCGGAAATGGTTTTTCGAAAATTTAATTTTGAAAGGTTTCGAGAATGCCAATGAAGAAAAAAGACAAAAAAAATCTTGTGAAAACTCGAGCAAACTTGCCCATAGTCGTCGTTTTAGGTTTGGTTAGGTTGGCTTAGGTTTGCTCAGGTATTTTTCTGTTTTTTTATTAACATGTTTTAAACTATTAAAATGTGGTACCTATATAGAAAATAGCAGCATAAAAACTGCTCAACAAAAATGTATATTCAAAAAAGTAGGTTAAAAAAAATATTTTTCGAAAAAAAAATTAAAGAAATTTAGTTTTTCATAAATTTAGTGTTTATAATGCGTTATTAAGTTGATAACAACAATAATAAAAGTAATTAATTCAATAATTAAAAAACACGATGTTCTGAAGTACCTCCGCTTAAAAAATGAGATCAAAAGAACTGAGCTAATTCTACTTATTAAAAATTTAACTCAAACAAAATACAAACTTTGCCACTAAGCAGGTAAAGGATTACAGACGCATCCAATAAAGGTGAACTCTATACCCCAACAAAAGTTTCGACGATACAAAAGGTTCATTATCCGGAACCAGAACACCGTAAAAATATTCATTCCTTTAAAATTATATAATCTACCTTTCTCTATTCCGGAAGCTGCAGAGAGATGTTCCCTTGTTACCTTGTGACCTTTTTTCTGGAATAAATTATGCCCTTTACCTTGTGTCAGATATTTTGTTTCATTTCGGATGCTGGTTTTTAACCCTTTGAACTGTGGGGCTATATTTAGTTTACTTTGTGTGGTGATGTGTGCTGGAAGTAATGATCAAATTTATTTTGAAAAAAATGGTTTATTTTGATACCGTAAGCTATTTTTAACTTTAAATCTTAAGCTAGTTGCTTCTTATTATCCTAATTTTGGTTTTCAGCCCTTCGATTTGTAAATTTACTGTGGGTAGTGATGTGAGCTGGACGAAATGGTCAAATGTGTTTTGAAAAAAATGATTTATGTTGATAACATAAGCTATTTTAACTTTAAATCTTAAGTTAGTTGCATAATTTTTGCTTTTTGACCCTTTGATTTGTAAATTTCGTCTACTTTGGTTGGTGATGTGAGGTAGACAGAATGGTCAAATTTATTCTGAAAAAATTATTTATTGTGATACCTCACACTATTTTAACTTTAAATTTTAAGCTTGTTGCTTAATACTAGAAAAATAACTTTTGGTTTTTAACCATGTGATTTATAAATTTCACTTACTTTGTGTAGTGATGTTGGGCTGTACGGAATCATCAAATTTATTTTGAAAAAAGTAGTTTATTTTGATACTGTAAGCTATTTTAACTTTAAATCTTAAGCTTGTTGCTTAATATTACCATAACTTTTGGTTTTTAACCATTTGATTTATAAATTTAGTTTACTTTGGGTAGTGATGTGGGCTGTACAATAATATTTCTGAAAAAGTGGTGACTTTGGTACTGTAAGCTATTTTAACTATAAATGTTAAGTTTGTTATTAATAGTAGTATTACCATAATTTTTGGTTTTTGACCATTTGATTTACAAATTTAGGTTACTTTAGGTAACGATGTGAGCTGTAGGTAATGGTCAATTTTATTCTGAAAAAAAGTGGTTTATTTTGATACCGCAAGCTATCTTAACTTAAAATTTTAAGCTTGTTGTCTAATATTACCATAATTTTCGGATTTTAAACCTTTGATTTGTAAATTTAATTTACTTTGGTTAGTAATTTGGACTGGACGGAATGATCAAATTTATTCTTGAAAAAAAATGGTTCCTTCTTATACTGTAAACTATTTCAACTTGAACAAAACTGTTGCAATAAATAATCGCCAGCAATAAAAACATGCCAAATGTAAAACGAGCTTTATTAAACTAAGACTATTTCAATACAATGCATATTACGGCACGGTTGTAAGGAATTTTCGTCAAGTATCATTCGGTATCATTAATAGTTGGCATAAAACTGTCATTCCAAAAAATCCATTAATAAAAATATACTCGAATTAAACTGTCACACAAGATTCTATCTCCAAGTTTTTGCATGCATCGTTAAAAGACACAATGAAACGTTATTTGCGGTAGCAATTCGGGTGCCAACCCATATAATCCATCTTCAGGCATCAATGGGATGAGCTTTTAATCCGTTTTTTGTTGCGACCTAGTCTGATGATATATATTTTATTTACAACGGGTATGGTATTAAGTATATGTATTTTTATTAATAAATAAATAGTTTCTGTTAGCTTTAAGGGTCCTATACAGTCGAAATTACCCACATTTACTAATTTTTAATATACATGTTATTTGTATACTTCGGATTCTTTCGTATTCGAGAAGACGACTTTTTCATTCAGAATTTTTTTTAAAGAAAAATAATAACTATTAGAACATAAAAAAACTTTTACGTCCAGATTCACTAAAAAGGTTTAAGATTTAGTACTGGTTTAAATTAGGATTTTCTTGTTGACCAGTTCGGTTTTGATAGGTTTTTGTCCGGTTACTGTTAATAAGTGATTAAAAACTTGAGTTATTCTAATATTTCACCGATTTGCTTTTGAATCATCCAAATGATTTTAATCGTGTTGCTAGAATGAATTTAGTTCTACTCTTGTGGAGAGTACGTACTAAAATTACCCTGTCCTTTATAAATTTGCGAAAAAAACTCAGAAACAAATTCATAGTATAAAACTTAGTTGTCTTATTATTGCACTTGTCAGTTTAAAACTTTTGACTGTTAAATTAGACCGGACTAGCGTTGAAGAATCTGGCCGTTATTTTTAGAGTACCTACCTACTTCTATGAATTTTCGAGTTAATCTAATCATCTAATATTTTTTCCACATAAAGTTTCAACCCCTGTTTCAATCCCTATTTCACCAACTTAGGGGTTAAATTTTAAAAAACTTTCTTAGTAGATGCCTACGTTATATAAGAATCCTCTGTGCAAAATTTCAAGTTTCGAGACCCAGCGCTGTGCGGCATGTCAGTAAATCAGTCAGCTTCTTCTTTTATATATAGATATATGTAGATAGATGACAGGATTACACCTAACTGATTAACTGAAGTACGCGTAAAAGCCTGTTTACATTACTTGCAATTTATAGCATGCAAGTTATATATAGCAAGGCAATGAATTGCATTGCATGACCGTTTACACACGAAGCAATTTTTTATGCCAGTATTCTGACAAGAAATGGCGCCAATTTTAAAAATATATCTAACTCAGCTGATTAAAAAATAGGATTTTATTGTACATACTTATCTGTTGCTTTTGCTTTTGTGCTTTTTGGGGACATATCGGCTTTATTTTTTATAAAGATAAACAATACAAAATATATTAAATTCGCAAAATAAACCACTCAATCGCAATTCAAAATAAAATCGATATTTTTTGAGGTTATGTTTACTTTTTTATATGGTTGGTGCTTCGAAATATTACTAGAAAAGTTACTAAAAATGCATGCTACTTGCAATTAAATTAGAACAAGTCCTAATTTCATGCAATGCAAGTAAAATTGCATCAGCTGATCCAAAAGCCACAAACGCGCATGCGTGGAGGCCATTTTTTCTTGCATAGCACCAACTTACACGTAATGTAAACAGGCTTTAAGTAATGTAACTTAAATATTAATCAGACAAGTTAGATCCGTCCCAGAAAAATCGCTTAAGGTGGCCAAGAAGTGCACTTAGGAAATATCACTCTGTAGATTATTTTGAATTAGAGCTTTTTTATTTTGTTGTTGTTCTGCCAAAACGTCAGCAATGATTCCAAATCGAAAAATTCCTAAAATTTCATCATTCATCCAGACACTTCGCATTTTACATTTCACAAAAATATGTCTGAAAAGCTTTCGAAATTTTAATTTACATACTACTTGTTGCCAGCAATAAAATTGTTGGTGAAAAATAAGGAAACAAAGTATCAAACAAAGTTGTTGACGCTTCTTTAGCATATTCTTCGAATTTCCACACATATATACGTTAAGTTAAATCTTTCGAAGAGAATTATATTTTATGTTAAATCAAATCGAAACGAAACGGTAAACAAGATATGGAGATGTCTGACGGATTTCATATTGAGAGTTACACAACATTCTTCGAGGGTTGCAGCAACATCTTAGATTTCTCTCTGAGTTTTGTATTAATTTTTTTTTAAATTAACCAACTTCAACAAAAGAAAAAGCACTAAAAATTATGAAATAATAGTTTTACTCATTTATAACTGTGGTTAATGGTAAACTTAATTTTGTTCAAAGTTAGGTAACTTGTACACCGAAGTTTTAAACTTTGAAGTTGGCGCAATTTTAAAGTATAATAGGGGTCCTTAATGATAATACAGTATTAAATTGTTAATAAAGAGAACTATTCTTAGTTATTTATTACTGAGCCTAATGGGCAACCTAATTGCGTTCGACTTTAAGTAATTTGTACACAAAAGTTCTAAACTTTAAAGTCAGCGCAACTCCTTATTAATTGTTTATGAATTATCATTACGGATCCTTTACTGTGACCGATATATCTGAAGATAAATGGCAGGAAAATGTTCAAGTACCGCCAACAGACCGCTCTAAATGCAAAAGAAGTTATTTGTGTTCCCCGAATATTGATAGGAAAACATTAAATTATTTTTAGAAGTCTGGAAAATTGCAAAAATGAAATATTTGAATCAACTTATTACGTATAACTTTTTCTTTAATATTTATTTTAATGTTTTGGATTTAAGAATTACTGGTTTTGTTTTATTTTTATTTTTGTTATATACAAATTTTGAAAAATGTCATTTTTCTACACGCTTAAATTATGTCTGTATTATAATAATAATTCAAAATGTTTTTACGTCAAAATGTGTTTCGTTTTATTGACTTACTTAAAAAATTAATAAAACAAATTAAAAACGTCACAAAATGTAAGAGGAGTCCTTAAAAAAGGACCCAATGTCGCCACTTACGCTAAGATACATGCACGTTACCAGTTAAGGTTAATTCTCGTAAATCTTTTTTCCCAAAATAAACTTTTTCGATAATGCCCTGTTCTGAAATAGCTATTTGTGTATTAAGAGCGCAAAGTGATATATTGCCGCTCTGAGCGAGAAGTTAGACGCGCGACGCGTAGCGGAGCGCGGCTATCTCGCGAGAGCGACAATGTCACTTTGCGCTTGAATTACACACATGATTTTTTCTACAACCGGTATTTTTATAAAAATATTTTGTAATGTAATTAATAATTATTGATATCAAATTTGACAGTTTATATTTTGTGGCAAAAGTCGCAGATACGCTGGACGTTTCTTTATTATTATTAAGGTGTCCATGGTAACTAAGCGAGCGACAAAGTAACTTTGTCGCTCGGCGAGCGACAAAGTAAAACAAACGCTTGTTCCTCGAAAATGTCCAACTTTGCGCTTTCTTTTGAAAGCGCAAATTTGTACTTTTCGCTCGGTTGTAGAAAAAGACAATTTCAATGTCTAAGATATACTAAGATAAGTTAGGTTAAATCGACCTAAATTAAGTCAGGTAAACCACTGCTGAAGTATGACCCATTCGTTACCCAACACCCTGTAAACTACAGTTTTAGACTGTTATAAATTTTCCTTTAAATAAGCCAAGTGTTCAATATGTTTTACCTTTCGTAATAAGTAAATGTCCTCTTTGGCAACTGGTTCCATAAGCTACGATTTTAATATTAGCCAAGAATAAACTCGTTATTAATTTCATTTAAACCGCAAATTAATCAAAATTTTTCAATGGCGTCACGTTCCCTCTTCCGCCCAAACTCCTTCAAAATTAATAACCCCCGCATTAGCAACGATTTATATCGTTAAGAAAGGTGTCATTTTCCCCCGGTGATATTTTAATAACGCCCTTCGAAATTCCATGTTCAGCCTTTAAGACGTTGTTGCATATTTACAACCCCGGTTTTACAACCCTTTAGTAGTTGTATGTATGCGTGCTTTGGGATCACAGAGATTTTCCACGACGCCGTAACAAAGTATTTAAATTCGGAAATTACGAATTCTCTCTTGATGCCTTTCAGAGTCTTAACGAAAGTTGGGGTTTCAGGCGTGCCTTTTTTCAAAAAGGAATTCCGAGTGGAAATTCGGAACCAGTAATAGGTATTTTGCAGATCAATACATCGGAAAAACACTTGATTTACTTACGTATAGCGGCTTTTAGATTTATAATGATGAACACTTTTTTCGCAACCTACACACGAAAATGAGGATCTTAAATTAAGCTTCAAAATTTGCTCAAATATTTGCTTTAGGTTTGAAGTAACACGAAATCCAAATAAAAGTATAATTCTTAGATTTAGAAACAAGCAGGAGGTATCATTATTTATATTTTAGAGCACTCAGAGGTTCTAGGGTTTCTCTCAATCTGGCCAACTATATGGTCTCCCACCTACTTTTTGGGAACGGCTGTTAGGCTTACCGTTATGTGGAATATTTTCAGATTGATAAACTATAATAAAATAATGCAATTTTTATTTTCTTTATCTGAGACAGCCTATGTAGACTTCAAGCCTAGGTACTAACGTACCGTTGGCATCTATAATGATGCATGATGTTTGTCGATACATCGAAAACATCGACACATCGGCCAAAATCTTCGATGTTTTTACATCGATGGATTTTGACTCGATATTTTATGACTTCAATGGATTTTGATTCGATGTATTATGACATTGATGGTTGGATAGGGAGATCGATGTATAGAAATATTGATGTTTTTGAAAAAACATCGATGAAAATTTTTTAAAAGTTAATAAAAAGTATTATAACCTTTGCCAACATCTGCAGGCTTAATTCCAATTTGGACTCTGTCCACCACTACCTTCAATCATGCAAACCCCACATTCTTTTGCTGACCGAAAGCCAAATCAGTCCAAAATCCTCAACCAATCATCTCCTGTTTCCTTGCTATAAACTTCTGTCATCTTTTCATCCTCATGGTGGGGATATGCGCCTAGGTTAGTAGCAGTCTTTCTTGTACCAGACTCCCGAACTTAGAATCAGGCAAGCCCGATATTCTCTGGCTACAACTTACACTTAAATCTTCTACTAAATTTATCTGTTGCGTCTACCGCTCCCAATCAGATAACTTCTACAATGAGTTCTTTGACTTTCTCTCGGCAAAAACTGACCATGTTATCTCTGAATTTCCCTCCGCTGAAGTTATCGTTGTAGGCGAATTTGAAGCAAGGAATGGTTAGGATCCACAAAAACCGACCCAGAAGGCAGAGCGGCAGAACGCTTTGCAATCAGCAACTCGCTCACCAGTTTAATCAGAGAGCCAACATACTTTCCTCGCGTTTCTACCTATAATCCAAATCCACTAGATCTTTTTCTTCCCACCCATCCTGAGCCATACTTAACATCTGTATGCGCTCCCCTTGGTCGTTCAGATCATGGCATCATTACCGTCTCTTGTCCCATACATCCCGAGTTCGATGAAATCATGCCTGAACGCACCATGCACTGCAATTCTGCCGACTAGGATGGTCTTCGACACTCCTTCTCTGCTTTCCCTTGGAACCCTGTCAGTTTTCCACTCCCGATCCCTCCGAAATTTGTTGTCATATCACAAATATTATTCAAGCAGGTATTGAAAGTTTTATTCCACATACCCGCAAGAAACCTAAACTCCACCATCAAAAGTCATGGTTCTCCGAGGCCAGTGATAAAGCCAGGCTCAAAAAAGTTCAAGCTCACAAAAGGTATCTTCAAAATCCTACACCAGAAAATTGTCAAATTTTCACCGAGGCAAGTAATCAATACAGCCAAAATTCCAAGTCCGCACTGACCAATAATCACGTAGTTGCACGAAAACCAGATTTTTGTGTAACAGACACTTAAACTTGATGACAGTTTTAACACCAGGGCGATCTTTTAAAGTTTGTAGAGCTGTATTTACATTATCCACTATGTGAAACGAGTCAGAAAGTGACAGATAACTATGTTGCAGGCTGTCAATAGCATCTACTAATATCCGATATATTATTACACTAATCTGCTTTCATTTTAGTTTTATTAAAGTGATGTTGACTTCCTTTAATCCAGATGACAATTTTTGAATCGAACTAAGAAACTACAGATTTAACAGGGTGAAAATGTTGATTGTAACAAAATACATCATTCAGCCACGTCCCCCGTCTTGTTAATACGGGCTGTGGGGATTCGGTAATTCCGGGGCACAACTGGTGAAATTCTTTAATCGATTGTGGAGATTTTGTACAAACCTTTTTGGTTCGAATTGTTTCTGCCACTCGGTGAAAAGCATGTAGTAAACAGGGTATTTACTGTAAAGCGTACAAGATTAAAAGAGTCTACTACTGTACGTGGATTTTAATGCTAGAGGCGTTTACACAGGCTCAAAACTAGAGAAACGCGTTTGGCATCAGGGTATATTGTGGTATCCATACATTGGGTGAGTAAAATATTTTTCTTTTACTTTAACCGAAGACTTTTCGAAATTCGCATTTTCAAATTACTGTTACTACAATGTAGATAAATAAACACTTGCATTTTATTTTCAAATTGGATTCTAATTTTATTTCCGAATAGTGTGGAGACGCCCCTGGACTCACCTATGATTACAACTTTTTAATAATTAGTATTTTAACCAGATCTGGGTACGAATCCTCGCGATATGAAATCAGATAACAAATTCCAATCCCCAAAAAAGAATCGATTCTTTAGTACGATTCACTATTCCTTTTTCGTGGTAAAAAGGAAATCAATTCATTTGTTCGAAACACAAATCCGAATCATTTCCTACTTATAATGTACTGGTTGGTCACCCTTTATTTTACCCAACCCAACAATAAGTAAACTGTCCTTTTGTTTCCTTAGTGCAGTTTGTCCCTATTCAAAAAACTAGGATAAAATAAAATCAATCGGTAGGTCACGTGCTCTAACGTTTTAGGTTTGTGATATTTTACTTTGGAGGATATCTCCAACGTTGTTAGTATTCACAGAGCGAATCTGAGCGACCCTCTTCCCGAATCCACCAGGAGAATCATAAAATACGAAGGGAAAAGGTTTTTACTGAATTACCGCCATTAGGTGACTTTATGTCATATCCAATTTGACTGTGTTTATTTCGCATTCTGGCAGCATTGCAACGAAAGTGTAAATTAGTAGAAACAGGAATGCTTTTATAATTTTTGCACGACTTTCTTTGAAGCAAGGGGTTAATTAGAACTTTGGCTTAAGCCTTCTCCTTTTGATTAAAGTTTGACAACTGGATTTATGGGGGCCAGTGTTGTCATGGCTACCGAGCTGTCAAGAGTTAATCATAAGCCACGGTGTGTCTCAACATGATTTAAATGAAAAGTTTTTGCCATGTAAAAATTCTTTCTAATATTGAGTTCTCATTCATCCTGAGTATTCTGCACGAACAATTAAAATCGGCAGCCTAGCCGTTTTTGAGAAAAGTCTGTTTTTATACGTGCACATAATAAAAATCACAATTGCCATAAAAATTATATCTATAGTCCTCGTCAACTATTGTTACCATTTATAAAAAAAAACTCTATAAAATAATTCGCATGCCCCAGCAAACAATCGCCAGGCGAGATAAGAATTTTAGTCAGGGCGCATAATATATTAAATTAATTATACTTTTCGAGTATCGTATTGGTCTCGTTTTCCTTGCAAGTTCAAAAGGCCTGGACTAAATACTATCGATATCTTGGATAGTCGGCATATCCAAACAAAAAACAATTTTTTTTTAGTGGTATGCTTCTCACTATTTTACAAATTTTAAAAGTGCATATCGTATTATCTGTTGAACGCGTAACTCTTCCTTGCGATTCAAAAATTGACAAGTCAGGAAAAGAGATGTTGCTTTTCTCACCGCTTTTTATTCAACTAATTTCTCTCTTACGTTAACTGCACAATATTCCAGGAGTGGTATCACAGTAAGCATAATTTTTAAACAACCTTTTGAGATGAGCTATTAATGTTTTTGTTAAAGCAAACATCTCTCTCCTTTTTTTAAACACAATATGCACACTTTAAGACCATTTTTATCGTGTGTTTTTGCTCGGTGTTTCGACATGCTGAACTTTGAAAAAATAACCCTTCCTAGTATTAGTGATTTTATAAAAGACATGGTTACCATGGCGATTAAACTAATAAAAACGAATAAATGAATTTATAGTCCCCGTCAACTATAGTCATATTCGTATAAAAAACATTTTTTTTTCGATATACCGACAATCCAAGATATCGCCAGTATTTAGTCCAGGCGAATAGGTTTTCTGAACCGTTTAAATAAATATAAAATAAATTTGTTGTTTGTACAAAATTATTATTTTTTTTAATTTCTTACAAGCAGTGCATACCACTGAAACAATTTTTTTTGGCTGGATATGCCGACTGTCCAAGATATCACCAGTATTTAGTCCGGGCCTTTTGAACTTGCAAGCAAAACTAGAACAATACAATAGTCAAAATATATAATTAATTTAATATTATGCGCCCAGACTGAAATTCTTATCTCGCCTGGCGATTTTTTGCTCGGGTCTGCAAGTTATTTTATAGAGTTCTTTTAGAAATGGGAAGAATAGTTGACGAGGACTATAGATATAATTTTTATGGATAGATATAGGAATTGCATATGAAAATTTTGATTTGTATTACGCACCCAAGCAAACCCAAGCTCAAATTTCTTTTTCAAGCTTGAATATACTTTCCTTTCTCTTTCAAGAAAATCTATATACTATTTTTATGAGCCCATATAGGAAATAAACTACTAACCAGTAAACAAAGGAAGAATACAAATAGGTTTTTCCTAAATCCTTTTGCAACAACCTTACAAATTCTAACGATTACTTATCAAGCGACAAACAGGACCCCTCGTCTCTTCCCATACTCACGACTTCATATTTTGCAAAAGTCTAACAATAGTTTGCATATTATCGAACCCTTTCGATATATAATCACTATAACGATGGGATTTAATTTAATTCACAGGTAAAAAAATATTACCTGCCCCTGATACATATTCAATAAGATCAATTTTTTTTTCACACGGTGATTCTGGGTCTTCGAGACTATCCAATTTAAATATTGAATCTATTTAAATATATCCTGATGATTGAGGGATAATCTGATTTTTTTTTGTTCGGTAGTAACGGTTTTTGTGTGATTAAAAATGAAAATATTGCATCTGTGTATAGCAGAGAATTTTCTTTCCCATTTATAATTTAGGGTATGTTATGTAAGATTCTTCTTTCTTGAAAATTTTGGTATTTCTTCAGATATAGGCTTCGTTCGTGATATGTCAGAGCAGGCAGTTCAAATTGACCAGCAGGCAGCAAGTTTGTGTATTTCTCTTTTTCTCTCGGCGGTACCGCTACGGAAGTCGTAAGTAGTCCATTATAGGTTTCACAATAATTTATCATCCTGGGCATGTCAGTACACAATATAAGCTACTTGATCGGTTTACTTTCAAATGGGTACCTTTTTAAGAAGTATGTAGTTAGGTGATCCGTCCAGGATCGGAACTTATCTTGACCTTCACAATCAATCTCAATAAATGAACCTGGTTTTCTCCTGGCAGTAACAATCTGTTCATTCTACCCACTTGGAAGTTCTACTGTCGCTTTTTGGTTTATCAAGCCCATATTGCGGCCGCACTCTAAATAGCTATGTCCGCTCATAGGAAACGTCGTCTTAACCTTTCTTAGACGCTTTGTTTGTGAACAATATAGTGCTGTAATCAAAATCCTATAATTCTTATTTTGAGCGCCACACGAATCACCGAAAATTTCTAGTTCTTCGACACTGTCATCTAAAAAATTAAAAATAAAGTAAAATAGCATAGACGCTGCCTCATCTTCTAAGCAGAGGTTTCGGTATAAGTTTAAAATATGATGCAGCATTAGACAGCACATGAACATATATATTGGGTGCCTACTTGCAAAATGTTTTGAAAGTCCATCGCTTTTGCTTCCACTTTAATGCTTCTCTCGTCATTGCCCGGTTTGAATATTTTATCAGATTCTTAGGATATACGTTCGCACTTTTATCTTAAAATTACATTTTGTGGACATTTATCTTTTTTCCCCTTTATATGCTCTAGCTGTGGTATTACCGATTGTAAATTAGTATTAATATGCTACATAACTGTAAGCCTGGCAATAGCCGCTCTCATAAAGTAGGAGGGGGACCTTATGGTTCGCGGGGTTATAAATAACTTGGGAATCCCTGATTGTTTGAGAACGCAAATAATGGTATCTGTACCTGATTCTAAATCAGTGACTATAACACAGATGACAGTCAAACACTGAGTTCCCACTGTTCCCAGTATTCGCTAAAAGGGTCCTTATTAAAAACGTATGAATTATTTTATTATTTCTGAGATTTGCTTGAATTTCCAAAGATTTTTGCGTTGAAAAGTGTTGTTTTATAAAACGGAAATAAAAAGTCTTTCCATTACAAATTTTCATACAAAAATCAAATTTTGTAAAACGTGACGCTTGTGACGTCAGATGTTAAAAAAATGTTATAGATATTCGAGTGTTCATGAATTTTGTTAATTGTTATCAGGAGATTAAAGCAGTAAAAGGTTAAAAGCATTTGTTTAAAAAATATTAACTGTTATGCGCTATTAAGCTCCAAACAACCTTTTTGTTTATCTTACTTTGACAGTGGCATATACGTATTACTACTATATAGCGAACGACGAAAAAATGTTGAAGCAGAGACGTAGCCTTTGGAAACAATTGTTAACCACTCATCACGTGACTACTGAACATACCCTTGGGGGGTTTTTGCAGCGAAGGACGAAAAAATGATGAAACAAAGACGTAGCCTTCGGAAACAATTGCTAACCAGTCACATGACATATTGAACATCCCAGCTATCTTTACTTTTGAAAGGTATAAAGACGAAAAGGAAACCGACAAGCTCACATTTTAAACTGCTGTCAGAACTGACAGTGACAGTTCCGTCAAGTGCTGGCACATCACGAGGTACACAACAAAAGAAAAGGAGATTTTATCTTTGCTTCAAATTTTAACAACGGGTAGACTGGATGCTAACAATATAGTAGTAATACGTATATGGACAGTGGTAAATCATAACCTCAACATATTTTGTCTCCAAATTTTCATTAGGATTTGTTATACCATAAAAATAATCCAGTAGCAAAATATGACATTTGAATTTGGCGATAATAAGATCTGTGTACAATTTTTAATTAACTTCGCATTGCTTCCTTGTCATTTCCGCTGTCATGTCGGCACGAGAAGAAAAAAGAGTGTTCGAGGTACCTGCAGTGGTATTTTTGCATATTGGCACAGTACAATACTTACAGGGTAGTTTTTAAGAAATTTCATTGTTTAGTGAAAAGAATTACACACAAGTTAAACCATAAATAAAAACGAACTCTAGAAATAATTTCAATCTACATCACAGATAAACGATTCGGATTAGGTGTGATGAGTATAGGCACCTGAATATATATATATACTCGAGGCTGTTCTTAAATTTATTCTTTTTGCTTCGTATTTTGAGACAGGCACGTGACTAATTGCTGTAAACAATATGATTGATCACAAGGCTGTTAAAAATTCCGATCAAAAAGATAAAAATGATTTAATTTAAGAACGTAGCACGAAACAGCGCTGCGTGCTTTGAACAATATCTGACGGCACTTCGAGGCGTACCCAAATGGCGGCCTTTCAAATTATAATAAATTATATCGAAAAGAAAAATTTTTGTTAAAAGTGTTCTTTTAAACAAGAATTTTCAGTGTGACATGCTTAAACAATTTGTGTAATAAAAAAATGCATATTCCCTATTATATGTCTTTGTAACACAAGAAAATCGTTTTTTACGCCAATTAGCTGAGCAACAACAATGCTGAAAAAATCAAAATGTAGTACTGTGTACTTTTAACTATTTCATTTTTCGAATAATACAAAGAAATAAACTAATTTAGCACCCATTTTGAATTTCAGATCTTCCATCTCGCTGCCGCTGGATAAAAATGACCACAATGGACCGACCTTTTCTCCTGCTATAGCGAGGGTGCAAAATTGGCTGGAGGGTGCGTTTCAGAGTCCATTATCCCGCATGCCGTCCTTATCTCGCAGGAAATGCTTATAGGCCCTCCAAAATGGCCTTTGCAGGATTCAAACGGAGGGGGAACGTCAAGTTTATGGCTATTCGGAATTTACAACTGGCAGTTTCGGTCCCTTGAGATGACCGTATATTCTTACTCGAATAGGTTTATTGTATGGCAGGGCGGAACTCGAACGAAAATATATTGGCTGTGTAAAATTCCTTAATAGATTCCTTGGGTTTTGGGATGGCTTTTTGTTATTTATAGGAATTGTCGTAACTATGCATGGAAAAAAACATTTTAGATAGATGGAAAATCAATATTCCGCCACAAGACGACTAGTTCGGAGAGGGAACATGAGCTTTTGAATATGAGACTTTTTGCTGATGAAAACGACTTCGTCAAACTTTTTTTTGTGAGTAATAAACTTAATGAAAGTGAAAAATTTACAATATAACATTAACAATTTGAGCATCATAATTTATTAAATTATAACAAAATAAAAAAAAATGCGAGTCATGCTAAGGAATATTGTGAAAATTCGTAAGTTGTATAATGTGTATTGCTTTTGTAATACTGAGAGAAAAGACCAACTTAAAGTATTATCTATGCACAAATGCAATCTGGTGGAAAGGATTTATAATATTTTACCCTGGTTTCGCTAAGAAGTTTAAAACATACTAACGTATGTCTACAAAATGTTCCAAACAAAATAGGCAAGGCTTCACTCATTGGTCATGTTGTAATGACGTCATATGTTGCGCATTTTTTAATTCAACTGCATTTGAATAGGTGTAGTTAAGTGGTAGTTATGTTCAAATTCTCAGTTAGATTAGAAATCTTGTGCATATTAAACTACAGAATTTGACAATACATTTTGTAAAATTGTTTTCTCTATTACACTCAACAACAAAGTCGCAACAGCGTTATTACAGTAATTTATGATAGTGTTAAAAGTGTCATTTTATTTTGTGAGAAAGAAGGTTTGGGACACGAGCGCAGCTAGTGCCAACAAAATAAAAGCACTTTTAACGCGTACATCATACACCATTTTTTCTACAAACACTATTAAACTGGGCAAGAAAATAAGCGAATAATAATATTTTAATGTTTTATTCAAAATTAAGGTCAACAAAATCAGAAATCAGGTGATTAGCAAGTCATTTACCTTATTTATTTGTTGTTAGTTGCTCGGCAACCAATGTTTCGTGTTATATACTGACAAACTCGCTGTCAATAATTTGTCAAACTACGTTCTTTTGTAAATTTCTATGATTTTCGATGGATTATCTGGAAGAAAATGATCTAAATGTCGAAGTAAATGAAGCAGCAAGAAGAGCTACTTTTGATTTGTTGCCGAAAAAGTCAAAGGCGCCGTACGAAATTAGTTATAGAAAGTATTTTGCAGTAGTGGATAATATAGCGAAAATGTATTTCTGGCACTTTTCGAAGATAAGTCGAAGGTATGGAAGTCTTTATCTCTTTGGTCTCAATACTCGATGATCAAATCTATGTTGAAATGAAAGTGCAATGTAGATATAAGCAATCAGTTCAAGCGTATTGCTTTTTTGAAGCGAAAAGAGAAGACTATCAACCTAAAAAGTCTATAATTTTGACGAGGGATCAAATCGAACAGTTCCTGAAAAATGCACCAAACGATAAATACCTCATGATGAAAGTAGCCACTGTATTAGGTATATTTCGTGCTTGTTGCAGACAAGAGCTGTGCCACTTAACAATCTAAAATGTCGAAGATTTGGACACTACACTAGAATAAAAATTCCCGATGCAAAAACTAAGGTTTCGCGAACTCTTACTGTTGGTGAGATATTTTATTCAAATTTGCACCGAAAATATATTGCCCTTCGAATATCAGAAATCGAACACCGTCGAGTTTTTCTCAAATATATAAATAATAAATGTGCTAGAAATCTAGTTGGTTTCAATACATTTGGTAAAATGCCTGCTGATATACTCGTAGCAGAATTCTTGAAGCTCCCAAATCCAAAGCTGTTTACTAGTCATTGTTTTCGCCGGTCTTTAGCTACTTTACTTGCAGACTGGTGCGAACTTGACAGCTATTAAAAGACACGGGGGATGGAAGTCTTCAGCAGTGGCATAAGGTTATATTGAGGACTGCTGGTAAATAAGAAGAGTATTGCCAAAAGCCTTCTTGCGACGTCATCAAGTGCTATTGTTTCCATCTCTTCTACAAGCGTAAAAATTACAACAAAACTCGGATCAGCAGTACGGCAGAAGGAATGCGTATTTCTGGTTGTTCAAACTGTAATATAACTTTTAATGTTATAATAGAAATTTAAAAATTTTGTCTTGAATTTGTTAAATGGTTCTCTTGTATTTGTTATACCTTGAAAAGTAATTTACTTTTACCACTGGTGTTAAAAGAGAGTCTCTTAAAATTAGTGTCTTAAAATGTCATTTTTAACGCTAACACCAAACCTTAAAAAGCCTACTTTTAATAGTGTTTGTAGAAAAAATACTTTATAATAAAAAAATTTCGGTAGATTCTTTTACTAAAACTATCTTCGTTAAATAATCTTACACGCTCTTGCCAGAAGCTTACGAGTCTCTCCAGAGACCACATATCTTTTTTATAAACTTCCAACACCCTGCACATTGTTGGTATGAAGTTTTATGGAACCAAATTCGAATACGACACGTTCCGCAAGCTCCTAAAAGCTCTGTAGATAACTTAAATGCATTAGATTTGATCTTGTGTGCTGGAGCGTTTCCCCTCCATTGATTATTTTTATCTCTCATTGCTAAAAGGAATTTTATATGAGCTCTGTAGGTATTAGCTGTGCCAACACGGAAGCAGTAATTATATTGTGTAAAATAATCGACAGGTCTCGCCCTTACACAAAATGTCAACTTTGTAAAAAGGATCTGTACGGTTAGTCATCAGTCTGTTCCACTTTTTTTAAAAAGTACAGTTCCTTTAAAGAGTTAGAAGCTTAGCTGGCAATAATTTTTTCGTCTTTTCTTATCCTGGCCTCCTGCAATAATTTTTTCGCCTGTTCTTATCCAGGTGTCCTTTCAGTACGGTGTTTTATGTTCCTTTGCACATTTGCTGACGCAGAAAGACCCAGGTATATTGAATGGCATATGTCCACCTTCTACAAGTTTTATTGCCAATAAGTTATCTCAACAAAAACATTACGGTCAAAGGAGCCATGTTCTTGTGACTGTTCGGGTTTGCTCAGGTTTGTTTATTTTCAAGATTCTTTAAAGTTTAATTTGCGTGTCAAACTCTACCTCTGTGGTAAGTTTCAGTATTTTAGGGTGAGGTAGAGTATTCAAGAATATGTTTATTATTAGTGAGGGAGTGAACGAGTAGCAAAGTAGCTAACCTTGGATTTCATTAACTTGGTAACTAAAAGAGATAGGAACGTGAAATTAAGAGGTTTAATTTAAGCTTGCAAACTTTTCCCGTAAAATAAATTAGATAAAAATTGAGGAAAATAAATCTCCTTCAGAGCAAATATATGAGAGGGGGGGGGGGTCCAAGTTACTTCCAAAAAAGGGTGTCCCATAGGGCGACTAAAATTTGCGGTGGGCACCGCCGTGCGTCCAAAATAATCACATCCTAGCATAAAATCCTTTTATTTATTTACCAAAAGATTTTTAAATTAATTTAATAAACAAATTTACAAATCCTTTAAAATCCCGTTACAAGAGAACGCCTGGTTAATGCATTGTTGTCGGTCTGTTGACCAAGCATGTTAAGTGAAATGAGCCTTTGTCAAATATTATGGGTAAACAAGGAGGCTTTAGGGTGTGTCCGATGGACGCTGATTTATGTTTATGGCTTGACCAATGGTCCCTTAATAATTCTAAAATATAACTCGTAATGTGTATGTAAACTGACAGTAAAGATGGTCTTCTTCAGTTATACTAAAATTTACAGTTACTGTGTTGTAATAATACGAAACATTTTCATAAAATGAGTTTTTGAAAATATTTATTTGAAAGGCAGTTTTTCGAAATGTACTTGTCATTTTGACTAACGTCAAGCTTCTAGTAACAGAGAAGTAAAAACTGTTATCAAGAAAATAAAACTGAAAAATACCGAAGCACTCGGGCAAAAATTTCATATATCATTTTTCAATTATTTTTATAATTATTTAGTTGATTTCATTAGTTTCAATTTATTAAATTGTCAAGTCGTAAACTGATCAGTTTACGACTTGACATCAACGAGTAAGCATTGATAATGCCAAGTGAGACCTTGGCGAAACGTCCGCCATATTCCAATAGGAATTTATCAAACGAACGGATGTACTCCCGGATCAACATTTCTATATATATATACATATATATATATATATATATATATATATATATATATATATATATATATATATATATATATATATATATATATATATATATATATATATATATATATATATGACATTTTTTTTTCGGAATTTATTTAATATTTGTACTTTCAAACGCAGTGACATTTATTAATTTTTAAATATTAATTTTTCCTTAAGGGTAGAGTGACGTAACACCGAGTTAAGGTCTTTTCGGTATTACAGCAGTATTGATTAATCAGCCTATAAGTCAACCTATTTTCTCAATATAATTTACTGATTATCTTAATGAATTTTAATATGATACGCATTTTTTATTTTGTCATAATCTATTAAATTTTGATATACAAATTTCTACAGCAATAATTACTGTTATATTGAAAGAATAATATTCCTAAAATATATAGCTGTTAAATTATATAGTTGCTAAAATAATTGTACTTCTAGTATGGTGGATAATACATATTCAAATTGCGCTTTCCTTAATAAATTTGCGAAAAAGATCAAAAATCAATTTAGAGTACAAAATTTAGTTTTCTTACATTTGTTAATTAAAACCGATGTTTGTGTGTGTCAACGTAGACTGGTCTTAGCAATAGTGAATCCAGCTGTAGCTACCAACTCTATGCTTAATGGAATATACTGTAAATAAAATTAAAAAAAACGCCTATAATTAAAACATCATAAATTTTCTAACTTGACTTTTACACCAGTTATTCCCGTGCCTGAATTCGGTTTCACAAGTGAGTACACATGTAAACTCGCATGTGAACCAGTTTAACTGGTGACCACTGTCCAGCCCAGCACGAGTCCATTGCTACTTAATTATATTTCGCTTAAAACGTGTTTTTTACTGTATATGGTATATGGATTGGACAGCAGGCATAGTGCGTGTATATTAATTTTTATATACAGAGAGGAAAAAGTCACCAAAAAAGGTTTGATTGCGATTTTGGTTATATAACATATATTTTTCATTTCTCTAACAATAAAAACTCAATAAAGCTAAAAGCGTTGGTACACTCCAAAAACCACGAAAGAGCAATAAAAGTTTATAAAAAAACTCCAAAGATTATTAGGAAAATTACCTGCCGGAAAACAAGGTCCCACATTTCATTCTATATCCTTCAATTTAATCCTATGCAGTATGTCCGCGGATAGGTTTTAGAAGAGGACAAGTGGGTCAATTTTTGCAAGATACGTAAAAATGTCACTCCTAACTAAAAGTTTTTGTTTGTAAAATAAATAAGAGTCATGTTATGAAAAATTTAATTTTTTATACAGGGTATAAGAAATACAAAACGTTATTTTGCGTAAGAGTAGACATACCTTGTGTATCATTTTCTGTCAAAAGAACAAATATGAAATATGTTTTAAATTATATTCCATTAAAAAGTTTAAACAATAAAAGTAACGACTTTTATCACATTATTTTTTTAAAGTCCCAACTACTCTCCCTCACACCAGAGCACTAGTTCCTACATATTAAACAATAATGACACTTATGGACATGTTTGTCAATGGCTTTATTAAATGAAGCAATTATTTAAGTTGAAATACTTCTTCAAAATGCTATCTACTTAACAAAGAACTTTTATAGTCCAGTGTTAGGTATAGGGATGGCCAAATATCATACCGCTACATCATGGAACAATTTAGCGAGAAATTTGTAGGAATCCCAATAACTGAAATGACAATCTACAACACAATAAAAAGTTCCAAAGAACTGACTCCATTTTGAATCTAAAGAAAGAAGAAATATGGCCAAAATGAAGCTGCCACAGTTTTAGTTTTTCAGTCTGTTAGAGAAACTCCTGTGATGTACCTTAGAAATCGTGCTAAACATCTTCTAGAAGTTGTGAAAAAAAACTCATATTCAGATGATCTTTAAAGCAAAAAATTATTTGCGTTCAAACTCCACGTTAACCAAACTTTGGAAGAGGGGGATGAAGCGAAAAGACTAGGTTCTTGTTTATGGGTGGGAGACTAAATTGTAAGTGGAAATATCCACTTTTATAAATTTATCACGTTTTCTGATGAATGTACTTTTTCTACTTATAAAACTGCAGTATCCCAGCATGTTAATAAAGACATTGGCAAACATTTCCATTTTAACGTATCTTGCAAAATTTGATCCATTTGTCCTCTTCTAAACACCAACCTCAGACATAATGTATAATTCAGATGACTAGCAATATAAAATAGACGTAGGTGTATAGGGCTTTCGTCTAAAGGAAATTTTTTTAAGGGGTTATATATAGTCAGGAGGCCTAAAAAAAGCGATTTTTCAAGAATTTTTCCTGAGAAGACTTTTATATCTATTAATGTGAAAATTTGTACACATATTATGGTAACTTTTAACTGTATTTTAAGATTTTTGTATTTGTAAAAATAATAATTTTGAAAGCTGCTATAGCTGATCTCCAGGAGTTCCTCTCAAAAAAGGCATATTGCGGTGACAACGATATCTCTGGACTGGATCATCGAAAATGAAAAAACCAAACGGATTTCGTTAAAGAAATGTATAATCTTCTAATTAATCGAAGGAATAAGCAAAATAAAAATTTTTGACAAAATGGCGGCTTCTAAAAGAAATCGATTTTTGGCCAAAATTTTGGCTTTAAATTGTTTATATAAAAAAATATAAACTTTATAAACACAGTTTTGAGAAAAACGCGTTTAAAGTTTCAAAAGCACTTTACATAGCGTACAATCGCTCTGACACGTCTGTACAAATATGCGTGTAACTTCGAAAATAATCGCCGGATTGCCTTGAAATTCTTAAATGAAAATGAAATTAAAAAAAATCGATTTTTTGAAAATTCTAACTGTATATAACCCCTTAAATCGGACGAGACCTCGGCTATAAATTACAATTCAAAATTAGATGAAAAAATCGTCATATATCCAAAAGTTGATTATTGTATTTTAAATAGCTTTCTAACAATTTGATGACTAGATCAACGACCACCATTTCTAAATTTTTATAAATATTTTTAAAATAATGATAGCAGAAAAATTGAAGAATTTCACTGGATACACAAATAGCGTTAAATTTTATCCTTCAAGTGTTTTCAATAATATCGTTAAATGTTAGAAAGTTTAATGCATTTCTGGAAATTGTATGTTTATATTACTAGTTCTTTATACTTAATAATATATGAATTCGGCTGGGTAACTAAATCAAAATAAAGCCAAAATGCAGACCTTAACCCTTCCCCAGACATGTGCATCATTTCGGTGACCACACTTTACCTACCGACCCAAAACAAAATATATATTTTTTATTATTTAAATCTTTATCTGTTACGGGTCCCTTTTTCGGGGCCCAGGTAGTAAATTTTTTGGTATCGTTACGCCAAGAGCACAATATGTAACAATTGTACTCTAGAAATTTGCATACCGAGTTTTTGATTAAAAAATTTCCAGCTGTGTACCTGAACGGGGTAGAAAAAGGGTTTGATTGGAATGCATTATTATGTTGTGGCAACTTCCAATGCGAACGTTACAGATGGCCGGAGAGATAACGACTGAAACTTACGTTAGTTATATCAGTTTGTTACTGTCTGCAGAGCAAGAAGCACTAAATAATATTGTTTCAGTCAATCGATTAAAAATTTTGATATTTCTGACTAGGTTTCTTGTAAAAAAGTCAATATTACAATATAATTAGTCTTTGCTGGGCAAAATAACGGTTAGAAAATATTTATTTCTGTACAGTAAGGAACAGTTGTTAGTGTACCTACTGCAAATGTTATTAAAAACACATTGAATAACTGACCCACAAAGATAAAGATTTCGTCTTTGAACACAGCTTAAACTAGTCAAGTATTCTATTACAACGTTTTCCGTTTTGCCATGGTCCATAAAATGATTGTATGCATGTTTATATGTTTGTCGTGATTTTTTTCAAAGTAAATCTAATGTGGCACTATTTACTTTTTCCGCCAGTTCTGAAGGAGTTTCAGGAATGCAAAATTCATCATTAATCATTATTTTGTACTTTTTTTTTATTGGATACGGTCCCAATTCTGAGCTATTGAATATTCAATTTTTGAAAAATTAATAATAATAATAATAAAGATGTTTATTTATGCCAATAAAACAATTAAAAATATAAATATAAAAATGATAAAGTAAAAAAGAAAACCAAAAAATGATAGTAGTATACTAGTTGGCATAAATAGGTAGGGTTTTGATTTATAAAAAATCATTCTTCCAATCCTACCCTTACTAAATAATTTTTTATATTTTTTTTGAAAGTTATATAGCTTAAGCCCCTCAGACTAGAAGGAATATTATTATAAATTACAGAAGAGGTATATTTAAACGAAGACTTATATTTTTCAGTATGATGTTTAAATTGTATTTTAAAAAAATTATATTTTCGAAAACAGGGCTTTAAAAAATCCATTGTTAGAAAAATTATTTGTAGATCTTTAGTATTTATATAAAAACTAAATTCTTATGAAGTCTTATAGGTTTCCATGTATCCTACATAATTATAGTTAATCTACAATATAAGATAATAACATTAACAGTGGCGGTGCCACACACAAGCGAAAAAAATGTGTTAGTAGAAAGATATAATAATTTGATTTTTTTTAAAATTATATTTTAGGTTTAAAAAATTCAAATGACTTTCTACTTACAGATTTTTTTGTCTTAAAATTTAAAAGTTGTCGACAAAATGATGTAAAATTTGTTTGGAAAAAATAATAAATCACCATCAAAAACCCTGAACTAGGCT
Source organism: Philopedon plagiatum (assembly GCA_963971165.1). NCBI lineage: Eukaryota > Metazoa > Arthropoda > Insecta > Coleoptera > Curculionidae > Philopedon > Philopedon plagiatum. Next base: position 119,716,810 of record OZ020192.1, on the reverse strand, counting down.
TGGCAAAGAAAACTTTTTATAACCCGATATTTAAAAGATGAAATTTTATTATTTTATATTGTTCATGAACTATAATTATGTAGGATACATGGGAACCTGTGAGACTTAATAAGAATTTAGTTTTTATATAAATACTGAGGATCCACGACAAGTTTTCTAACAATGAATTTTTGAAAGCACTTTTTTTGAAAACATAATTTTTTGAAAATAAAATTTTTCAAAAATTGAAGGTTCAATAGCTCAGAAATTTAGACGGTGGTAAAAATAATTTATCAAAGAAATTATAGAAAATTTAGATCTAGTTCTAGTACAATGAAAATTTTTGGAATTTGTGTTTATTAGGTACCTAGTTGTTGTTTTGTTGATTTTCTTAATGAATTTATAGAACGAAAAATATCCAAAAGATTCGTAACCTCAGTATCATGAACTGATTTATTTTTAAGTACTAATCTACTTCAGTTAAATTTTAATGAAAAAATATATATTTCATATAAATGTGGCGGATAAAAAATGCAAACATCAGTATAGGGCCACGTATTGTAGTTTAAATCATGAACAGACCCTCAATTGATCTTTGTCTGCAAGTCCTAAATTATATATGCGCCATGTGAGTTGGTAATTTTGTTGGAACATTTGCATATGTCGGTTGCTGCAACTCTACTAAATCCTAGAGGATGTGGTTGGGGTGGCAAGCACTTTATAGTCGTATTGCACCCCTTAATTTGGAGCAAAAGCAAAAGATACAGAATATTTTACTTTTTTAACAGTTATTAATATAAGTATCTACGTTTTACTAATATATTTATCTTAGGATAACAAAGTAAACAGTCAAAGATCAAAACAGGCACTAAAAAAGCCGTTTTTGTTTTGTCTTATGCCTCAAAAGTGTTAACAATCATGTGATCTTTGGCGCCCAACATGGGGCAAGAAAAAACCTTTTTTATTTTTCCAATATAATTAATAAGAAAGGTGTTTCCAAAATTAACTTTTTTCAACAAAACCTATTTTCGATAAAATGCCATTTCGGAAATTGATTTTTCGACAGTGACACACATTATATATCTATTTTTATAAAAAAATCATCATACTCTGTTATGTTATGAAAAACACCAGCGAAATAATTTTTAGTTTTAAAATATTCAGTAAGTGATCTCGTATATCTATATACGCTCCCCTATATTCCAACCAAGCTTCATATTTATGAAAATAGCCGAAGGCCTTGCGGATTTGCCTTTAGACATGACTCTACGTCAGGCAAGTTTAAGACTTCGAGCGCGTTCATAATGGCTCCTGTTCATGTCAAGCTACAGGCAACCAATATTTTCGTCGACATCGCAGCAGGATTACGTGTGTTATGTTTCTGATATAATAGTATTGAAGAAAAATAGCTTAGAAAGTTGTTTTTAACACTTTTTCTTTAGATATATACTTTCCAATTTTATAGCTTTTTCTCGCTTAAACTAAGTAATTATATTCTATGGAATCTATTACTTTATCAATTCTAAATTGGAATTATTTATTTTTTGCTGTCAAATCATTATATGATTCTGAATAAATGAAATATGCGTTTGGCCTAAGAGTTTCGGTCTATTTTCAAAATACAAGATTTCTCAATTTTCTTAGTCCAAGGAATCAATAAACATAATTGAAAATAATAATTTATTATCTTAAGAGTTTATGTTCTTTCAAACAGTACCTCTTTTGAGTATCTTCAATTAATAATACAGAAATTTAAGTGAAATGACGGATTTCTTAATTGTAGTTTTCCTATTTTTTATGCTATTGGTTGAAAATCATGGTTTCTTGCTTTAAAGGCATCATGATTTAAGACAAATAAAATCCTTTCCAAGCAAAATTGTAAAGTTCATAATAGAATCTAAATTATATTTGGTGATAGGTCCTCGGTTTTTTCGTTAAAGACCGTCTTGGATTTGATTTAAACGAATTGGTACTTCGGTCCGAATGTAGAAAGTTTCGAACGTTTCGCCCTCAGTTGCACGAGTCACCTTCAAGTAGGCTCACCAGTGGACAACAAAATAGCACATATGAATAAATTCATAGTCTAAGTTCCAGCCCCTAAAAATTATAGACCGTTAATTTGACGCGTATAGGATTTTGATAAAAAAAACTCCGATGTATCAATTAAATCATGATGTAATTAACTAATCAAATAATTTAATTTAGTATCTATAATAGCAATTATTTATTACTATTAAATGATTTTGATTACCTACTTAATTGATATTTGTTAATTACCCTCCTAACTGTCTGCAACCAGACTCTGACAGCTTGTTTAAAAAGATTGATGTCTCTTAGGTTTATTCCAACAAGCAATCCGTATGGTTTTCTGACCAGTCCGAAACAATCAGTCATTCACATAGATACACTAAACCCGCCTGTCGCTGTGCGTCATGTAATATTTATCTGGACAATTCTATTTCTGATCGAAAACCGTTCTCGGACTCTGTGTTGGAACAAATCTTTTAACAAAAATCACGGTCTTTATATTACAAAAGAGGTAGAGCCTCAAACAAAGATTTATAAACTTAAACTAAGAAATAAGTCTTATTTCAAGCACAACGCGAATCTTCAAACAAGTAACTGGTTTTAGTTTTAAGGACAACAGAACTTTTTATACGATAATTATTTTGTCACGACGGACCCTAAAAGACGGACGCCATTTTTACAACATCGGCCTTTATAGGAGAGTAATAACGCTTAAACAAAAATATTATTCTGCCCAATAAAAAACATTTTTTTAAACCTATTTTTAATTTTTCTGTCCTACGTTCTTAAAAGGACTGAAACAACACAGTAGTTGGGTCGATAATATTTGATTTTACTGTCCGTATACTAATTTTAGTGCCACTGAATGGCCCAGATTCCAATCTTCCAGTAACTGGTGAATTGTCCTAATTACCACTAAGAGCGCAACACAGATCTTCCCTTATCAAGGTTTGTTGCGCGACTAAATTTTGGTCGGTGTGCGGGTGGGCGGCTTTGTTAAAAATCCTTCGCAAATTATCCAGAACGCAAGTGATACGTAGAGCAGAGGGTGTTCAGCCGAATTCGCAGTATCTTGTTTAAATAGCTGAGCCTTTGTTAACAAATTTTTGATACAAGGGTTCATGTGTTAAAAAAATATTCTTCTCTTAACATAATAGATGGTCAAGAGAATTTGTAGAATACTTCAATAATTTTCATGTTCTTATGGGAAACGTAATTCTGTGAATTTAATGTCTTTGCTATTATTATAAGACTCAATCTGGCAAGATCACTGAATATCTTGACACAAGTGGAGCTCTTTTTTCAGTGTGGTGTTAAAATAAATTTAGTCACATTTTTTGTCAAAATTACCGGATCATTTTCTTTAGGAATTTTTAAAACGACATAGACATAAATTCCTAGCACAAACTTACTTGTCCTATTCTAAATTTGTCAGTTTTAAACTTCTGATTGTCAAATTACGACGGTCTAGCAACCACACCCATTACCCCCTTCCCCCTCGTAAAGATGCCCTTGATCCCAGTTCGTAATAGTACGTTAAAATAGAGGAGTTTTAAATGTGTGTCTTTATAAGGTGATGTTAGTTTTACAGTTATATTTTATAGTAGGTACAAAGTTATCTGTTTTTCAATTTTTTATACACAATATGGTTTTAATTTTATTCAGTAAACTTCATCAAGAGTAAAACCTGCAGCAGCAAAGAAGTTTTTTACGTACCTATAATGTTACACATTCTTTCTACGCCCACATATACATCAAGAGGAAAACCGATTTGGTCTGCTGGATTTTGTCGGAGAAAGGACTCAGTTTAAGATATTCCTTGATGGATGGCTCCATATATAATAGATCGATAAGTGGGAGCACGCATGAACAGCGCGAATCCAACACTAATAACTTATTTACACGTTTTATGGTGTATTTGACAGCCTTGGGTGGGTAATCTATCACTTATCACTTACAGCGCTTCATACCTGTATCTTTATACCCCCGATCGATATACGGAAAATGCGGGGAACCGTTTTTTGCCTGGAAAAATATGATTATAAAATTTTTTTTATTTTTTAAAGCAGCGGTGGTTCCATAGCTAAAGCTAAAATGTTGATCAGAATGGAGTTACCTAGCATTGTTTTTTAAATTTTATAATTCCATTCGAAAAGCTTATCCCCAATAAATTAGAATTTTTTCTAATCAAATTCACCGTCAAAATAGCGATAAAATATCGCTCATTATAAAACGGGGAGATGGGCCCCTGTTGACGTAGTCCCACGCAGGGCCGGATCACACACTCACACATATTGACTTTGTATTATATGTCAGACATTATTATGACAACAGCGCAAATCGATAATAATAATTTTATTGGTGTAAAATATGGTGGGTTTTTAATTCCTTTCAAATTTTCACGTTCGGTATATTGCCGTAAACTTGTTTTAAGTCTGCTTTCATTTTGATAAACTGCGCCCTACCCACCATTGTTTTACTTATAAATAATATTTAAATTCGATTGAGTGCAACATATCCACTGCTCATAACCTTTTAATATATGATACACAGGTTACAAGATGTGAGTATAAATGCATTTAAACTGGATAATCAGCAAAAAGAGTTGATATTTTTTTAAAAATTCTCTATCTTGACTTATTTTTCGTATTGTTATTATTAATATGATTATTAAGTACTGTTATTATGGTTCAATCGTTCTATAAAATCAATATATAAGTTCCTACTGAAACGTTGAAAACATGATTAAGTATTTTTTGTAATGCTACTCGAGCTGAACGCAAAGTTTCTTGCAGGCCCGGCCAATCTAATTTAAGTCTATTTAAAGACCCTTCCTTCCAGTCCGCATATTATCACAACACACACGTTGGCTATCCTACTAGAATGACCCTAAAGACCTTAAGGGATTTAAGCCCTTTTGCGTCCCTTCGCCAGGTAGATGACCTGGCCCGTGTCACAGGCCCTAATACCCTTTAGTGGCGTGAATTTAATTTATGAGTAAATTATTTTTCGTAGGGCGTATATACAGGGTGCTTCAGTGAACCACCTCAAATTAATCAGAAATGGTTTATTTTGTACAGGGTGTTCTAAAAGTTGAGACACTTATTTTAACAGGTTGTAGAACTTGTAAAAACAAACCATTTAATCAAAAATCGCCTATATTAAAGTTGCAAAATAATGGGGATATTAATAAATTTTAAAAAGTTAAAAAATTTAGTATGGTCCTGCCTCCTGTTATTTTAAATATTTATTGACAGTAAAACAAATTCATTTTTTCACAATAAAAATATTAAGCCACACATCTGCACATCTTAACATTCTGAACCACTGCGTTATTTGCACATATCGAAAGTATTAAAATATTTTTGTTTAGTGTGAGTGTGTTTACTGCTGATTAGTTAAGTATGTATATACGATATACGATATCGTTCGCATATCCGTGGGATTTTCAATTTTATGCCTGAGTAGTGTAGAGCGTGTGTTCAAATATTTTTGTATTTCTCTGTTGTGTGGTTAAAAAATTATCCGGACTGTGCTACTTTTACGAGTTCTAGAACCTGTTAAAATAAATGCCTCAACTTTGAGAACACTCAGCAAATATATGTATTTGTTGCTTGTTTTTCGTTCAGTATCAAAAAACTGAATATGTATATTTTTTTTAATGCTAGTAAACTCGAAGCTATCCCAAGACAACGAGGATGATACGATGCCATGCAAGTAAGTACTTAATGGTTATAGCAAATGGATCTGTTACATAATTTTATTTTATTTTATTTGCCTACAAGAAGGGGTGGTCAAATTATGAACAACATTTTTTTCGACTTCTTTTGGCGCTGGAAACAGTGGCAGCTGGTGAAATTTCAAAGTTGTATATCTCTGTGCCTACTTAAAGGATTCGTACCAAATTTAGGGGTTTTAATAGTGAGCCCACTAGGAATGTTGTGGTAAAGAAAGAAACATTTTGTAATTTGAGAAAAAAAGTACAATTTTTGATGAGCCCTCCCTGGGAAAAATGAACACGTTTAGGTATTTTATTTATTATTTTTTCTAAACAAATTTTACATCATTTTGTTGAATACTTTTTAAATTTTAAGAGAAAAAATGTGTTAGTAGAAAGGCATTTGATTTTTTTTAATTACTTATATATTTTAGGTTTAAAAAATTCAAATCACTATAACTTCCTACAACACATTTTTTCCATTAAAATTTAAAAATTCCCGACACAATGATGTAAAATCTGTTTAGAGAAAATAATAAATAAAATTCCTAAACGCGCTTGGGGGGCTCACCAAAAATTCAACTTACTTCGCAAATTACAAAATGTTTTTTCTTTACCAAAACATTTCCAGTGGGTTTGCTATTAAAACTCCAAAATTTAGTACGGATCCCGTAAGTGGGAACAGAGATATACAACTTTGAAATTTCACCAGCCGCCACTGACTAGAAATGACCTAAAATTTATTTAAAGTTCAAATTTTTTGGCGAATATGATCATTTTGGACGAGTGACGTCATCAGTTTTTAGCAGTTTCATTAGTTGCTATCACGACGCGAATGAGTATTTTTCCAATGAGTATTTTCACCTCTGTAAAATCAGCTTTAAGTTTCAATTTTAATATAACCCTTGTGTCTTTTTTGTGGTATTAAGTATTAAATTTGACAGAATACGGTGCGATTCGTAGGAGATAGATCGGCTTGTAACAAGGAAATACAAATATTTGGTTGTTCGGCCTTCAATGCGATTTAAATGTTCAAATTTGTTACGGGTAAAAAGAAAAACAGTGTAAGATGGTTAATATAAAGGAATAAGAGGGTTAGAAAAAAATATCCTAGTTTAAAAAATATGAGACTTAAACGAAGAAGAAATTCCCGTATTTTGGGAAGATCCATCTACCCGATAGATCCGTAGGTGAGTGCTTTGGAAAATTTAATCACAAATTGGTTCACTATTTCATTGGTGTGAAATATGGCGAGCTTTTTAATTCTTTAAAAAGTGTATAGTCCACAGAAAAATATGGTCCTTCGAGCCGGATATATTTATATTTCCGACTACATACTATTTAAATAACCAAGCATCGTTAACCATTACATTTACAGAAAAGCACTCTACTTCCAACAATCCTCAACGCTCAAGGCTATCGACCGAACTGTTCCACCGCGCTCCCTCCTCCCACCCCCCTAAAACTCACCCCCTAATCCCACATCTCGCGTCCAATACACACGTATCGCACGTGCTGGACCGGCCAGTGTCCCTCTCAGCGTTCGGGACTCATGCGCACCCACCGCAATCGATATCAACTCGTAAGGGTGGGCAACGGGGCTCTCTCATTGGCCGAGGGGGCGGTGCTATCCGACGGGTAATTACCCTGGACCAGGGACCGCAGGAGGGGGTGGCAGGCGGCCGAAACGGCTCGTGTGATAAATAACCCCCAACGACAACGAAACGCTCTCAATGTCGAGGATGATTAATTAGGGCGGCCGGCGGATCAGATGGTGCAGTTTCTGCGGAAGATGTACCAGGGATATAATGTGGAGAAAAATTTATGTTGGTAGTGTAATATTGTTGATGGAAGTGCTTTTTTGTCACTTGTCTCTCTAAAAGGAGGTATAACCGTTGTAACACTAAAATTACGTTTTGCTTCTTTTGATTTTCTATCACTTCGTACCTATTTAGCTAAACTGGTTCAAATCACTTCGATTAATTCAAAAACAATTAATTTTATTTTATTATTTATAATGCGCTGCATGTACAGTTGTATAGCCATTTACAGCTCAAACTTTGAGATATGCATTACGATTCCATTAAGAGCTGAAATTTGAATTGGCAATGGCTGGACATAAGTTTAATATTTTTTCTTTAAGTCTAGTAATCCAAGTATGAAATTGTAACAAGATATCTCTTTTAGGAGCTATTATTGAAATATAATCAGAGTAAACAGTCAAAGATTTAAGAAAAGACTAAAAACGGTTTCTGTCACTCAGGCGCGGCCCGTGAAATTTCAAAGTTGCATATCTCTGTTGCTACTTATGGGACCCATACCAAATTCAGGTTTTTTAATAGTGAGCCTACTAGGAATGTTTTGGTAAAGAAAAAAAATATTTTGCAATTTGCGAAAAAAAGTTGATTTTTTGAATTGACCCACCAGGGTAAAAAATTAACACGCTTAGATATTTTATTTATTATTTTTTCTAAACAAATTTTACATCATTTTGTCGACAATTCTTAAATTTTAAGAGAAAAAAATGTGTTAGTAGAAAGTTATAGTCACGTGAATTTTTTCAACCGAAAAATAATTTAAATTTTCGGTTGCAAAAAATTTAAATGCCTATAACTTTCTACTAACACATTTTTTTCTCTTAAAATTTAAGAATTGTCGACAAAATGATGTAAAATTTGTTTAGAAAAAATAATAAATAAAATATCCAAGCGTGTTAATTTTTTACCCAGGTGGGTCAATTCAAAAAATCAACTTTTTTTCGCAAATTGCAAAATATTTTTTTTCTTTACCAAAACATTCCTAGTAGGCTCACTATTAAAAAACCTGAATTTGGTATGGGTCCCATAAGTAGCAACAGAGATATGCAACTTTGAAATTTCACGGGCCGCGCCTGCAGTGTCACTTCTCCCGTGGTCGCAATTTTTGTGAATTTTAGCGCGTAACCCTCTCGCTGGATTTCAAGTGCACTTTTGATAAGTAAAAGATTTTCTAGAATTATAACTATTCTTTTAAGTTCTGCTGTGCCTCGAAATCGAAGACAAGTCTTCTAGGAGATCTCGAAGTTTCTTCTTTTTAGACATTGACGTGCAAAATTTCGTCCTATGCATGAGCATGAACAAATCTCGAGTCTTGAACTATCATTACTATTACAGAAGAATAGATTAAAAGAAATTAAGTATACTTATTAATTCTAAGGTTTACCGTAAATCTAAACTGCTTTATATATCGAACAAAGATACCTAATTAAAATTGGTAAAAAGTCGAATTTTCGAACTTTGAAACCTTTTTTAGACAGGTGTCGATCAAGAGTAAATAGAAAAAAAAAATATAAAATTGAACATTTAAGATAGACCTACACGGTAGACATTTTAAGCATACTTACTCTCTCTGTTGAAACACCCACCATAAACTCCTTTCTAATAATCTTTCTAGCTGCGATTTTCGAGCGTTTAAAAACAAATTATAAATTAAAACGCGCTCCAAAGAAGAAATGAAAGTTATCGTCTTTAGACGGCAGGGAGTTTTGCCTCGCTTTTTAAAAGTCTTACTAATTATGAATGAGAAGCAGCTCCCGCGTACGCCAGCTGTAGTAGGGCTAGGTCAGGGTCTCTATGTCTTCGTTTTTCTTTCTTTTTCTTTTTGAAAAAAGTTGGCGCGCATTGCACTCTCGAGCTGCGAGGCAAATGCCTCTAAATTGCTCTTTAAAATCTCTTTAAAATTTTAACTTTGTTTTAGAGCCAAGCGCGTGCCAGACGTTTCATACGTTAGAGGAAAGTGGGGCAGGTCTTTTTAAGCGAGTTAATATTAGAAGAAATCTAGTTTTTCCGTGTACTTAGTTACACCTTTATTTGCATTCATTAATAGCGATTACATAAGCGCGGTAAGTAAGCAAAACTGGACTGTAACAACGAAAATAAAGTCATTGTGTCAACGTGGACGGATTTAAATATATTCATTTAAAAACAATTCCTAAAACTAATAAACTGCTGGCCAATTCAAGCGGGACAAACTAAATTTTTGATAAAATTTAGAGTGGAATATTTTCGAAACGAAAAAAGATTTTGATTTAACTTTTTCAGTATGTAATTGAATAGTTCTTCTAGTTTTTATACTTCAAGGCACTATTGCTAGCAGTCGCTGCAACTCTATTTTACAGGGTGTTAAGTGAAACCCTGACTTTTTTGGAAAAGTTTTCCAGTTCCGAGAATCTAGGAAGAATTTTTATTGAATTTTCTTTTCATACTAAAATGATCCATGGTCAAATACAAAAAAACAATTTCTCCGGATTTTCTCTATTTTCATTTGTTTTCCGTATACAGGAGTTAGTCGAAATTATTGACTTCTTCTTACAAAGGAACCCCTAATTTGGCCGTTTATTCACAAAAAGCGAAAGACCAAGTAAATTTGTAGTTTGAAGTAGTCCAGCTAACAAAATTAATACAAATTTTTGTACAGGGTGTAGCAAGTTTGGATCACGGGCTAGTAAATTATTATTTTTTAATTTCTACTACTTTTTCCTAAGTTAACTATTAATTATCACGTGCTACGTTAAAGGGTTAAAATTTGTTAGGTCCGATAACAGTACTGGTTAGAAAGATCCTTTTTGCCCAAACGGGTTTTTCATTTTTTGTCTAGTCCCATTTTTAGTGATTAAACGGCTCGCATTTTGAACCTAACTTTTTGCAATTGCATCCATGAACGATTGAAGTGAGAGTGCTTTTTTGGTGGTACATAATGAATGTTTTATCCAACCAAAAAACATGTAGTGGCCAAACAGCTAATGATGCTTATTCGAAGAATTTTTTAGCATTATACAGGGTTGCAAAAAATATACCACCTATACTTTATATGGAAGTCATGTGATTTTCAAATTAATTGAATATAGTCCCAATTTTCTTGGAACTTTTTGCCGAAACTGTTTTTGAATTTTTTTGTCTGGTCCCATTTTTAGTGATACAAATGGCTTGCGTTTAAAACTTAACTTTTTGCGATTGCATTCATGAACTATTGAAGTGGACATCGTTTATTGGTTTAACCAACCAATAAAAAAGTGTCGTGGCCATAGAGCTAAAGATGCTTATTCGCTGCTTTTGTCCGCGTTTGCCCAAAACATATCACCTACATTTTATTTGAAAATCATGTGATTTTAGAGTCCTTTAGGTATTCATAAAGTTCCTTTTTGCTATATTAATAATTATTAAAGAAAATGTCCTACTTATTATTAATAAAATCTAGTAACGATACAGATAAAAAGAATAATATTCATTCGGAACTTTTTCACATTATACAGGATTGTGCAGAAGTTACTACTTATAATAGAAGCCACGTGTTTCTCGATATCTTTGGATTTTCGTAAACTTCGATTATTCATTATAAAAGAAAAATATTTTACCACTGCTCTAAAAAGTCAGTACATGGCATTGAGAAATTTTAATTAATAAGAAGTGTCTTAAATTAATAGTCACGGAGTACATTTTTCTCGTCAAAAATTGGAGATGGATAGTGAATTCAACTGAACAAGTTATAAAATTCTGTATAGCGTAGTTTTTAGAAGGTATAGAAATTTCAGAAGATTTAATTACTTTTGAAAGTACTCGAAAAGATACGTAATTTTCAAATTTAGTAGTTATTTTTCCCGGCATTACTTTAGGAGATCCAAAATGTAAATTTTGGTTGTTACTTTTATAGGTAAACAGAAAACGTTTTAAATTATAGAACATTTTTTTTACTTGAAGGTATTATAAAAACTTGCAACTAACGAAAACAAAACAAATCTTAATACCTAGTAGGACCTCCCCTTACATTTATTATCTCTTGGCATCTTCGAGGCATGCTTATTACCAAATTATTGACAAATTCTTGCTGAATATTTTCCCACTCCTGAACAATGGCGTCTGCAAGTTGTTCTAGAGTCTGAGGAGGATCTTCCCTAGAACTTACCAATAATTTCAATTTAGACCAGACGTGTTCGATAATATTCATGTCTGGTGATTTTGCAGGCCAGACCATCCTGGTAATATTATTAGCTTCCAAAAACTCTTGCACAATGCGTGCTCTATGAGGTCTGGCGTTATCGTCAATTAGCACAAAATCGTTCCCAAAATTGTTTGCAAATGGTAGAACGATATTGCTTAAAATTTCGTCCCTATATACCTGACCGTTAATGGGCTCCAATGTTAAAAAAAGTTCCGTTTTGCCATTAAACATTACACCACCCCAAACAGTAACGCCTCCACCACCAAAAGGTTCCTGAGGAGCCATATTCTCCTCCATATACCGTTCGCCACGTTCACGCCAAACTAATATTCTGCGTCCGAGTGAATTAAATTAAATCTTGACTCGTCTACAAACATGCAGTTTTCCCAGTTATCTAATGGCCAATTGCGATGTTCATATGCCCACTGGAGACGTCTTCGCCTATGCTGTGGTAGAAGTCGCACACATTTAGCACGTCGCCGAGCTCTAAAATTAAAATTTTGGCTTAAAAATCTGTAGTATAGGTGTAGGGAATGAACCAATAAATAAGCCAACAGTAGCTTTTATTATACTAAAATGCAAAATTAGGTCAATTTTCATAACGTTAGTTCTAGGGAAGAACTAAGGAACATTACGCTGCAAGCACAAATAATGTGTTTAGGGTCGCCTATCAAAACTTTAATTTATGAACAACTTAGTTCAAGTTTACATTTATAATATCGGTGCGCAAAATCCAAGATTCACGCCTCAGCTGACGTCGATATTATAATAGCCGACTTACTAAAATGAAACACTAAAAATATTGGTACAAAAAATAAGATCTCATTTGAAGTAACTCACCTTAAGTTATTATTGTTTAAAGTTCTTCTAATGGTCCTATTGCTCACACGAATGTGTGTTCTTGCTCTGAACTCCTGGTTAATTTTCTCTGATGGAATTTTTCGCCTTCGACGAGCCTCTCTAACCAACCATCTTTCATCTGCAATGCCGACTTTCTTTTGGCGACCTCCCCCATAACGATAGTTTGCACTTCCCGTTTCGTGGAAGCGTTGACGCAGTCGAGATATTGTACTTCGCCCAACCCCGTACATATCCGCAATAATACTAATTTTTACCCCATCTTGTAGTAAACGCAAACAATTAGCTTGTTCTTTTGCACTTAATCGAGCCATTATAAAGGATAATAACGCACCAATTCAAAGAAGAATACTTTGTTGCCTTGGTAACTGTCAATAGCAAAGAAAATGTTTTATTTTTTGGCCTACTAGATCTTTTGACTAAGAAATAGAAACGCCGCTAAATTAACAGAAATCCACCTGCAAAGTATAGGTGGTATATTTTTTGCAACCCTGTATAATGCTAAAAAATTCTTCGAATAAGCATCATTAGCTGTTTGGCCACTACATGTTTTTTGGTTGGATAAAACATTCATTATGTACCACCAAAAAAGCACTCTCACTTCAATCGTTCATGGATGCAATTGCAAAAAGTTAGGTTCAAAATGCGAGCCGTTTAATCACTAAAAATGGGACTAGACAAAAAATGAAAAACCCGTTTGGGCAAAAAGGATCTTTCTAACCAGTACTGTTATCGGACCTAACAAATTTTAACCCTTTAACGTAGCACGTGATAATTAATAGTTAACTTAGGAAAAAGTAGTAGAAATTAAAAAATAATAATTTACTAGCCAGTGATCCAAACTTGCTACACCCTGTACAAAAATTTGTATTAATTTTGTTAGCTGGACTACTTCAAACTACAAATTTACTTGGTCTTTCGCTTTTTGTGAATAAACGGCCAAATTAGGGGTTCCTTTGTAAGAAGAAGTCGATAATTTCGACTAACCCCTGTATACGGAAAACAAATGAAAATAGAGAAAATCCGGAGAAATTGTTTTTTTGTATTTGACCATGGATCATTTTAGTATGAAAAGAAAATTCAAAAAAAATTCTTCCTAGATTCTCGGAACTGGAAAACTTTTCCAAAAAAGTCAGGGTTTCACTTAACACCCTGTAAAATAGAGTTGCAGCGACTGCTAGCAATAGTGCCTTAAAGTATAAAAACTAGAAGAACTATTCAATTACATACTGAAAAAGTTAAATCAAAATTTTTTTTCGTTTCGAAAATATTCCACTCTAAATTTTATCAAAAATTTAGTTTGTCCCGCTTGAATTGGCCAGCAGTTTATTTTATGAAAGGAAACATATTCCTTGTATGCCCCTTACATTAGGTAAAGATTTTCTTATCTGTTGCTGGCAAAATCTGGGGATCAATGCTGACATTGCCCGGTCAAAGTCCGCTGCATAGTGCAGCTTTGCTCAGGTGTTTTAGGTTTACTAAAGGATCACTTTTGTCGTCTTTTCGGTTACAGAGAAAGACGGAGCAAACTTAAACAAATATTGATGACTTTGTCCGAGCAGCGCTTGGACAATGTCAGCAATGCCCACTCTGCGGACTTTCCGCGAATCATACAAATTGATTTAAGTCGCGGGCGTGAACAGTGCCGGATCTAGGAAATTTCGAAGGGGGCAAAACTAAATTTTGCCTGCCCTAAATCTAATAATTGTATCTAGATTTGCTTTTGAAATTAAAAAAATAAGACAGAAACGGTGACCAAATAAAGCAGTATTGAACGTTATTTTACTGAACACCTACAACAAACAAACATGAATCCCATTTAAGAATGACTATGTAGCTATAAATATTAGGTACCTTAATTTAACATAATATCCATTTTTATTAATCATTCGCAGACCAAGATTTGAACATTTTTGGGAAAAAATTTGCAAAATTTAAGATTGCTTTAAAATATTTGTGCGTTACTATAAGTACGATGTTTTATTTTGTACAACAGATTTTTAATGGAGTTTCGGTCTGGGGAGTGCGCTGATCAGGGCAAATCCAAAATGCATCCAAAATGGTATTTTGCCATTCTTGAACAAATCGTTAACAGTGTTTCGAATCTGTTGAAAAACTAAACGCAATAGAACTTATTGCTTTGGATAGGGTAATTCGGTAATATGTAATACGTATTGCATAGTCAATAATAAAGTGTAAGGAATCCACGTCATATCATGAAATGCAGAAGCAGTCCTACTCGAAAAGGATCCTCTACCACGGTAGGTAGAGAATACTCTACTACGTTTAATTGTAGCATTTGTAGCTTTAGCGTACTTAAAATTAATCCTGTACGCTTTTCAATATGACGTTGTTACAGTAATCTACCGGATAGACTAAAGGCTGTGTGTTGATAGATATCTACTAAATAGATTTAAATTATCCTTGAACTAGTCATAGTTGCCGGAATTTCAACAGATTCTAGATGCAAATTCCCAGGGTACTAATTAGAAATTTTTTAATTTACATGTACTATCTGCTTTTTCTGTCGTTTCAATTTTCATACATTTACTTCATTTTCTCTTTCGTTACAAGTAAAATTATTTTCGAGAGATTGTAGTTGGTTAAAACAAATTTCCATCAAATGACCCATTGCTATCAACCACTCCTCTCCGCTTTAATTCTATTCAAATTAGAATTATTAACTCGTATAGAAATTAAACATAGAGTGTAAGCAGGATGAAAGAATTGGAAGTCTCAGGTATGCCATGTGACCATAGAATCAGCCCGAGAAAAATAGTCTATAAAACAGTGGTCAGACCTGCTGTGATGTATGAAGCGAAACCATACCCAATAAAACTTTAAGTGATGTTTTTAGACGTGACATGAATAAGGATGTTAAGATGGATGTGTGGAGCAACAAAAAGAGACATAGTTTGAAATAAAAAAAAAATAAGGCCTCCAAGGTTGTAGAAATATCTAAGATGCAGGAAAAAGGATTTCAGTGGTACTGGTAGAAGTGATAATAATTATGTCGGTTTGCTCAGGAAAGATAAAAGCCGAGTTTTAAGAAAAGAAGGTTAAATTTAATGAAATCAAGTGTAACAGTTGAAGAAACTCAGAACTGAAGGTCGTGGAGATGATGAACCAAAAACGCCTACGTCATACTGTGAGAAAAGACGAAATCACAGAAGAAAAACTCAATGTAGAATTATTGCAGCATTATTTCAATTCCATTGTTTGTTAGTAATCGTTGCCAATAGATTTTGTTAAATTTAGCTCGTTTATAAGTAATTGTTTATGTATTTTTATTGAGACGTAAAAGATTTAAAAATAAATTTTGTCATTTTTTTCACAATTAATTGCTTTATCACAATTGATCGTGTTGGCTGCTTCACTCCCATTGGATAATATAGCCAATAGCTATGAAGGTAATGACTATTGGCTATTTTCGGTATATTAAAACTATATTGGCAGCAGTTTTTGCTGAAAGAGTTATCTAAATTCTTTAAGACAATGCAGATTAGAAAATATGTCCATATCTTTAATGAATTAAGCTTAAACGATCAAAGCATATTCATTCTATGAAGTTCCCCTCTTATGTTTTTGCCTTAATCTTTATATGTAGATATACAGAAATAAAATGATATTGACGTTAACTGTACATACTATATTTTTATATTGGTGGCAGTATTGTCAACTTGCCGCCCGGGGTACGTGCCCCCTTTTTCCCCCTGTAGATCCGAGCCCGGGCGTAAACAACTTTGCTCCAAAATGATTTTTTAATATACAATAGTAAAGGAAATTAACCTAAAAGAAAAACAATTATAAATTCGCTTAAAAATCTATTTATTGTCAGAATCTTTTTATCAGGTAATATGTTACGGTGACTAATTCTTAAAAAATATATAAAAAGAACAACAAAAACTTGATATTCTTTTTGGCTTAAGGCAGTGAGTAGGGTGATGAAAGAGAAACAAAATAAATTTGTTAATGTTACATGTTAATTATATTAAAGCCTACTTAGAGTGGCGCAACCTGCAGGGGGCTACCGAATCGTAGCCTATATCCAGGCCTGGATCCAGAACTTCGTTTTGAGGAGGGGGGGTCATTCAGGGAACAGTAATATATTTTTAACTTTTTTATATTTATATTTTTAAGTTTAATACTTATATTATGCATTATTAATGTTGGGGGGGGGGGGGGGGTCATGACCACCCCTGGACCAGCGCTTGCATATATCCCTTAGAGATTCCAAAAATAACCACCATTAAATCTCATTATATGATGTTTACGCACCCCCCTCCCCGCCCTAATTTTTAGTGATCAGAGTTCAATCTCCAGATCTGTAATTCTGGTTGCGTCACATACTTAAGGAATATACATATATGCTTAGGTTTTAAATATATTATTTAAGCAACATTTAAACAAGGTAACATTATAAATAGTTATATAAGCTTGTTAAATATAAACTTACCAACTTACCAGGTACCTTTCAGTAAGAAAATTATTAGCAGAGATTAAAATATAAACAATAAACAAATCATTTAAAAAATTTGTCGAATTGCCTACCAAACATTTCACAGGTGATATAAAAATAATTTTTAATTTGAAACGGATGGTTTTTAATGCAAAAGAATTTTCGGAAAATGTATAAGAACTCTAATTGGCTTTTAAAATTAGCTCAAAAAGGAACCAACCACTTTAAATGTGGAAACGTTTACAATTTAATATATTTTGAGGTACCCCAACATTTCATGGGTAAAAAAAAACTGATAGGTGCCCCTTTTCCTACTATAAAAAAGGTATAAAAAATAAATAGTTATTTCCGAGGTTTCCCGGCCAATCTAGGCGAGTTGGCAAGCTCATTTTAAAATGAGTATCATAAAACATTATATTTGTAAGACATTTCTGAATTTATGCAGACGCAATAAAATTGACTTTCAATACCAAAAATTATAATGGAAAATATCATTATTGCACAAGTAATATTTTAATTATTTGGATTTATTTAATTATCGGTAAAAATGCTGTTTCTTATAAGCAAATT
Source organism: Philopedon plagiatum (assembly GCA_963971165.1). NCBI lineage: Eukaryota > Metazoa > Arthropoda > Insecta > Coleoptera > Curculionidae > Philopedon > Philopedon plagiatum. The sequence goes on along the minus strand of OZ020192.1, from coordinate 119,699,222 downwards.
ATTAACTAAAAGAAATACTTGTCATAACAACATGAATTCATATATTCATTTTTAGAATTTAACTTTTGGATAGTAAAAAACAATTTATTTGCATTTTTGAATCACGATAAAGAACGTTTACAAATTATTAGTTAGATTCCGCAAATAAGACTAACTCTACGTAAGCAAGAGCAAGCAGAGAAAAATAAAAAAAAAAATTATGTAGAGGGTTACCTATAAATTATATTTGGACCAATAGATAACTTATTTGAAGATATATAACAATGTTTAAATTTGAATAATTGTAGATTTGTACAAGAACCATCAGGAAACGTAACTGAAAAAAACAGTCAATTGAACATCAAAGAAGCAAGTTTTGAGCAAACCTTAAGGTTTTTTCAGATTGCTCGCCATATTATTTTTTTGTTTTTTAAAGTCTACTACGAAGTAATTTTCCATACCCCTCATATTATGTGAGTTAATGCAAGTCGTATAGGATTTCTATGGAAACACCTGGTTACAGCACTTAATCAAAGCTTGTCGATGTTTCCATGTAAACCCTAGGTATACGACTATAGAGCTCTTAGCGAGTAAAATTTAAAAAGAAAAATATTGAAAAAACTTAAAGGTGCGTACATATACAGCGAACGAAAGCGAAAGCATTCGGTCGAATGCATTCGCAGGAATTTGTTTGGCGTTCGATAGAAAATTTGCTTTGCTGTCCACAAACAACGAACAAATGCACGAATACACACAAAGGCCGAAAGAATTATTCCTGAATTTCCTTTTGATGTACCGCTCAGTAAGCGAACCCTAGCGAAGGCGAACGAATGCGTGCGAAGGCGAACGAACGCGTGCGAAGGCGAACGAATGAGTGCGAAGGCGAACGAATGCGTGCGATGGCATTTGTTAGTACGTACACATTAACCAAAACCATTCCTTCGGAACTGTTCGTTCGCTGTATCTGTACGCGCCTTAAGGTTAGGTAGTTCCGTGACGTTTCCTCGACAGTATTATTTATTCTGTTTGTGCAATTATCGTCCAGCATCAGATAATTTTATACCAAATATTCAATAAAAAAAAATCATTCAAAACCTGCGAACAGTGTATAAAATACCATGATAGAAGAGAACAAAAGTATGATCTATGCACGGCGGAAGCTCAAGAGCAGGTCTTGACTTGGTCACCACCGACGTGGCAACACTGTGCAACTTAAAATTAACATTTTTAATTTTTCAAGTTTATGGTTGAGTATACGGGCAGTGTAGCCAAATGGCGACTAAATTGTACATTGCCCGGTCGATCTGTTTTCCAACGTGACGTCCTGCGCTGTAGGACGAGTTTTGGCTACGGAAGATCATACATTGTTTTCTTGTACCATGGAAAATACTGATATGGTATTATCATGTAATTACTACGAGAGGTCTTCCACTTTTCGAAATACATGTACATTTGCCTCGAATTACCTCGCACTACTTTCGACTTATCGCCAAATACTTCGAATTCCATTGAAGTACACCGATTCACATCGAATTAACAGCGAATTTGGCGAATTACTAGAGATCTGTCTCGAATTACTCCGGCACTAGCAAGCATCGAATAGCGACTGTCGAATTTCCGAAATACTCTAGAATTTGGTGGGAGAAAGGGTTAGTGTCAAGTGAGGTGTTACGTCAAAACTAGATTTCCTGACTTAAATAACCCTGAAAATGACATATTAATTAACATTTTTAAGGAAATTCCCAGCTGCTGCTTAACACCCACACCCACCCCCCCCCCCCCCTTAATTGTTTTTAACATCTGTTACACAAAATTAGATTTTCTGACCTCAATAACCCCAAAAATGACACAATAGTTAACATTTTTGAAGAAATACCCTCCACTCCTTTTTACCCCTTCTATCCCTTCGTTACTTTGTTATGTTATGTTACACAATATAAGATTTTCTCGCCTCAGTTACTCCGAAAATGATACATTAGTTAAAATTTTTGGAGAAATACCCAGGCGCTCCTTTGTATTTCCTCTCCCTTTTTGTTAATTTTTTTAACATTATGTTACACAAAATTAGATTTTGACTTCAATAAGTCTAAAAACGGCATGTTAGTAAACATGGAAATAAAACATTTGTATTTGTAATTTGCTTTCGACAGAGGCGCAACTAGACAGTGCCTTTTGGGGGGGCTTAAGCCCTGACCCTTAATATAAAGTTGGTTTTTATTTTTATGGAACACCAATCGGTCTAGGGGGGGCTAATGACAAGTTTGGGGGGCTCAGCCCCCCCTAGCCCCTCCCTAGTTGCGCCTATGGCTTTCGAGTTCTGATTTTTGTCCCAATCGCTGCACTGTGCGGCGTACAAGAGACCCGACAAAAAGTACCTACCAAAATATATTTGCACCTTTGTTAGACAGTTGATATTTTCTTTTTGAAATAGTTTTTGTAAGAAAAATACGAAAATACTAGGAAACTGCTTCTGAGACTGTGACATTCCGCCTTTTTACACGTTACGATCTGTAGTATTTTAACTTTTAGTGCCTTTTACGAAAATTGAAAAGCAATTCTTGGTAATATTTTTTAAATTTTAATCTTAAATATACACCCCAATGTTTTCCATAAAAAGATTGCGTCCGAAACAACCACATACAAAGAAATAGGGTTTTAAAATTTAAAATGGTTTTCCTGAACATTTACATTTTTTGACATTTCTTCTTCTTTGCCTGCACCCTTAATCTGTTAAATAAAATTAATTTTGGGACCTCTATAACTCCACAAAAAACATATTTAGAACACTGTTGGAGAAATTCCCAGCCGCTTCTCTTTATACCCTCTTCTCCTCTCCCTGGATTAATTTGTGTATTACACAAAATTAGATTTGCTGACCTCAATAACCGCGAAAATTACCGGCCGCTTCCTTGCACCCCCCCCCATTGGCAAAAGATAGTTGTCATAATAAACGTTTGAATTAAAAAAATGTCCAAAAATAAAATAATCGAGATGCGATCTCGCAAAAGTTATCAGTCGAAATGGGAAATAATGTAGATCTATGGTGCAAAATAAAGAACCACTTATATATCGAACCAGGCGCGGCCCGTGAAATTTTAAAGTTGTATATCGCTGTGGCTACTTATAGAACCCATGTCAAGTTTAGATTTTTTAATAGTCAGCCTACTAGGAATGTTTTGGTAAATAAATAAAATATTTTGTAATTTGCGAAAAAAAGTTGAATTTTTGAATTGACCCACCTGGGAAAAAATTAACACGCCTTAGGTATTTTATTTATTATTTTTTCTAAACAAATTATACATCATTTTGTCGACAATTCTTAAATTTTAAAAGAAAAAAATGTGTTAGTAGAAAGTTATAGTCCTTTGAATTTTTTAAGCCTAAATATAATTAAAAAAAAAATCAAATGACTATAATATCTTTCTGCTAACACATTTTTTCCCTTAAAATTTAAGAATTGTCGACAAAATGATGTAAAATTTGTTTAGAAAAAAATAATAAATAAATTAGGTACCTAAGCGTGTTAAGTTTTTTCCCAGGTGGGTCAACTCAAAAATTCAACTTTTTTTCGCAAATTACAAAATATTTTTTTCTTTACTAAAACATTCCTAGTACCTAGGCTCAATTAAAAAACATGAACTTGGCATGGGTCCCATAAGTAGCAACAGAGATATACAACAGGCCGCGCCTGTATCGAACTCTGTTTTCAATTTTATCGAATTTTAAACCTTAATTTTAGTTATTATCCGGCCAACCGACGTAATTTTTTGTGTTTCGATTGACTGATTGTGCAATAATATAAACATATTTATTGAAAACGCGAAATGACTGAGCAAGCTCATTACATATCTCTAAATACATAGAATTGCCATAAAATATACCGAATTAACATCGAATTACTTAGAATTCGGTCGCACTACGTCGAATTACGCTATTCGCAATACACGTACATTTTTTTTGTGGAGTGGAAGACCTCTCGAGTTACTATAAATTCGCAGGTACAACATTTACGCTGAGGTAGTTTTGTTAAGAGCCGCGTTTAAACAAGGGTGATATGACGAGTAATGCAACGGGTAATGCGTAAATTCTTTTTTGTGCTTTACACGTAATGCCCGCAGCAACGTTCAAACGGGAAAACATACTTGTCCAAATGCAGCTGAAGTGTGCATCTATGTAACAGTGATCCATATAAATTCAGCAAAATAATCAACATTTTAAAATCAGCATTAAATCAAGTCAATTTATAAGCCTAAACCATTTCTGGTTGTTGAGTCTCAGCCCTATTCATTGTTTTCAATGGTACATCGATTATTTCATTTTTTTGGTCAGTCCACCCTTTTTCCTGCTCCGCCTGTTTAGCTTCGTTACTTTGGCGTCTTTTGTATTCTTCTAATTCAAAGTAGTATCTAAAAAAATACAGATGGCCCACCTTAAAATATCCAGATATTCAGTGTTATTTTTCTTCTCCTAATTCGCCAGCGGCTTTCACTTGACCAATTTTTTTTTTAATTAAAGCTGTTTACCCCTATATGTATCATTATTAGTTTTCATTACAATTAATACAATTCAAACTAAACTGCTAGACAGTTGAAGTGCACAAATAAATTTGTTTGGCATTTTAGTTTTAAATCTCTATAAAACTGACCGATTGACTGACATATCAACGCACAGCCCACATCGCTGGGTCTAGAAACTTGAAATCTTGAACAGAGGTTTCTTAAATTATAACGTAGGCATCTACTAAGGAAGGGTTTTTCAGAATTCAACCCCAAAGGGGGCGAAATTTCGACGGGGTTAGTCGAGTCTATTTTATTATGCAAAAATAATTTAGCCAGAGTAAGGGTTGTCCTCTTATTCAGAGATTTAAAAAACAAAAAATAAATATCGCATTATTATTGCTATACACTGCAATCATTAGTTTATAATACTAATACATTCAGTAATTAAGAGAAATATTTTCTTTTTTCCTTTAAAACTGCGCTCCGCAAAAATTTTAAAAGTACAGAATATTATTTTCGTTTCTTAATAAGTTTATATGTTTTCTGATGTGTCTACACCGCAGAAATATTGATTTTTTTATAGAAAATAACAGCAACATCAATGTTAAAAATAATTTAACAACTGAATTTAATATTGCTCTTAATTAGTAGTCACTGTATAATTCCTTTACCTTGGTGTTGTTATGCCAAAAAACGATGCTAAAGCTTCCCCCAGGTAGTCAACAAATGCTAAGGTAGATGTGCTGGCTGACCATGCTTTAAACACCATCCACGGACCCCAAGCCAATGTAGACTAAAAAAAAATATTTCTGTATCGCAAGAAATTTTGCTTTTGTTGAGAACAAAGTTAACTCAAATCCTTATTTTATTTAATTATTTACAAGTCGCCTCAAATTTAGTCAATCTTATTAAGACAGAGTGTAGTATAAATGAATTTTTGCCGAATCCTCACATAAAATAAGAAAAAATTATTATTAAAAGAGTCCACCAAATTCTTTGTTTTTGATATAGGTAAGTAATATGTCAAAAAATATATTTTTTAACAGCTAGTTAATTTATAACAATTTCGAAACAACTTATTTATAATAAGGGGCCTATTGGCCACTCAAATTCGTTAAGGCAGCTGCAATCCCCAAATTTTTAACGGGGAAGAAGGACCCACTAGACGACAAAGTTGACAAAGATGCCAAATAACATGATAATGAAGGCAAAAACAAAACGCAAATATTCCCCGTTATAGTAGTTAGCAAATCGGCTGAAGAGGGCGCCGCTTTCTTAATTTGATCGCCTATATGAAGTTATTTTTATTTTTAAATGTATGCAGTAGCGGAGATATGGGAATTAAGTATGGCGGCTCGTTTTAAACAAAATTTCGATATCACTGGAGTTTTAAAAATCAGTGGTCATTTCATTTCCCTTGCTACAGAAAATGTACGTCATATCTTTACAAATTATGCTTCTCATGACAAAAGAACGTTAATAATAGCTCGACATGGTATAAATTCTAAAGCTCTCCGTTTTCTTGAATTCTAAGGAGACATATTTTTTTTTTTTAGATCGGACTTAATACTGTCTCAATTTGATAACGATACCTATTAGGTACTGTGAACTAACCAGATGAGTATAGGATATGAAGTCAGTTTTCTGTGCAGGAGCGGATTTAAGTTAGATTGGGCCCTAGGCCTATTCCGATATGGCGCCCTTCTTGTTCTGTGATGGTATAAAGAGTTTAATTTATCCAAGTCCCGATCCAAATTGTTTTTGTCACAATTTTTTTATTATATTATGATTTATTTATTATGATGGTTGTGCTTCCACTTGAAACGTAACTGATGTTATCCAGTAAACCAATGGAAGTCGGGAAACAGTCGGTCGCCTGTCGGCACTGGTGGAAAGTCGGCGACTCTTTTTACAGGACGGTGCGACTCGACACGACGATCCGCCATTTTTTGTGGAAGCGTATTTATATAGACGTGTTGTGTATGGAGGCCTTTCAAGTCCTCCGTAGTGTTGTGTTTGGTGTCTTTTTTACGTGTTTTTTTATTGTTAGTTGTTCGCTTATATATTTTTTGGAATGTGTATTATTGTAGCATTTTCAGTGACGATCTCGTTTTTTATTGTTCCGTGTTTTGTATGTAAATATGTTTTTAAATAAATTTGTCCACTACTTTCTAATTATTACTTATTATAGTTTAATATTTTGTTTCCTTATCTTCTGCCATTTTACTACTTTCCTAACTAGAAAAGTTATAAACTAGTTTAAAGTGATGTGTTGAGATAAATTTACTATTTATACCTCTTCCAACAAAAATGAGAAAATTTGTTGAACTGGAAATTTTTTTTAACTAAATTTAAATACTGGAGCAGAGATGTTCAGCATGTTTTTATAACGAACAAAATGAAATTATATATATTCAAATGAAGGTACCTATATAATTTAAGAGGGTTAACATTGTTATTCTAGAAACATTTTTACGGAAAAAAATAAGTTAAAATCTCCAAAAATAATTGAATTTTAGCTCGGCAAACCCACGTTTAGGGACAAAGATTTTGAATTCATATTTAAAATGTCTTGTCTAGAATTGATATAACAGCAAGTGCAAATTATTTTTGTTAATTTCCACTATTTCCAGTGACTATTTTGCTGTTTCGGGCCGGACGTGGCTTTCGGCAATGCGGTTTCTGTCCGCTTCAGGAGCAGCCACCTTGTCTTTACTGGGTAATAAATAATTTGTGTCAAAAATACTTAGGATCGGGATTTGGTTTAATTATCGACATCAATATTTTACTTTGTACACCGATCTTTAGTCGCCTTTAAAATTTTGGCACCCCTCAAATTTTGGCGCCCTAAGCCCGGGCCTAGCGCAGCCGAAGCCTAAATCCGTTACTGTTTCTGTGTCACAGTAATATCTTTTTACTGATTTCAATATAAGAAAACTTTGCAATTTTGTGAAGCGACCGTTAGCTTTTTGGTCTGCCAGTGCACTTGTGTGCACGTGCATACATTTTGCTATTTCCGCCGAATGTTTATATACTTTGGTAAATATCCGCATTTTAGGCTTTAGCTACAGCCGTATTGGCGCCATCTGTTAGAGCATGGCAAACACCAAAAAAGTCAATAATTGTTCTGCCATATTTTTCACAAAGAAATAACTACATTATAACTACATTTAAGACAAAATAAAGGTACTAATCAGCAAAGTTACACACCGGATTTGCAATTTCTTGACTGGGTGGAGGAGTAGAGTTATCTTCTTCATCGGTGCTATATTCTTCCAAAACACCATCACAAAAATGCAAAATACGTTTAGGACTTTTTAATTTATAGGAGGCACAAGAGGTGTTATCGGAATTTTCATTGGAATACTCTTCTGGTCTTACCAAAACCATTGTGAACAATTTTTTTTAGAACGGGTACAAAAACACAACACAACTTACTTTCCAAAAAATATTTACATAGATTACTTTCCCTTTACTACGTTGCCGAGTCGTTTGGAAGTGGAACACGTCAGCTTTCGTGTATTCAAATTGCGCATGTTTTATCTAGGAAGCAGTATATCTTGGAATACATTTAAATTATATGTAATTAATATATTTAATTATTTGTAATTATTAATCATAAAATTAACAATTTTCAACTTTGGGTATGTACAGTCATGACAAAATCGTACCATCCAATTCATACCAAAGAAAATAAAAGGCTAATATATCATACAGGAAATTCGGCTGGTCTCTGTTCAACGCCAAGGCAACCAAAGTGGAACCAATGAACCAATCGTTTCGGATGGAAAACGGTGACGTAATGGTATCATTTTGGTCTGTCAACTATTTAAGAACCGTCCTCGTTTAATGGTTAGCTGCAGCGGTTGGTTATTGTTTACAACAGCTGATTGTGTGAATTCGGCGGGAAACCTTTGTTTACTAATGAAAATGGAATAATTGGAAAATATGCATTTTATAATCAATGACAAATTATGTATTTTGAAGAAATTATAGATAAATGCGTCCAGTTATTAAAAGGTATAAATATCTATTCATTAGAAAGTGTGACAGTTCAATTATGTCACAGTGCTTTTAGTGCCTATTTTCACTAATTATTCTTGTCAAAAAGTGTCTATTTACTTCCTACCAAGTTGACTGTACCTACTTGCATATAATACTCATAGATATGCTTTTTATTTACTGTCGTCATAACTATAACTATGTTTACATGTATATTTGTTAAACTTCTATAGATGATGAATTTGCCATTAACAAAAATTACACACGTAAATAGATTGGCGATAATGGTAAATACGAGGGTAAATATTAAATCACAAAATATTAAAAATATTTCAATTATTAGGCTAGATAATCAGTTAAATCCTCTAGAAGCTAAAACAAGCCACGTCAGCTCAAATCATCAAGGTGACTGACCAATTCGTTCGGATGCAATGGAGTTTCTTAGGAAAGTGACAATTATGGTTGGTTCTTTTGTATTGCACCAAACTGCACTCACCTGCACTTTTTTTATTCGTGGAATATACCCATAAGCAAAAATAGTGCAGGTTCGTGCAAGACAAAAGAACAAACCTTTATATTGTGCACTTGTTCTTGCTCATTTTAATGGCAATATTTCACACTGTAAGATATTGTCCGCTTTTACCCGAAGTATTTTCGTTTTTCTGTTAAAAATGCTTCGCAAACATATACCTTTTAGACACTTCTCCCTTCATGATTATTTTTAATAATAAAAGGTTAATTTTTAGGTAAATCGTGAAATTAACATGACTAATATAGTACCGATAGTGGTCTTGGATACATAGCCAGTCATATGAGAACATCTTGGCAACGCAGCTTTCCAGTCGGATGTGGGATGTGGGATGACAGGTAGGGATGTTGCGATACGCCGAAAGTATCGATACTCTGTATCGATCCGGATCGTATCATAAAGTATCGATACAATAAAATATCGGTTCGAAAAATATCGATACTCCAAATATCGAATAATATCGATACTTTTTCGATTCGAATTATGTTATTTTTTATAAGATTTTTAACTTTGCTTTCTAAAAAAAAGGGTTTGTGGTAATTTTATTTTTCTTTAGGTAGGTACTGGTACTAGTAAAAATTTTAAATAAAATCTGAAATTAAAAAAGTTATCGTTTAATTTTTGACCCAAATATTGGGGCAGTAAACAGAGCTAGTAACCAAGCCTAACGAATGTAAAAATAATAATTTTGATAACCAATCCCAACCTAATCTATTTCGACTTTGAGTAATCTTTTCTGGGTTTCATAACACTATCCGGACACATTTAAATTTGGAATGTTAACTCATTTTTTTGTTAATATTGATATAACTTACGTTTATAAATAACCTTTGATGTGGAAAATGCAATATTTTTACTCAGAAATTACTTTATTAGTAAAAAACATTATTTTTATCAACTATTTTATGGTTTTCCAACATATTTGGGGTTACGGTGAAAATCAATTTTGATTGACGATTATGGAAACACCGTGTTGCCACATTTATTATTGTTTTTTTGGTGTTTTTATTCTTTTTTGTAAAATTTTGGCATTAAAGCAAAAATATACTATTAGTTGTAAGTTGTGATTACTGTCGTCGTTTAAAAATGGAAATAAATAATAATATTGCAATATTGTTATTTTCTATTGCGTTGCTTGCGGATCGATTGCTCAGGTTTGCTCAGTTTTCATCGATATCGGTATATATTTATGACATACGTTGAAATTCTTAATAATCCTTTAGATTTCCTCTTAACTTGTTTCAAGCCGCAATGCCGCAATATCGAGCAGAGAATATCTATAGGAAACTCAGTCAACTTTGGCAACACTGCATACAACTGACATTTTATTATGCAATTTCTCAAATTTCAATATTTTTTTAAGAAGAATACTGAATATTCCGAAAATTTTTTTTTCAAAAAAATACAATTTGAAATACCTATTTTTCGATGACATATGAAAAAATTCTTAATTCGGGTGTCCCTCTCTTAACATAGGTGGGCAACCGTGGCTGCTCCAGTTTAGAAAAGGGTCTGAGTTAAGGGGTATCGTGAGACTATTTAAATACATTTTGCAGTGAGTGCATCACGAACTACGAGTGTATTTGCATTCTTTTTTAACATGAGAAAAGGAAGACAATAGAGATACATTTGTGCTTAACTAATTTTACCAATCGAAAACGCTATTATATTTTGGCTGTGTACCGTTGTCAAACCTGGTTAACCGCATCGGTTTCTTCGGTGACATTAATGACAGATATTGCGTTTCCAATCTGTCAACTTTTAAGATTACCGATACTTACGGGACACAAAACCGTAACCGAAGTTGACAACGGTACACGCCTTTTATATTACTTAATAAAGCCATTTTTAAATCAGTGACCAAGTCAGACCATTGGGCAACACTGTCTCATTTAATCTTAATACTTTGATTTTATAGGTTAAACATTGAGGATATGGAGCAACGTTGCCAAATAAGGTGACGTAGTCATGAGTATGTCACTGATTTAAAATCGCCTTTAACTGTCTCCAAGGTCGGGCCGGGCATTCCGATCCAGTTTTGCAAACCGCATAAAATAAATAAAATTATGGGATTTGGGATTTTTTCCAAGTAGTCCGGTTCGTGATGTACCGATACTATTTGATCGATACTCAGTAAAATGTATCGATACTCATTATATATCGAATCAAAAATATCGATACAAAATATCGGGTATCGAAAGGTAAAGTATCGATACTCAAAAATATCGGATCGTATCGCGCATCCCTAATGACAGGTGGTGTCCCTGAAAACAATAAAAAAGTAATGCCACGAGATGAAATGAGATCCCCAATAATCTTGATAACGGTGTTGCTTCAAAGTTGCTAATCTAAAAACATACAATAAATAAATAAACAGTGATAAAAGTTTAACTGTAATCAGTAGGTGATGATATTATGAGTCAAAATTGTCATTTAATACACCGGTAAATTGTTTCAAAGGAAAAACTTATTAAACTTCCGGTAAGTACCTACCACATCATAACTGTTCTATATTAAAGAGACCTACTTAAATCTGGATTACCTTAACCTACTCTTCGAATTTCATTTTTTAGAAATGAGTTCCTTGAATCTTAGTACGTTAGATCGAATTCAATTGGAGATTAAAGAATCTATTCAGAGGGAAAAAGAGTTAAGAAATGGGCACCCCACAGTAAAACCAAACAGTGGCATTAACGGCGGAGTTGCAGTAAATGGTGTTAATGGTACCTCTAAAAGTATGCCCTTAAAAGAATCGAATAATGTAACTTTAAGTAGATCAAACACAAACACCAATGGTTTTAGAAAGTTTACTCAAAATACTACCAACACGAAAGGTGTAATGCACAAGTTTCTAAAGTCTCGTGGCCGTCTTAGTTTATCAGCTATTAAAACTGAGAACAGTCAGAATAACTGGGTTTCTGATGCAGCTTTTAAACCAGCAAAAATAACTGTGGAAAAAGGTGGCAAGCCACTGAGAAATGGGTACATATCAGCTGAAGAAAAAATGAAAAAAGAACTGCAAGATTTTCAGCAAAGAGAATTGCAATTAAGAGAAGAACGTAAGAAAAGCCAACCTAATCTAATGGCTGCTTTACAGTTAGAGGAGGAAAATGAATTTGAAGAATATGGTTGTAATTTTAATGGAGGACTAAAAGCCACCAAATCAATGGCTAATCTCTATAATAATAGTGATGATGGTTACGAGGATAATAGTAGTTCAGCTGGAGGCAGCTTAAAGCCAGCCCGGTCTTTGGCTGAGCTTTGTGATATATCAGATGATGAGAGTGAAATACCAGGTATGTTATTGTGATTATTTTTTTGGCTAGTTTTAATCCATGTCATATATTATGTGGCCTTGGTTAACAAGAAATCTTTAAAAATTTCATTTGACAAACTCCAAGGATGAATAATACAATTACTATTAAAGTTTAACATTTATTTTTAGGCACCCATACTTTAATTTCCCAATTTGAAAATATGACTTTCAAAAATGGGTCGTCCCAGCAGTCTGTGTCAAAATTTTTTTAATGTGATACTTGTTTTTATGAATCTATTTTGGAGAAAGTTTATCTTGCCTGCCATTCGAAGAATGGGTAACAACAGAGTATGTTATGTAGTATTAATTTGCTTAGGCGATGTCCTTTCTAATTTATTTATTTGTCTGTTTTACACTTTTAGGCTCTCACAACTTGGTAATTGTATTCATTTTACAGTATTTTCTAATTGGGTTTACATTTGAAAGATTTGATGAGCTGTAGAAGGAAAAGCATGTCCCAAAAAGCACTTAAAATTTCCTTTTTGAATTTTACTTAAATTGTGTGTCTCGTACTTGATCTCATCTTTCAGGATACAAAACAGATTATGAGAGCCAAGCTTTTCGTTTTGAAAAGTGAGCCAGTTGATTATATAAACATAGACATTCCTGTTTTTGTACTTAATATTTTGCAGCATTAATTAAGCTTTACTTTTATGCACTATTTTAGTTATAAAAAGTGAACGGTAGCTATATATTTTTTTTTTCTAGAGTAAAACATAAAACGTACCTATTGTGATGTTTCTATCTGTTCATTTTTTGTATTTATTATTATCAGTTATTACTAAGTATACTTATAAAGTAGCCAGATTCTTATATTTATGAGATTATGATCGAAAAGTCACAATTTGATCACTCTTTGAAGTTGTAGTCATTATTATTTATATTTATTTATTTTATTTATTTTTTTAGACCAAGCATTTAGTGTTAGGATTTTATAATATCAACATATTTGAGAATGGGGCTTGGGGTCCAGAGGTTTTAATTCTGCAGCCAGATATATGCATAACCGATCCATCTCACTCGTTTGAAGTTGAATGCAATTTTTTAGAAACCAGTTATCAGTTTAAATAAAAAAAGGCCATCTTAATTGATTTAGGCTCACTTTAAAGGGTATTAAAGGGTTTTTAAACAATATATTATATATTTTTAACAAACTTATAATTGGTTTCTAAAAAAAGTGTATTCAGTTTCACAAGTGCAGTCATCTATAATAGAAACGAAGCTATTGTTTTATTTTTGTCTACCAGTAGAACCAGTCATTTGGTACCGAGTGTAAGACAAATTACAGAAATGTAGATTCGTTTCTACAAATAGAATTCTGTGGTGCATGATATCCAGTGCTAAATTCACACATACAGTGGCTCACCAAAATATTCGGACACATAGGTATACTTATATGGTTTTCGTTATTAAAAGAACAAAACCCTTAAACATAATACTAACGGCCAGTGGCGTATACAGGGGGGGGGGGGTGCCCTCAAAAGCCTAAAGTTTATAGAACGTTTGTATCCAAAAGAGAAAAAAGAAATAAAAGTTTTTGTATTTTCGTTGTCAACCAACCCCCCCCCCCCCCCCCCCCCGACACATGGTAAGTTGTATGCGAGAAAAGGGTGAGGAAACGATACAAAATTAGGTGGGCGGAACTTCAATACCAATCACCACTCAGTAAGCAGCAAGATACGCCATTATTATTGTGGACGCCAGCCTATTAACCTATTAACCGGAAGAACGATGCCACCTGCTAACAACGTTGCATGTTTCCTAAAGATTCGCATTATTTTAATCTTGACGAAGTTTCCGACTGGCGACTTCCGATGTTAAAATAGAATAATATTAGGGTACCCATAATAATTTGTTATCTATAATAAATATAATTATTTTATATATTAAACCACATCGCTCAACATTATTGCGAAAAATAATTTTCAGTAACTTATTTACTATAGTTTTGTTTGTCAGTTTGGCAACTAATTTTTTGCTGCATTCTTTTAGTGGTCGAGTTTTCATATGTCGAACTATATTTGCTGTTCTTTTGTTATATATTTACTCATTATTTCAGATAATAGGTTTACTCGAGTCTTATGTTCATTTAACGAATAAATCGATAATATTAAATTAAAGGGTTTTGTTCTTTTAATACAGAAAACCATATGTGTCCGAATATTTTTGTGAGACACTGAAGATACTTATTTTTGGGTGTTTTTATTTTGTGCTCCACTTGTCTCATTTTCTCATACGACTTGCTTGTTAAGTTTTAAGCTTTCAAAGCTGTTTAGGTATAAAAACTATATAATACACATACATATTTTTAGGAATTTACGTTTTACAAATCTTGCCTTATAAATAAAATAAACAATGGGTGATAAAAACATATAATTAGATTTTTACAATTCCCATATCAGCTATTATTGTCTTAGAGGTACTAAATACTAATAGAAAGTATTTTTGTCAGGTACCCATTTGCCAAAATGTTATTGTTAAAAACAGTCTTCCTAGAATTTATGTGATTATAGACATTCCAACCATTTTTTTGTTTCTAATGTTTAAAAAATTTGTCATGTTGCGGATAAAAAACTAAATGCAGCTAAGATTTTTATAGTATGGTAAATGCATATCAATTAAAATTTAAAAAATCAATTCTTAAATTATTATAATGTAAATTTGTTGATTTTGAAGAAAAAATACTTCTAATGATCAGTGCCTTAATATCAACATAAATTCAGAATTTAAATTCAAATTCAAATGAAAATTACAATTAGCTTTTTTACTGTTTAGAATGACCCAATAAACACCACTCCTTACTAAAAAATAATATTTTTACTTAAGTCTCTAATAATAATTATTATCCTCTCCCCTCTCTAAAAAACTTTCACAATTAACTTCCGCCAATCTTTTCTTGTTTTTTTTTTTCAAATAAATATACCAAAACATTAATAAATTATTCTCATTTTAAAATAACCTATTGCAATGAATGAGCAACTAAAGTTGATCCTTATCAAATTTACATAGGTATAGAGCAAATGAAAATTATTGCAGTACATTTAGGTGTGTTGCTATTATCTCTACAGCTTTTTATGATGATAAAATCATAATTCAAACAGTGTGTAATTTAAATGTCTTGTTCTCTGCCCATATAGGATATGCATATTTACCTACATACCTATTTATATTATTTTTATTTTTATAGGCATTTTAAAAACCAAATAGTATTATTTATTTTTATAGATCTAAGCATCAGTAATAAAGTATATAAAAATTAGATTTGTGTTTTCGTAGTAGGCAATAGGTACTTTATTTTTACTAAACTTGAAATTTTTAAATTTTTTTATGATTAAAAATGATATTAAACATGAAATTAGTTTTTAAAAACCCGTAATTTGCATGACAAACTTCTCAGAGATTTCTGTGTTCGACTACGTTCATACACTCGCGATGTCGGGAATCGGAAAAAACAGCGAAATCGGAAGAACAATGGTCATATTCTGGCGTTTTTGGTAAAAATGGGCATGGACAGTTAAACAGTGTATACTGTTAGCAACTATAACTAGTGGCGTATATAAGGGGGTAACCCCCCCCCCCCCCCCTAACGGTACAAATTAAAAAATCAATTTTTAAATTAGATAATTCGGCAATTCTAAATTTTTATTTCAATTTTTAGTGTATACCTACTTATTTAATTTTTTTATCGGTACTAATATATAATTAAGCGCAACTTTTTGTTTTTCTGTGCGGTGCCCCCAGGGGCGTAGCTACAGGTGCGAAAATCAGACGGACCCAGGGATCTAGGGGCCCCAATGGCCGAGGCCAGAAAATTGAAACACTTCGGTTCGATTTACAAATTCATTTGATACCGTTGTCCGTCATTCAAAAACTATGACTAAAAAACAAGCTAATATCTATAAAGTTTTACAAAATAATTTTAATAATTAACCTAAAATATTTTTATTGGAAAAAAACGTTTTAATATGTAGGTATGTCTATATATTATCTATAAGCTAAGTTCTTTATTTAATTTAATAACATACTTTTTATTTCTATGATGTACGATGGGGGCCCTAAGTATATATATTGCTACGCCAGTGGGGCAGTGCCCCTCCCACTGAAATAAATTCCTATATACGCCACTGACTGTAACTAAAGACGACGAAATATGACATGCCTAGATTTTATTTTTTTTTATTTATTTAATTTAGAAGCACATTTCTAAAGTCAAAGTCAAAGTCAATAATGCTTTATTATCTAAAGAATACAAGTACTCTTACTGACAAAGCGGTACATATACAGACATCAAAATGCAGGCTTAAAAATATTATGTATATCTACAATATAAAAGTTAAGATTACTGTGTACTGTCTAAAGCAGCCACAGCTAAATAACAGCACAATACACAGGGTCAAAATAAACACACAAGCAATATAAAATTGACTATCCTAAATTAACAACAAGACCCTGTCAAAGTAACAAGCCAAGTCAATTAAATCATATCTAAAAAATCAAAATCAGCGACAAAAAGCTCGTACCACAAGGCTACCCCTGAATTGTTAAATTGACAAGTCCCGTAAAACAAAAGCAGTAAAAATCAAGGTCCAAACAAAAAATATAAAACTAAAAGTTTCACCGTCAGCACATTAAAAATTTATTTTTTGAAAGTGTACTAATTAAAGTTTTCATCAAAAAACTCTGATACGTCATAGTAGGGTCTCGCAACTAGCAACGCTTTCAACCTCCTACGGAACCCTCTGCTATCCTTCAACTGTCTCAAAGCTAAGGGAAGGCGATTAAAAACTTTTTTTGAATTATAAAATGTGGAGTTTTTAGTGTTAGCCGAGGTTGGACGGGGAAGAGAAATATTATATGCGTTCCGCGTATTGTATACCATGCTTCTGTTTATATCAGCTTGATACTTCTTATGCATCAAACATGCCGATTCCAAAATAAGTATGGAGGTTAAAGTTAAAATTTTTAAAATCCAGTGTAGGTATATTTTAAGTAATAAATATAATGATCATAATAATAGACATGCTAGGTTTCTATAGACTTTGGTTGCATTATTTTGTAAAAAGTGTATATAACTCTGATTATGTTTCTTGATATTTCTCCCGTCTATTGTTGAACAAATATGTGGAGTATGTGACACCTGCACACAAAGGATTTTTGACAGTGTCGTTAGGAAAAAAAATTGTATCCGTCTTTGTTTATCATAACGAGTTCTTTGCCAGTCTATTTAATTTTGCATATCAATTATTAAAGTGTTGCCTACAAACAAATTGTATTACAATATTATGAGTACCTATACATAAAACGACACTTTAGTTTAAAATAGGAATATATATTCTGTAATGCTGTTTATTGGTTAGTTTACTAGATATGCTCTAAAAATATTTTTGTATAAAATAGGTTAGTTAAGTGTTGCACTTAAGCTGTTTCCACATACAGCTATAGGTTGTACATTGCCCCCTCTTGCTTTTCTGTAACATTAGACTCGCTGATGTTTCGTCTTTTGCTTTCAACTTTGCAGACAATTATTATTTCATCTCCTGATCGAATATTGTAACTAAAAAGTTGCTTTGAGGGGAATCTCATTGCTTCTGGACCCTGAGTATCCCTTTGATCCTGATCAACATAAAATAATCTCATTTTAGATGCAGGAAAACCAGCAAATCCTTCTAACCTGGTTTTAAGGTCACTAACTGTGCGATAGACATCAACAATTCTAACTTCGCTGTCAGATCCACAAGTAAAAGTTACTTTAACTCTTTTTTCTGGTCTTAGATCTACGTTTACAAGAGGATCTAATTTTCCATGCACTTGAACCAGTTCAAAGTACCTCTCAGGACGATCACTTTCAGGTTTATCCATATAATATCTTATAAACGCTCTTTCGGCATCCTCTCTTTCATCGGAAGAAATAACACCTCCACCATTTAAAGTTTGAACATTTGGTAAACGCGCAATTAAAAGCTGCCTTCTCTCATGTTCAGTGTATTCGTGGCTTTCCCAAAGCGGACATCCCTGCACTCGTAAACATTGTAGTACTGCAAACTTTGATAATTTCTCTATATCATCCCATGATGACAACATCGTGGAATTTAGATTAAGCACCTTTAGATTTTTAAAAGGTTCCTCAGGCGATTCTTGTTGATTCTTTAGTTCTAAATCAGATTTAGCTATTCCATAGTTTTTATTTGAACCTTCTTGACCTTCACTGTCTATTTCTAAAGCTTTTATAGGACACTCAGCTAATACTAGTGATTCCATATTAGGAAAGGCATAACCTAATTTACTTATTTCCTTCCAGTTGTCAACAGGGTTACCAGTAAAATGTAAAATTCGTAGCAGCGAATGTTTTTGTCTAGTTCTGTAGTTTTGGCAGTAACAATTATCGTTTTTATTCTGATTACATTCACAATCTGTCTGATTTGTTTGTAATGCAATATTATTATAATTATTCAGACTCAGATGTAATTCATCCAAACAGGGTAAATGATCCAAAATTGTTTGGACACTTTTCCAGCTGACGTAAGTAGAGTTTAGTACCAGACTTCGGAGCTCTGTCCATTTTTTACTTTTATCCACAATGCCATCAAGAGGTTTTGAAAGATAGTTGAAACTAAGGTTGACAAATTTAAGTCGAGGCATATGTTCCAAAATTCCAAAAACCTCGGTCCACTGATCTAACTTATTTTTTGCTAAATCTAACTCTTCTACGTTGGAACACTTTGCTACTAACGCTTCTCGTTCGCCAGCTGTTGTGATATTACAATCATTAAGTACTAGTAGAGCGGGTACTGCAGCTCGTGCCGGTCTGCAAGGCACATAAATGGCTACAGATATGCCAGCTGAATCGGAATCTGGAGTTGAATCTGAATCAGGTGCTTCGCCATATTTCTGTTCCAGTGCTTCTAACAGGGAAGGCATGATGAATATCTGTAAAGTAAAACCCCTTTAATGCAAAAAAGAGCACTCGATCCACTTTCATTAAAATTAAAACTTACAAACACAAAGAACCTATTCCATTTTTAGGTTATACGTTAAATTTATATAAGGCCTGGGTTACCCAACTTCGTAATTTTTAGTCCTTAATTCTTAATTCTTAAGCATTTCGTAAAATTTGAGTGAGTTATTAGATCAGGTTTATCCAGTTTCTTTATTCTTAATTTTTATCTCTTCTTTTTCCAATTCTTCTTTTTTCAGCTCTTGACAGTTGGACAATACATGTCAAAATTGACATAGGAAATATAAACACAACTTGTTTATTTGTGTTATAAATAGTTAAATTCAATATTAAAATTAAATACAAAAATCATGAAGACTGTCGTCCATCACCAAACGTCAAATTAACCCGGATAACAATGTCATTTGTCAAGATCTGTCTAAAACAGCTGAACAAGCCGCATGCGCATTTAATATTTCCTTAATTCTTTATTCGTAATTCGTAAAAGTTAAAAATTGGCAACTTTCAAGGTCGTTTTTAAAAATTAAGGATAAAGAATAAAGAATTAAGAAACTGGGTAATCAGTGTCACTTAATAGTACATTGTGAACTTGCTTATGAGTTAGGAATTAAGAATTAAGAAGTTGGATAAACCCGGCCTTCTAACCACACGGTAGGTATTAAATTTAAAAATTGTCCACTAACTAATTAAACACAATGCTTAAAATAATCCAGGGTATTTTTAAATAATATTAATATTTTTTAATAAAATAAAGGGCTTCTTATAAAAGGAATCCACCTGCAAACAGCTGATTTTTAAACTCGATGACATCAGTTTTAATTTTTAATTTTATTCAATGATTTAGCAATCAGAGCTAAGATGAGAGTAATATACAACGAATAATAATACAGGTTGGTAATATACCTACAATCCACTTCAGCGAAGAGAAATTCACTATATCGCACTTCCTCAAATTCGCCGTTATATGAACTGACACATTGTCCCCAGGTCGCGGACATTTATTAGCGATTGAATAAAGTCCGGTAGTGAGGTTTTTATCCAACTGTTTGTCCTTTTTTTATGCGCAGAAAAAAATTTGCTCAGGTTTTCCCGGTTTTTAGCCGAAAATAAAGCTTGATTTTAAAATGTTACTGAATCGTTTGTGAGCTGTTAAGGTAAGATTTCTTTACAAATACATTTTTAGAGTCTAGCTAATTTCATTTACGTTTAAAATAGTTTGTATTCTGGGGTTGCAACGATATTGGCGTCAAAAATTTGATACATTGGTCCCAAAAGTTTATTTTTGAGTACCTAAATAATGAAAAATTGTAAAATTTCCCGAAATTATTAAATTCTACAACAGAGTCTTGTGAGGGTTAAACAAAACAAGTCGGTCCTGTTTAAGTAAAAGAGCAATCTAGGTATTTTATAAAGAGAAGTAGGTATCAGAGAGGTTTTAATTAATGGGGTTTAAAGTAGTACGAGTACACATATACTTAGAGTATTATAATATCCGCGAAGCGTATATTTTTGTAGTACTTTGGTGGATATATTTTTTTCAATTTTTAAGCCCCCTCCCCCCTTCCTAAAAATTATCAGTGAGTATTGGTTCCAACTCGCCAATGGTCTATTTAAGCAGATCTTTCTTTTTAGCATCTCATAGATGTGATTGTACTTATTTTATTTCTAACGTTGTAGGTATGGATAATGCACAAGAGTTGCACATGTTAAAATTTTCGGTCTGACAAAATATTTTCATTGTTTAAGTTTTTGTTAATTGATTGATGGTACCTCTTTGACTAAAAATGTAATCAAGATGCATACTACATTCCATAAGATAGTATTAATCTGCATTACGTGTACTAAACCAAGTGTTATAATTTAACAAATTTAAATGGAGTTACTCAAATTTAGAAGCTTACGTGCTAATGAAAATGACAAAAAACCTGCTGTAATACTATGTTCCCAAAATGAAATTCTTAGGATTTTCACTTATTGTGAGGTGACTGCTTATGCAAACAAAATCAGTGAATTTATACAGAGGCACATTAAAGTTAGTAATATATGTATTGGTTTATTAATGGAAAAGAATGTGTTTATACCTTCGATTATATCAAGGTGAGGAACACAACCATGTCACAGCATCCAATATTTTTTATTGCTATTTTACAAAATTAAGTTCTGTTGTTCTTGCTAGGTTGGAAATTCGCTATTTATAATCATACCGAAATACTTTTTTATTTATTTTTTAGAAATAAATATTTGGTAGTCCCAAACTTGTCTCGCTTCAAACATCAGTTATTAAATTTTCAATAAGGCCAGTAACCATATTCGGATTTATTACTTGTTTTTCAAACGAAGACGCTAACTAAAAACAAATTAGAATTTTGTTGTAATATTCTGTATTAATTTGACTTTGGATGCTGTAAATTTTAATCATTTTATATAAGTAGGTGTGGATAAAACAATACTTAAGTAAAAAATCAGTTTTCAGGACCTCAGCTATTCGTTTTTATTTTTAACGTCACAATCTTTAATAAAAACCATTCAGGATTTAAATATTCAATGGATACTATCATACAAATGGGATCCATTGCTTAATACCTTTATTTTGGAAGATGATTTACCGTTTTCAGAAGAAGAAGTACTAAAATTATGGAAACAAAGCAGTATTATAGAGAACCTAAAGCAGTTATGTTTTAAAGACATTTTCTGTGTGGTACAAACATCTGGATCTACTGGTGAAAATAAAATTGTTCGAGTACCGCGCTCTTGTATCGAAAAAAATGTTCTTAGTTTAAAGTATGTATTAAAGAAAAAACCATTCTTAGTACAGTTATCCTTCTATTATAGTTAAAGTCCTCAATATTTGGTTTATGTATCTTTATTTTTATCACTTTTAGTAAACATTTTGGGCTCTCGGATATTGATGTTATCTACTGGGGAACTCCTTTAACATTTGATCCTACTTTAATAGAATTTTTATTAGGAATATTTTGTCAAGCTACCCTTCTTATTGTTCCAAAATTGGTTGCTTTAAATCCAACGTTTTTATATGAGGCCCTTTTTACCACTGGGCGTGTGAGCTTTCTTCAAACAGTACCGTCAGTTTTTTTAAGGTACGGTACAGCTTGTTACAGTTCAAAATTTAGAATTTTACTTAGGTTAATTTTTAGATGGAATAAGGAACTGATAGGTAATATATTAAGGAACTCATGTCTTAGGATTTTAGCGTTTGGTGGCGAACCATTTCCACAAGAAATTTTAGGGTATGAAAGGCAAATAGATTTAAAAGTTTTTAATTTGTATGGAGTAACGGAACTTTCTTGCTGGGCTACAATTTCAAAAGTAACTTCCGAGTCGATCTATGAAAATCAAGTTTTGCTTGGGGAGGCATTAGATGACACTTTTATAGAGCTTCGGAACAGTGCAGGTGAATCTACCCAAAATGATATTGGAGAAATTTTTATTGGTAAGAATGTTTTGAAGTTCAAGATGTCAGAAAATTTACCTGTATGTTTTATAGGAAGCAACACGCGGTATTGTCTTCTAAACGATGGTCAGGAAAATGTGAGCTTTCCTTTTGTAGTAGAAACTGGTGATCTAGGAAAATTTACTGAACGTGGACTAATCTATAAGGGCAGAAAAACGAGAATTATTAAACGCCTTGGTCACAAAGTTAACTTACATAGACTTGAGGAGGCAATTTTTAGGGAAACCAGCCTTTCAAGCAGACTCGTTTACTCTACTAACCACAAAAAACTGTTGGCATTTATCTTAATAAAAGAACATTTTGATAAAAACACGAAAATTAAGTTACTGGATAAATTAAGAATTAAACTGTTGAAGATTATCCCAGATACGGAATTTCCCGATTTTATAGCTGTAATAGCGCAATTTCCTCTCAACGCACATGGAAAAATTTATGATAAGTCTTTAGAAGAATACTATAAAAAATTTTCGCTCAGTTCAAATACAGATGAACGGAATCCCAAAGACATATTTATTGATATTTTAGACCATTATTTAAAGACTGAATTCAAAAATAATGTAGAAATTTTAGCTAAACATACTTTTTTTGAACTCGGTGGTAGTTCCATTCTAGCAATGCAGTTTTTGTCAGAATTTAAGGAACATATTGGGAGAGATATTCCTGGAGAGTTGGTTACTTTGATCCTAAATGATAGCATTCAGTCCTGTATCGCGTATGTACAGATTAATGTACCTTTAAAAAGAAAGCTATTTGAGGACGCTGCATCTGAAGAACCAAAGAAAAAGATGGTTTTTGTAAATAAAGGACCTACTTGTGTGGTTTGGACGAACGATCTCAAAGGCTGTGTTGATTCATCACCGCTAGTTTTTAAACAGGGGTAGGTAATTCGAAAGGATTTTTGGCAACTACAAATTTTATTTCGAGCACATCTATTATATTCTGAAATTCTGAATTATATACGAAATACAAAAAATCCTATTACTCTGAAGTCTGCACGTGTACACAGTCACGTCTGTTCATTTCAAATTTTATTGTAGATAAGTTAAAAGTAAGTTATGTCTGTACCGCTGTTTATTGGGTTCAGAACTTCAAATAAATAACAACTATCACGTCTGTTCATCTCAAATTTTATTGTAGATAAGTTAAAATTAAGTTATGTCTGTACCGCTGTTTATTGGGTTCAGAACTTCAAATAAATAACAACTAATAATCTTTTCAATTATTTTCGATACTGTTGAAAAAAAAACTGGTTTTCGTTTTTAGTAATGAAACTTACATAGCAGTTGGTAGCTTTGCTCATATATTTGCTATTTTACAAGAAAATGGCGAAGAGTATTTAAAACTGACCTTTCCTCAAGAAGTTGAAGCCAAGTCTAGTGCTTCCGAATGTGGTAACTTCATTTTCATTGGCTGTTCAAACGGTTCAATGTATTGCATTAATATATCTCTTAAGACTATTAAGTGGGAGTATCATACTCTACAAAAAATTATCAGTACTGCGTGTCTTTGCAGGGAATCTAAGGCAATTATTTTTGGTTCATATGACAATTTTGTGTATTGCGTAAGTATAGAGGTAAGTAGATGTATTGTTTGTCTGTGATCCAAGTAATATCTATTGTCCCTTGTATTGTTCATTCAATTCTAGGATGGTGCATTATTATGGAAAACAAATCTTCTTGGAAGTATTCGAGCAGATCCATTATATTCTGAGAAACTAAAAACAATACATGTTGGAACAACTAAAGGAATGTGTTATGCTTTAAATGAAGAAAGTGGTACTGTAATGTGGTCTTATAAATTGGATGGGCCTGTGTTTGGTTCACCTTGTCTAGTGAATGAGAGTATTATATGGCCTTGTGTGACTGGTAGGTACTTGTTATTTAAAGAGTGATCAAGAACAAAAATTATGTTTTTTTTTTTTTCGGTATTACTTTAAATTGTTTGCCTGCGATTGTTAGGAACTGACCAAAGATTCACTGTATATTTATTTAATTTTAGGTGTGTTATATGGGATTTCACCAACTGGAGATTTACAGTGGAGCCAACGTATAAATGGCAACATATTTTCATCTCTAACAGTATGTGAAAACAAAATATATTTTGGTTGTCACGACTCTAGAGTGTATGAACTTACCATAGCCGATAATCATCCTAGAATATCAAATAATTTTCACCTGGAATCAGAAATATCCTCAACTCCATTTGTCTGCAAGTGGGAAACTGAAGTTGTTATCGTATGCGTTTGTAATACAGGCATTTTGTATGTTATGGATGCGATTTCTGGAAAACAGCTATTAACATATAAGCTACCAGCACAAAGTTTTTCCTCTCCTTATGTTTTTAATAATAAGGTTTATGTTGGATGTCGAGACAATTATTTGTATTGCATAGATATCAGACCAGCTGTAATAAATTGAGTTAATAGATTTTTGTTTCTGTTCCTACCAATAATTATTATAGATTTATTAGTTATAGTTAGCCAGTTATAGTTAATTGTTTGTAGCATAAAAGTACTTATGGATTTGATGAATATAATGAAAGATAATCTTTTACAGCCAGATTCTCCAACGCTAGACCAGTCTAATTTGACAACCAAAAGTTTTAAACTCGCAAGTGTAAGAATAAGAACAAAGATTTATACTATGAATTTATTTCAGAGCTTTTTCGCAAATTTATAAAGAAAAGGGCAATTTTAGTACGTACTTTCGATAATAATAGAATAATAATAGAACTAAATTCATCACAGCAACTCGTTCCAAGATGAAAATCATTTGGAAACTAAGCAAATCGCTGACATATCAGAATAATTCAAATTGACGATTTATTTAACAATGACGGGACAGAAACGGATTGGAGGTTGGAAGGGGAAGGGAAATTGGCAATGCAATTTGTTCCATAATTTGGAGATCCTAGGTATGAATGAGCGAGAAAAGTAAGATGCTAGGCTTTTGTAGCTAGACGGTAAAGGGATACATACGTAACACGCCTCTTGTTCTGTTGGCAACAGTCAAGGGGGGCTAGCAAGCGGCTAGTTCTTCAGAGCAAAATCCGTAGAAGTATCGGTAGAAAAGGGAGAAATCCCCAACAGCTCGGCGATGAGCGTGGGGGAGTTTTTTTTTTGTGAGGGCTGGGTCATTGATGAGTCGAATAGCTCCTTTGGATATAATTAAGGATGTAAAGTTCGAAGGTGATGCCGCCAGATGTGGGACCAGTACCCCAGGCTAGGTCTTATTTGGGAAACAGAGAGTGTGTAAGTTGGAAGGGGAGAAGTACTTTCTGGCTCGAAAGAGAAGCTTTTTAGCTGCTGACGTGGCTATTGAAGTAATGTGATTTTGCTAGCCGAGATCATGTTCAAAAGCGATGCCAAAAATATTGAACGTTTAATCGTTCTGTAGGGCTTGACCATTCATGTGGATGGATTAGGTGTTGCCGGATTTTTTGCGTGACGGAGAACAAGACTGGGTTTTGGAGGCGTTAAATTGCACAAGGTTCTTGGCACCCCAGTCTAAGATTAACTGAAGATCTTGGGAAAGGGACTAATGCATAGGTCTGCGTCTATTATCCAGCTCTTGATTCAAGACTTGTCTGGAAAAATGAATGTTGAAGTGAAGAGTACTATCGTCAGCATAATGTGGGCGGGGTTGGTAGTTGAAGAGAGCAGGTCAGGACTGACCCTTGGGGTACGCCAGCATTGATAAGATGAAAATTAGACGAGTGACCGTCCACCACGACAGATATGCGCCGGTTAGAGAGAAAGCTGCCGATCCAGGTACATATTTTGGGAGGAAGGCTGTAAGAAGGTAGTTTGTTGCTTGGTCAGAGGCCTTGGAAATATTAAATGCAATAATTTGGGATTCGCCATAGAATTCGAAAGGTTTGTTCCAGTTATGTGTGACAAAGGTAAAGCGATCAGCAGTGAACCTTTGGTGACGAAATCCGTACTGTCTGTTATTGATGATTTTGTGTTTTTCTAGATATTTTCGAATTTGCAAGTTGATGACTTTCTCCATAGCTTTGCTGACAACATAGAGAAGAGAGATAGGTCTGTAGTTAGATGGAAGGGACTTGGAACATTTCTTCGGAACAGACTGCACTGGGAAGATATCCTTGTCATTGGAGATCTGGAAAAAACGAGTTAAGATGGGTGAAAATTCTGGAGCGCATTTTTTTAGAACAATTGCTGGCATGCCGTCCAGACCGGAGGACTTTTTGGGGGCAAGGGATAGAAGAATTTTCTGAACTTGTTTGACCCTACGTATTGTCGGAAATTTTGTCGGGTACAGCCGTAGCGGTTGGAATAGCGAAATTAGCAGGATGAACAAAAGTGGAATTGGCAGCGAATTGTTTGGCAAATAGTTCAGCTTTCTCTTTAGAGGTGGAGATAATTTCGTAGTCATAGGTCAGGGGAGAAAAACTGCTTCTACAAAAATTTTGACTAATGTTTTTGGCAAGTGACCAGAACGATTTGATGCCGTTGGGACAGGAAAGCACTTCATCTTTTATGCGGTTGTTAAAAGCATTTTGGACTCTTAGATTGATTGTATTGATTTTTTGCCTCGGTAAAAATATGACGATTTCCGGCTGCAGGATTTTGAACGATACCTTTTGTGAACATGAACTTTTTTAAGTCTGGCTTTATCACAGGTCTTGGTGGTGGAGTTTGGGTTTCTTGCGGGTATGAGGAATGAAACTTTCAATACCTGCTTGAATGACATCTGTATACGAGAGCAAATTTCGGAGGAATCTGGAGTGGACAACAGACAGGGTTCCAGGGGAAATCAGAAAAGATTCGAAGACCATCCCAGTCGGCAGAATTGTAGAACCAGGTCGTTCCGGCATGATTTCAACGAACTTGGGAGGTATGGGACAGGAGACGGTAATAAGGCCGTGATCTGAACGGCCAAGAGGAGCGCATATGCTTGACTGACTTCGGGTATATTTTTATTTCCTTGCCGCATTTCAAGCATCATTGCACTCAAATCGGACGTTGTCGAGTACCCTTTTCATATCTACAGGGTCTAAGGACAGAATAATATATAATAAACATTGTTTCTTAAAAACGTATTTTATTAAATATTTAATTAGAATAATACAATAATTTTCAGTTAAGAATGTATATTTGTTTTTTAAAAACATCTAATTATTTATATTACACATTAAAATTAATATTTATTTACATAATATACATTATAAAAATCACGAATAACTATGTAAGAAAGCTAAATAACAAAAATAAACTCAGCTAATATAGCTGAGGCGTATAAGGGTCTTTTACATGCCTATGAGACTACGAAGAATATACCGGGTGTCAACGAGATCACTTTCCGGCTGCCATTTATTTAGTTTTTAATCGAACAAGATGAAACTTGGCAGGAGTCATAGGCTAATAAAAAGTCACTTTTCGAGGTACTTGTCAAATTTCGACGACTTCCGGTTTAGCCGGAAGTGACCCCAACTTTGAATTTTCAAATGAGACACCCTGTATATTTCTTGATTTCTGGAATCTAGAGATCATTTTACGTACAACTGTATTATAGTTATTACTTTTTGTGTCAATTTACCATTTTTAAAACATTTGTTTTGTTTTAATCTAGAGTGCCATGACCCACCTTAAATCGTTCTAATAGACGTATACATCTGCACAAAAATACCTACACAATTTTATCACCTTTCATTTGTCTTACCAGAGCGTTCAAAGTTGACTAAATCACTTTTTTGATAGTAACTTTAAAAAATTAAATACAACTATAACACTTTCATAGTATAATTAGATGTAGTTTTTTATTACGAATCCAACGGTGCATCACAACATCAAATTTCCCTTGGATTTTCTAAAGAAAACTGCATTTTATTGCCATAGCCATTTGTTATGGTTTGATCAAACATGCAACTGCACGACGACGATCAAATATTATATCCAGTTAGCCATGACAAACAATTAAATTATTATATTTGTTTAAAAAATATCGGAATGAAGCCTCAAAATATTGTTAAATTTGCCATGGAAAACAATTGAATTCAGGATAAATGATAGAATTTTACAAATTTGTAAACAATTGTTTTTTCTGGTGTTTAATATTATATTTCTGGTTTGTGGCGAATTGTTTACAGCCACCCATTATTATTATTCAGTTTTGTCATGGCTAAGTGGATATAATATTTGATGGTCGTGCAGTTGCATGTTTGATCAAACCATATAAAATGGCTTTTGCAATAAAATGTAGTTTTCTTTAGAAAATCCAAGAGAATTTTGATGTTGTGATGCACCGTGGATTCGTAATAAAAAACTACATCTAGTTATACTATGAAAGTGTTATAGTTGTATTTAATTTTTTTAAGTTATTATCAAAAAAGTGATTTAGTCAACTTTGAACGCTCTGGTAAGACAAATGAAAGGTGATAAAATTGTGTAGGTATTTTTGTGCAGATGTACACGTCTATTAGAACGATTTAAGGTGGGTCACGGCACTCTAGATTAAAACAAAAAATTTGTTTTAAAAATGGCAAATTGACACAAAAAGTAATAAAAATAATACAGTTGTACGTAAAATGATCTCTAGATTCCAAAAATCAAGAAATATACAGGGTGTCTCATTTGAAAATCTAAAGTTGGTGTCATTTCCGGCTAAACCGGAAGTCGTCGAAATTCGACAAGTACCTAGAAAAGTGACTTTTTATTAGCCTATGACTCCTGCCAAGTTTCATCTTGTTCGATTAAATACTAAAGAAATGGCAGCCGGAAAGTGATCTCGTTGACACCCGGTATATCTTGCTTCGAGTTGCACATTTTTAAAAACTTTTTGTGTCTACCTTGATCATACTCGCCTTGTACACTAACAAATAAATACATACATATACATTGTCCACTAAAAGTCTGCTGAAAATTATATACGTTTAGCGGCGACTTTTTGTGAACATTGTACAGAGTGTCCATTTTAAGGAATGCCACTACTGCCATCTTTGCAGAAAGAGCAATTATGATATCACTTAAAATAGACACCCTGTATATTATCAGAGTAGACAAAAAAAATTGAAAACTGCAACACTTTCGCTGCATAGGGCGGTAAAAGACTATGGCTTTTCAAAGTTTCAATGTTATCATTCATAAAAAGCGCTAGGGGCTTCTTAAGAACAATTTTATGCATGTTAACAATATGAGAATATGGTAACAAAGTAAAAAAAGAGATTGTACTAAAATATAACAGTGATATGATACACAACTATTGCAATGAGTAAAAAAACAGTTGATTAATAAAACTTCTACATACAAAGTTCAAGTAGATTGAAAAATATTTTTGGTATAGGCCGTAGTGAGGTTGGATGCGTGTGAACCGAGTTTTAAAAGTATCCGCCCACTACTCCCTGTGAATATAAACAATTAGGGTGCTTCGTTTTAAACGACTTTTTTTTTTTGGTTCATTGACGGAATAATGTTATAAACATATAAAAAAAAAATCTCACCAAAGACGAGCTCCTAATTCTAATTTTAAGTACTCGCTAAATGAATTTAAAAATTTCCCATTTAATTAACACGTAAATTTTAATTTTTTTTTTTCAATTATCTATAGCTTTGCGACATTTCATGATATTTAATTGGCAATAGGTGGAAATTACAGAGGAACCCTTCCTCTTTAAAAGTGCCTGTAGCCAATTTATGTTTCGTAACCGACCTCGCCAGTAAAAAAATCTTGAAGCCAATTTTTTCTCGAATTTCATGTTTTTTTATTTCTCTCTTAAACCACTAACTTTACAACAAAATTGTATTTCAATTTTTTATAGGGAATTTAATTTCCTGCAAAAAGAGAGCTAGTAGTTTTTGAGATAAATCCAATTAAACATCTCAAAATTTGAACAATCGCTGTTTTATCCAAGATTTTAGTAATTTTTAATGCAATCATTGCTGAAAAAATATATAATGTATAAGAATGAAATATAAAAATATATATTACACATTGGTAAGTAATCACCAAAAATATTTCGTGTAATATGAAGCCGTTTCTTATTACCGTATTACTGGTAAATATGTATTTACCAGTATATATTATATATTTCTTCAGCCATATTATTAAAAGTATTGAAATCTAGCATACGCTAATAAGAAACGGCTTCATATTACACGAAATATTTTTGGTGATTACTTACCAATGTGTAATATATATTTTTGTATTTCATTCTTATACATTATATATTTTTTCAGCAATGATCTCATTAAAAATTACTAAAATCTTGGATAAAACAGCGATTTTTCAAATTTTGAGATGTTTAATTGGATTTATCTCGAAACTACTAGCTCTACGGTTATAGCTTACATAACTTTTTTTGTAGGAAATTAAATTCCCTATAAAAAACTCACATACAATTTTGTTGTGAAGTTAGTGATGAGAAAAATAAAAAAACATGAAATTCGAGAAAAAATTTGCTTCAAGATTTTTTACTGGCGAGGTCGGTTGCAAAACATAAATTGGCTACAGGCACTTTTAACGAGGAAAGATTCCTCTGTAATTTCCACCTATTGCCAATTAAATATCATGAAATGTCGCAAAGCTATAGATAATAAAAAAAAAATTACGTGTTAATTAAATATGAAATTTTCAAATTCACTCAGCGAGTTCTTAAAATTAAAATTAAGAGCTCATCTTTGGTGAGAATTTTTTTTTATATGTTTTTAACATTATTCCGTCAATGGACCAAAAAAAAATAGTCGTCTAAAACGAAGCACCCTAATAAACATATATGTAACATTATTCTGTATCTAGAAGCTTCTAGCGGATGGTTACAGTTTAAAACTGTTTACATAGAAGTGCATAACTTGCGAGATTATAAATCTAACAACTTTTGAGTATTAACAATAATTGAAGACGAATCAGATCTGAAGGCACTACATCACATTCAATATTTATTTAAATAGTCTAGATTTATTATTGTTCTTTTTTTCGACAACGTATAATACTTAATCACTTTTAAGAATTTTAGTTTCTTTAGCTTGTTCTTCATTTGACCTGTGTACTAGTTGATATTTTTGTGTGAAAGGAACAAAATATACAGGGTGTTTCCTACAGCGTTTAAAATATTAATATTTTTGTCGCCTTACTACGCGATATTTTTGTGTTAGGCAAAAATATCAACTCGTCACATAGGTCAACATAAAGTATATTTTAAGCTAATGTTGCTAGTGGGTTTATTAGTAAATAATCACCGATAATTAAAATAATATTAAATGTTCAACATAATTTACAAATATAGAAACTATTACCAGTCATAATTTTATCTTTACCTGTTTTGAATCAAGTATATTTTAGACGTGTAACTACTTATAGTAGTAATATTTTTTTATATAAAACATGTCCGTACAAAAATACAATTTGCCAAAAAATTAAAAGAAATATACATCCACTTTTAATAACACTTTAAACGGGCTTTGTTGCACCGGATCTGCAACGGTATATTTTTAAAAACTTGGAAGCCGATTGTACTGATTAAAACAAGTGGAGACATACGTTAGAGAGGGAGAAACAGGGTTTTAAAATAAACGTTCAGATTCACTAAAAAGGGATTTAGTACTGGTTTAAATTAAGACCTAGGTGATCAGTAGGGTTCGTCAAATACCTATGGTCAGGTACAGGCGCCGGAACTATAGCTACCGCGATGTGTCGACATGCTTTGCGGTGGAAACAGGTTATCAAACGTTCGTATATGTCACCTGCTATATCGCAGAATATCCGGAAGTTTATTTTTACTTTTCCGGACCTAAAACCTGGCGTGTGGCCTGACCTGGCGCGTGGTGTTTAGTGTGCAATGGGACTTATTATGTTCCAAACGATCCCAGTGCCAAAAACATGTTAATAGTGCAAATCATACATTAAAAAAAGGAGCCAAAATCCCCATGCCGAATTTAAACTAGATTTTATATTTATGATGAATACTTGTAATATGCCTTTTTATACAGCAAAAAGATTTTTTTTTCATTTTTCTTTATCTTCTGGCGGTGGAGAGGACACTCGTAAAAGAAAAATTTCAAAAAACTTCCATTTTCCAACCACAACTTTCCTAAGGTCAGGCAACATCATTTTCAAAAAATTAAATTTTTGTCATATACTGTCACTCCACCCTAATGTATGTATGTATGTATATGCATGTATTTATTTGTATTCAGTATACATGTATATTATGTATAAGTCTCTCTTTGTTGCTTTAATTTTTTGACCTTAGTGAATAAGTCATATATATTATGTTTTTACATTTAAATGTCATTTGTTAATATTTTTTATGAATTATACATTGTAACTTTATTTTTTATATTTATTTCTTGTACCTTTAATACTTCTGTGATTATTTTAGATTTAGCATTCTACTTTGTCAGTAAGATGAGTCTTGGACATGAAAAGCTTTTTTTCCTACGACCACCTATGAAAGTGAGTAAAAAAGCACGGTTAACTTGGCGAGAAAGTGCCTTATATCACACGCGTGTTGAAAAGTACTTTTCAACACGTGTGCTGAAAAGTACTTGTCAACATGACATTTAAATAGATGGTGCCAATTTCATTTGTTTTATTTTCAGCACACTTGATGAAAATGTTAGTGTTGAAAGTGAGGGTTTTAAAAGACAGAAATTGAGGATTTTTTGTCAATATTTTTGTGGTCGTAGGAAAAATATTGTACATTACTCGTGTGAAAGTAATTTTCGCACACTCATGGAATTATCGCACTCGGCTGTCGCCTCGTGCGACAACATTCCCACTCGTGTGAAAAATGTCACTTTCAACACTTGTTATGTAATATACTATTGAGTTTGTTTGAGTATTATGTAAAATATCTCCTATTTTTAAACACAGTTTATTTACTGTCCCGCCGCCCGCGATTAGGCACCGTCTTTACGAACCCTATTGATCAGTTAGGTTTGGACAAGTTTTTGTCATGTCATTGTTAATAAGTCGTCATTAACACCTTAAGAGTTACTCTAATATTTCAACGATTTGCTTGGTTTCCGAATGATTTTGATCTTTGAATGTGTTGGTAGAATGAATTTAGCTCTATTATTATGGAAAGTACGTAAGAAAATTGCCCTTTTCTTCACAACTTTGCGAAAAAACTCGAAAATAAATACATAGTATAAAACTTGGTTGTCTTATTCTTAAACTTGTCAGTTTAAAACTAACGTTGGATAATCTGGCCGACAAAGTTTAACGTCGTTTAAAGCATCCGTTTAAAAGTGAAATAAAGACATTTCCTATACAGAATTACACATATTTTTGCAATAATATGCGATTACAAAAAATAAGTTAGAAAAATAAATATTAGAAGAATATTTAAGTAAAGGTTAAGAGAATAGTTTTGTACCTCAACAAGTATTAAGTGTGGTAACGTAGCAAGTCCAATTTTGTTGTTTTTCGAAGTGTTTGATAAAACGTGTATAAGATGTGTAAGAATGAAACAAGTATATTTTTTCAAATTACGAAATCCACCAGGCGGGGCCCGTGAAATTGTAAAGTTGTGTATCTCTGCTGCTACTTATGGGACCCATGCCAAGTTCAGGTTTTTTAATGGTGGGCCTACTAGGAATGTTTTGGCGAAGAAAAAAATATTTTGTAATTTGCGAAAAAAGTTGAATTTTTGAATTGGCCCACCTGGGAAAAAAATTAACACGCTTAGATATTTTATTTATTATTTTTTCCAAACAAATTTTACATCATTTTGTCGACAATTCTTAAATTTTAAGAGAAAAAAATGTGTTAGTAGAAAGTTATAGCCATTTGAATTTTTTTAAACCTAAGATATAATTTTCAAAAAAATTCAAATGACTTCAACTTTCTACTAACACATTTTTTTGTCTTAAAATTTAAGAATTGTCGCCAAAATGATGTAAAATTTGTTTAGAAAAAATAATAAATAAAATACCTAAGCGTGTTAATTTTTTACCCAGGTGGGTCAATTCAAAAATTCAACTTTTTTTCGCAAATTGCCAAATATTTTTTTTCTTTACCAAAATATTCCTAGTAGGCTCACTACTAAAAAACCTGAATTTGGCATGGGTCCCATTAGTACCAACAGAGATATACAACTTTGAAATTTCACGGGCCACAACAAAGTATTTGTATGATGCTTTCAAAAATTGAAACAAATTAGTTCGCCACTTAGTTGAGAAGAAAAACATGTTAGTGACCTGAGGTATTTGTGAAGTAAAACGTTTATAAAGATGATATTACTCAAACATCCTGTATGTTTTTTAATAAAAGTTGTATTACTAATATTATCTAGTTAGAGTAGATATAACTTCTTTTTACTGGAGTTTGGATTAAATAACGCGGACTCATCACACTTTACTTTTGAGGTACACGATATCGCGTTATATTTTAATGGCATCTCAAAAAATTAAAAAGTTGGTGTTTCTGGTTCTAATTTAAAAAAATGCCGCCAAAATATACATTACCATAACGTTACAGATACAGAATAAAAACTATTTGTATCCATAAATATCCCTAAATTTTTAATTAATTTTCAAACCTCGACTCCCAGCGTCCTATCTACAACGTAACTATATGGCGTATCTTTTTCTTTGTCACCTATACTATCGTTACTATTACTACATTGATTATTACTGTCTTCGCTTTTTTGCTCTCGCGATGTTTCGCTACTTGACGGTTCCTCTGGTAGGAAAGGCACTGTACATTGGGATTTTGTAAAGAAGGCCATCTTTTCTCTGCAAAAAAATAAATCATATTATATACGCAAAGATTTATGATTTTTTTCCAAACCTATTTTTCATTGATGTACTCCAACAATTGAAATATTCATTATTTTGTCTATAAAGGTGCATTTACACATGCATGGATTTAGTGGCGCCAGTGGTCGCGCCAGTTCTATTTGCACGCCAGTAAAGGTTTACACTTTGTTGAGAAAAGAAAAATAAGTGGCACGCCAGTTTCATTTTAAATTTGATTATCAGTTCTGCTGACCACTTTTTTAGCAATAATAAACTATATAAACTACAATCAACAACTGGCGAGCGGACGCCGACGTGCAAGCACTTGTTTACACTTGCAAGTTTTGATTTTCCGTACGACTTTGTCACCACTGGCGCCAGTGATTTCAGAAGGATGCAGACTTTTTGTTCTATGCATGCAAAAATAAATTTTTATGCAAGTCGATGTTTACACTTGCTAATTTTATTTACTGTCGCGCCAGTTTTTATTGGCGCCACTAAATCCATGCATGTGTAAATGGCTACATCCTAAAATCGCCACGAACCCCTTGTTAATGTATTGTCAAACATTTTACCTGCAGAGGGTATAGCCCAAAATCGCCACTACTCTTATCTTCTGAATAAATTAAATGAAATGTATTTTATGGTTTCTTGGTAATAATATAATAAAATTATTGTAAATAGGGGTAAAAGAAATGTTTAATTCAGTATATTTCTAGCTGTTGTTTGCTAAGCATTCTTTCAGATTGTTTCCATCAGTGAGGAAGGAATATCTTTGACTATACCTTCACACATGTGCAGTATCTCTCTCTCTCTCTCTCTCTATCTCTCTCTCTCTCACTGCTTTATTATTATGAACTATAAAGTTATTAAATATATATACTATTATCTTATAAATAAAAGGCTCATGGCGATTTTGGGCTATAGGTGTCCGGGTAACTCTGTAAGCCGTGGCGATTTTGGGCTGCCAATTTAAGGGCAAGTAATTATAGTGGCGATTTCGGGTAACACCGGTGTAAATGCACCATTATTTAATAAATAAGGAATATGCACATTTTTTTACTGCGTAAATCGTTTAAGAAAGTCATTACAAACCAAAAAAAAAAAATATTTTGAAGAAAATTACTAGGATAATTTAGCTACAAAAAGTATTTACTTTTCGGTATAATTTATTACAATTTAAAAAGCAGCCATTTGTCCTTAGTGAATAATGACGTCAGGAGATCAGCAAAAATAAGTCAATCTACATGTTAACGTAAAGCTTAACCTAAAGTCGAACAGGTTTGGATTTCTCGGAAACAGTCAGAGGGGGAGCAATAAATTTTTTTGGACTGATAGAGGAATAGTGCAACAAGCTTCGGTAAAAAAATTCAGTTATACAGGATGTTTCGTTTCGGCGCTATTAAACGTCAAAGCCGAAATTTCCGTTGAAATCAGGTACAGGTCGCAAAAGTGAATTAAATAAATGTAAATTTTCAGAGGTTGTAGAGGACTCGGAGCTTCAGACTCTATTGAAACCGGTGAGGATAGGAAAATGGCAAGTAATTCTTCTGTTTTTTTAAGTCAAAATTTGCCATGCATGCCTCTTTGGTATCTAATAACTCGAAAACAAAACGTCGGATCGAAAAA
Organism: Philopedon plagiatum; assembly: GCA_963971165.1. Classification (NCBI taxonomy): domain Eukaryota; kingdom Metazoa; phylum Arthropoda; class Insecta; order Coleoptera; family Curculionidae; genus Philopedon; species Philopedon plagiatum. The sequence goes on along the minus strand of OZ020192.1, from coordinate 119,662,141 downwards.
CGGAATCATAAGTAGCACTTTAAAATCTCAAATACTTTCTTTTTGCAATACATTTACCTAAACCTAAAATCACTGGAAAATGGATATATTTGGGAAAACTGGAAATTTAGATTTTTGACCCAAATATTTCACGGATTTTAATTTTTTGTGGGATCGAAATGGTTCAAATTAAAATCCCACGTACGTCATCGGAAAGAGCTCGTCGAAATACATGATCTAAATGTTTTTTAGTTTTTTTATTCTTTATAGGAAGGGAGCAATCGCCCATTAACTTTCGATTATTTGACTTTTTTGCCCTCGACATACATTTGAATCACTCTGTATTTTTTCCTATCTAATTTTTTTTCAATTTTTTAACACAGTCTAATAAAGGGATAATCACACTTTAAAATGAATACCGAATGGGATATCCAGGCGCTATTTAAGGGGTAAAAACCGAATTTTCTTGATTTTTTCCGACAAATCCTATTTTTAACCGACATTATTCCACACTATTTTCCTTATTTAGTGATTCTTTTTGGGTTTATTTTATCCGTTAATTATCTAAGAATACCTCCCACTAATTTGAATCGCTTATTTTTTCGTTAAAGTTGTAAATAAGTAGGTTTATTTGCATCGCGGACTTGAAAATTTTTGAATTTTCGAAGATTGCCATGAAAACCAAGAACTTCAATTTTTTTACTCGAAATTATTAAGATGTGTCAAAATTTCGCAAAAATGCCAGTTCTTGTTGCAAAATTGAAAGGTTCCTGGACCCATTTCGGCTAGAAATATACATGAATAAGGTTTTAGGAACCTTCTACTTTAAGTGCAGGTATATATCATTGGATGAGTTACGCATTAAATGCCATTTTTGATTTTTCGATGACCCTACACTGGAATTCGCCATGTACTCATTACGAGTCATAAAAACTAGAGATCGCACGATACCGATATTGATATCGTTATATCGGTATCGATTATCGGTATCGTATCGTATCGGCAGGAAAATTGCCGATATATTGGCACATATAAAACGAAGAATTTTGGGATACCTACGAAAGGTAATACTCGTAAATATAATAAAATAAAATACATTTTTGTGCCTCTTCTAATGTCACTAATAATATCTAATCATTTATAACATAACTGTAGTAGGTATAACTGAGGCCTTTTTCCGGAGAAATAAATTAAGACTTTCACAAAGCAATACTGAAAACATTAAACATGGACTTCCCCGAAACTTCACCAATCAGAAACGTTATACCGCGTTTCCGCGTGACGGAAAGATAAACCGGGACTTCCCCGATTTTCGTTTTCGCCCAAACAGAAAACGCATGAACGAAAAACGGAAACTGATACAGATTACGTACAGGATTTGGCGAATTGGAGGTTCAGAACCGTATATTGTATTTTTTTATTTATATGCAGCGTTATAAAAACCAGGGTTGGCATGAATTAATTCACATGATTGAAGTCTTGACTTTTTTTATAAAAGTCATGCCTTCTTCCAACCCTGATAAAAACTAAACATTGAAACATGTACGTATGCCTTTGCCGATACGATATATCGGTATCGGTATAGCGGCATGTAAATATCGGTATCGGCCGATATATCGTATCGGCAAAATAAAGTCATATCGTGCGATCTCTAATAAAAACACTTGACGACACAGCCAATGGGATCACGTGTTACAAGATTCGAAGATCGCGCAAAAATTTGCAGTAGAAAATCCTTTTTTTCTTGTTAATAAAGACCAAAATAAATGGATAACAGCAGCCGCCATAAACATTTAATTTATGTAGAGAATATAAAAAAAATATTTCAGATTTATTTGGGTTATATGCATATTCCCTATTTAACGTTAGAGTTGCCATTCAAGTTTAAGTACGTACACGTACATTATTAAATAAAAGTCAAATAAAATAGTCTAGTTCATTCTAAGAGGCTAAAAAATTTTAACTTACTTGAAGGATATAACGTCCGGTTTTCCATTTCCAGCTTTCGTTTTCCGTAGTTTATAGATCTCCCTAGACACTTTTCTCAACATCTTTTCCACCTTCTTTTCGTCCGTTGTCCTTGACGTTTTCTCAGCTTGGGCTATTAAGTTCTGGAACTGCGGATTCTCCAAAAGATAAATAGCAAGCTCGGTATCTCCCTGCTCCTTAGCTACTTCCAGTCGTTGCCTGAGCTCTCGTAACCTCATTACTTCAGCGTTGAGCATTTCAAGTCTTGTATGTTGAGCTTGAAGATCTAGCTCCAAATCTATTGACGTTCTAGGTGTTTGAGGCACGTGCGATTGAGATTTACTGGTTGATAGTTGCGCCATTGAGCATGAAGGTCTCTTAAACCTTAGCGATCGCCTTTCGACAGCATGGCGTTCAAAAGGCTGACTTCCTCGCCGATAGAGCGGCATGGCGCTATCGCTATCACTCCTGTTTAATTTACAAATATATTCGTGCTTTGACACATGAGCGCTAGGCGAGAAAGTCTGGCTTCTTTTAATAGCCCCCCGATCCTCGAGGGTCCCCTGCGCCGCCATCTTTAGGTGCTTCGCTTGCTCTGGATAGAATGCACATTCGGTGTTGGTTTGTTTATCCGAGTATTTATCTTCGTCGTCACAGTGTTCATGTACGACGTCTAGTCTTTCATTTGGACGGAATTCTAAGGCTTCTGTTTCCTCTTCTTCCTCTATCTCTTCATCGTGTTCCTCGTCTTCATCTGACTCATCGGCACTATCATATTCTGCCGTAGTTTTTAAACAATTATACAATTCGTCAAAGTTTAGATTAATGGCGGAAGGTACTACAGTCTCTTGGTTTCGCGTTAAGGTACTAGTCTGTGAGGATATTATCGTCGAATCATCAGAACTTTCTTCTTTACCACTTTGTTTGTATGACATGTCGACTACTTCTTGCTTATCTCGTCCTAATGATATGTCGGAGTTTTGCTTCGAGTGAGGTAAGCTGATCGGTGGGCGTACTTCATCGTGAAGACCGAGAATATTGTACCATTTTTGTGTCGCGGTATGAACGTTGAAATCTGCTAGACTGACTTGGGCACATCCCTAGAAGAAATAAATATCCTGCTAAGTAAGTTTACTATTAGGAGGAATAGTATTTGTTAAAATGAACGAGAAAAGGCAGTTAAATCATGTACGTACCAGCTGTTTGGCACCAAAAGGATTTGTAAATTTATGCAATAATTATTTCAACTTTATTTTTTTAGGGGGTCTTTAAATGGTAAACAAAAAAATCTGCTTTGACGTTAAGTTTATTTTAAGAAATTGATTGATCTGATTTTATCTAATTGATGTCATATATATTTTTATCCAACAGAATATAAAATTAACTTTTCGATTTTTTCATAAATATTTTGATTCGCATAAAGTATAATGGACACTTACCACACAAATATCTTGCTGTCCGTCAGGTTTACTCCAAACGTTTATTTGCAAAGTTTTTGCAAAAATTTTGTTTGCTGCAACTGGAATGTTAAATATATCGCCGAAATTTGCTTTCCTTAGGTCTCTTACCGCTTTCGTACAACATATTTGGGGCGGGTTGGCTGGCAAAAGCGCTGTTTTTATATACCTAAAAAGAAAGGGAAACTTTAATATTTATTGTTACTTTGTGTGTTTTTCCTGACCGTTTAACTAAGAATAAACCGAAACGTGAAAAAAATGTCCTTTGTTTAATTAATCGTCCCAATCATTGGCCGAAATACCAGGAAATATATTTATTTTATGGTTACTTATGTAAAAAACTTTATACTTACAACTGTGAATTCTCCTGGACAAGCAACGCATTCAGATTCCTGGCCTTTTCAACTGTAACGTTGAGCAGTCCTTCATTTAAAATATATCTTAACTTAATTTGTACTTGTGCTGTTTCGGTGTCCAGGTTGGACATGCCCGAAACCTTCCTTCTATTCGACGCTTCAAATACTCCCGAATCACCTGCTACTGACTCGTCGCTAACTGCCGCAGACACCGATCTGGTGTTTGTGCCTGACGATGAGGTCCGTGACAAAGCTGGTCCTTGAAGCATATCATCATGATCTATGATTGGAGGTGGTGTTTCCGATATTGGAGATAGCGGTGCGTCTCCCGAGCTTTCATAGGAGTATCTGCTTGGCCTTCCCAAACCCGAACCTTGTGACATGTTGCTAGCTTGCGCTTCTAGAAGATCTGTGAGGGGTGACAAGCTGGGAATAGATACTCTTTGCGGTTGGTAATTTATATATTCATTACTACCAGTATTGGCTAGCCTTAATTCAAACAATCTTTCATCCAGTTTCTGTTCGAATTGCAGTTTTCTATCCTTCTCAACTTGTTCATAGGTGGGTGGTGGCAGTAAGCAAGGCAAGTTCTCATACATGGGTGACACTGGTGGTGATACTGAAGACAGTGAGCTTCTCGGCGACAGCGAAGGCTGTGATCTCACTGGAGATGGTATATATGAGTTATCATTATTTCTAAGTAGTCTTTCAACCCTCCTGTGCAAATCTGCCATGTCTATGGGTTTTTCTATGTTTGTGGTTCCCAGACATTGCGGCCCTCCATATATATCAGTGAAACTAAGGCCTGAACTCAAAGACCCCTTACTACTTGTCGTGGAGAGAGAGCCAAGGCTCGAACTACTACTAACTGACAGAGTACTTGCTGACAAAGTTTTAAGTTGAGACTCTAATTGTGTCATTTGCTTAAGTCCGTCTTTAAGCTGCTGCAATAATAACTGCTTTTCTTCGTGCAACCTAAGTCTATCGGCTATTGCTCTATTTGACATTTCAAGAGCGTTATTAAGATCTTGTTCCAGTCTTCTGCACTCTTGTTGAATATCGGTCATTTCTTCTTTCGAGCGCATTCTCGGGGTTATGCTTCTCAGTTCTCTCAGTAATTGCTCCTTTTCTTGGAAGAGCAGTAATCTATCTTTGTCAGATTCCACTTGTCCCGGCTGTACTTTCTCTTCCAAGTCTGCTAATTTTTGTTGGATGTTTTGTACCCTTTTTCGAGCTTCATCGTATTCTAGCCTCATTTTTGCCATCTCAGCTAATCTCGTACCAATGGGAACTAACTCACAAAGATCTGTTTGTGACGCGGTACTCAACTTTTCTTGGGGAAGGCTTAGTGTGGAGACATCAGGGGAACTTTCTGATAATTGTAACCTAGTTAAATCGTCTTTTAATTTCGCAAGAGATTGCATTAAGTCGGCTTTTTCTTTCTCTCCGGAAGACAGCGATTTTTGGATATTTCTTAGTTCGGCCATTATGGCTTGAGCTTCAGCGATATTGTAACATGTTCCTTGACCCATACTAAGCTTCTGTTCAACACTAGAAAAAAAAAGATTTAGGTAATAAGACCGAGTATAAAAAAGGTTTTCTTTACATTAAAGTAAAAAAAAGTGACTGGGAAAATCAAATAACCATACTATTGTACATACTTTGCTAATGTTTCCACTCCCCTCTGCGTGAAGTTCACTTCATTTCTGATCTGCTCCAACTCAGATCTTAACCTGGACACTCGGTTTTTGGCCATTGATACATCAGACTTTAACAAGTCCGGGTCATACTTCGTACTAAGCGAACTGGATATCGAACACACTGCAAAAAAAAATGAATAAATTTTACAATGGGATATAACACTGTAAGAACTGGATTGAATTACAAACTGCGTAAAAGCAGAATGAAAATAATTTTAGTAGATGACTACACTTAAAAAAATTTAGTCGACGTAAATATTATTGAAAAATACTTCATTTTGGATCAGTTTTGATTGGGGTGGAAACACATGGATTGGGGATCCAGATTAACAACTACAAAAGGTAAAGAACTTAGGGAAGCTATAAGGGAAACCGGATGCAACTTTCACACTACTGGTAAACCAACATACTGGCCTACAGATACTAATAAAATTCCAGATCTATTAGATTTTTTTATATCAAGAAAAGTGTCACCCAATTTTATTGATATTCAAGATAATTTTGACCTAGACTCCGATCACTCAGCTGTGATCTTAACTTTGAGCGATAAAATAATTAGAAAAGAAAATAGGCCAACTTTGGTTAATAAAACTACTGATTGGAAAAGCTTTAGAAATGAACTGGAAAATAAAATTATCCTTAAAATCCAATTAAGAACCAAAGAACAATTAGAAGTAGCAGCTGAAAAGTTCAACAACATCATACAAAAAATAGCCTGGGACAACACAAAGGCGTACACTCAAAAAACAATGGGAAACAACTATCCAATGGAAATAAGAGAACTTGTCAAAGAAAAGAGAAGAGCCAGAAGGAAATGGCAACACACTAGGGATCCATCGGACAAAAATATTCTTAACAACAAAACTCAACAACTTAAACGAGAAATACAAAAACTTAGAGAAGAATCTATAAACAGCTACCTAGAAAATTTATCAGCTGATGAAGACAAGGATTTCTCCTTATGGAAGGCAACGAAAAAACTCAAAAGGCCAATCACCCAAATGCCACCCATCAAATTAAGGGATGGTACTTGGGCAAGAGATAATAAGGAAAAGGCTGAAGCATTTGCAGAACATCTAGCCGAAATTTTTCAGCCAAATGATATCCAGTCCAATGTCAATATGGAAGAGTCTGTGAATATCCAAGAGAATGAAATAGCACTAGTCACTCCTAAAGAAGTAGCGAACGAAATCAAAAACAATTTAAGCGCCAAAAAAGCCCCTGGGTTTGACCTTATAACAGGAGAAATTTTAAAACAACTACCAAAAAAAGGTATAGTTATGCTGACTTACCTAATTAATGCAGCACTTAGATTAAAACACGTCCCTAGCGTCTGGAAAGTGGCTGAAGTCATTATGCTACCAAAACCAGGCAAACCACCGAATGAAGCCAAATCTTACAGGCCCATATCACTACTACCAATTATTTCAAAATTATTTGAAAAGCTTTTCTTAAAACGACTTAAGATTATAATAGAGAACAGTAACCTAATCCCAAATCATCAATTTGGCTTTAGATGCAAGCACTCCACGATAGACCAAGTCCATCGAATAACAGACATCATAGAAAGGGCACTAGAAGAAAAGCTAATCTGCTCAACTATCTTCCTTGACGTAGCTCAAGCTTTTGATAAAGTTTGGCACAAAGGGCTAATTAACAAATTAAACAGAATGTTACCAAAACAATATGTAGAGTTGCTAACCTCCTACATTACAGATAGAGTGTTCAGAATTAAACAGGAGGATGAATACTCCAAACTGAAGGAAGTTAAAGCAGGTGTGCCTCAAGGAAGCGTCTTGGGACCCGTCCTTTATTTACTGTACACTTGTGATCTCCCACAAACAGAAAATGTAACTGTGGCTACATTCGCTGATGACACTGCTATATTAGCAGTAGGAACAGACCTAGATGCAGTAACCAGACAACTCCAACATGCTAGCGACCAGATTTACAATTGGACCACAGACTGGAAGATTAAGCTTAATGAGCAAAAATCTATTTGTGTCAACTTTACCAACAAAAGAATAGGCAATCATCAACCAATTAACATAAATGGTATCATAGTTCCCTATGCAAATACTGCCAAATACCTGGGGATGACCTTAGATGCGAAACTAAGATGGAAGGAACATATCAGAACTAAACGCACTGAACTAGGGCTCAAATATAGACGGTTGTATTGGCTCTTGGGACGAAAATCTAAGCTGTCAATACACTGTAAAATCATGATATACAACCAGATTTTAAAACCAGTCTGGGTTTATGGCATCCAGTTATGGGGCTGTGCCAAGGAGAGCCACATCAAACGCATCCAAACCTTCCAAAATAAAGTATTACGGAACATAGTTAGTGCACCGTGGTACATACGAAATAGTGACCTACATCGCGATCTTGGTATCCCGTATGTCGCTAGTGAAATTAGAAGATTTGCCATCAAGCACGAGTCTCGACTCCATCAGCACGTTAACGTCGAAGCCATTAGGCTTCTTGACAACCAGGACCTAGTTAGAAGGCTGAAGAGGACCAAGCCCTTTGAACTAGTATAGACTTTTGAAAACATAGTACAGTGCGCAAGTGTGTGAGTGCTAAGTGCCATGGCCATGAGTCACAACAGATAAACCTTTAGGACTCCATTGGGTGAACTTTAGTATATAAGGATTTTAGTTTTTAAGAATTTAGAGAAAAATTAATGGTTGGTCTTGCAGACCAGTTTTAATAACAGTAAACGCCGCAGGCTTTATCAATAAAAAAAAAAAAAAAAAAAATTTTGGATCAGTAATTACTGCAACTAAAATTTGTATTTTTTCAGAATTGATGGGACAATCACGTAGGCCTTTAGCGTAAGAGGAATAATATAGACTAGGTTTAAAAGTAGACATCTTAGAACAGAGAAGGATTAAGAGAGAAAAACTTGTAACAGTTCAATTTTGTCACAGTGCTCTGCCTATTTTCATTATTTATTTACTCCCATTATAAATGCCTATTTCTTGACACCCTGATCAGCCGCCTAAACAATGACAACACCTACACCAGGTGCAGGTTGCCCTTAAAAACATAGAAAAGTGGTGCAGCGATCACTCCTTGTCTATCAATCCCAGAAAGACGGAGATGGTCCTCTTCACAAAGAAAAGGAAGCTAACGAACCTAAAAGCACCGGAACTCCTGAAAACCAAACTAAGCTTCTCTACATAGGTGAAATACCTTGGGGTCATCTTTGATAGCAGGCTAACATGGAACTCTCACTTGCAAAACCGAGTAAAGAAAGCATACATATCTTACGAACAATGCCGTCGGACCGTGGGCTGAACCTGGGGCTTATCCCCCAGAGTTGTCGCATGGACTTACACGACCATCATAAGACCCATGCTAAGATACGAAGCAATAGCCTGGGGACCAAAAGTCCTCCAAGCCACAGCCTCACGAAAACTAGATCAAATCCAGAGAATAGCATGTCTCAATATTACTGGAGCCATGAAAACCACACCAACCAGAGCAATGGAAGTGATCCTTAATCTCACCCCCCTTAGTATTCACATTAAGGAGGTTGCGTTGATGACTATGACACGACTTCGCACGGCTGGCATCGAACCAGGAGCGGGTACCGGCGCGGTGAAACGTCGCTTGTAGAACGATGCGTTGAATGCGCTTCCACTGTTGCAAGCGAGCATGGACGCCATTGCGCCGAGATTCGTCTTCAACAAACCTTACAGGGTAATTACTAGACACACACAAGATACCGCAACGGCAGGTGCTATACACATCTACACCGACGGTTCCAAAACCAAAAAGGGCTCAGGATGTGGAAAACTCCAGAGCCCTGGGCCTGAACATAAAATGGGCTATAGGCAAAGATGCAAGTGTAGTTCAAACAGAACTCACAGGTATCTGTATAGCAGCAAGATAAATAACCAGTAAGAATATTACTGGACAAAATGTACACATCCTCACGGACAGCAGGCAAGCACTTCTGGCCCTGGACAGACCACGTATCATATCTGGTACAGTATTAGAATGTCACCGAGCCCTAACAGAAGCCTCCAATAATAATGTGGTCACTCTGAGGTGGAGGAAAGGGCACGGCACATCAAAAGGAAATCGCATTGCTGACTCCTTAGCTAGGGGGGCGGCCGCCCTAAATATGCTCGGGCCTGGCTGCTCCACTGACTTAGCGACGTCGGTGGTAGCGAACCTAATTAAAAAACACTCCCATGAACTTTTTAAAAAAGTATGGGATGAAACGGAAGGCTGCAAACTTGCCAAGGAGCTCCTTAGTTACCCTGACAGCGGAACAGCTAAAAAGTACTTGACGATGACAAGGCAGAACCTGCGTCTTACAACGGGCATTCTGACAGGACACTGTCAACTACGCAAGCACCTTCACAGAATAGGTCAAGCTGACACACCCCTATGCAGAGGATGTGAACAAGAAGACGAGACCGTCGAGCATATCCTTTGTGACTGCTCGACTTTTACACTCTTAAGGAAAACCGTGTTCGGCGAGTATTGGACCACCTTAAACAACGTCAGAGAGGCACCTTCCGGTGACGTCATCAACTACTTTAAATCAGTAGGCTGGTTGACGCGCTGAGAGGAAGGCTCCTATTTCCGGGAGGACGCACAATGGGTCTAATGAGGCCTAAGTGCCGTAGAGCTTCGGCTCACCCTCCCACCGCTTCAGATCAGATCAGAAATGCCTATTTCATTCCTACCTTTGTTGTACTGCTGTGCCTCCATACTACGATTACGCTGTTTTTTTTACGTTATGTGAAAATATTTTTAAGGCTTGAACCAACGAACAAATCTTAAAAATAATTAAAAATTTAGAACGTAGTCTAAACTGACGCAAATTAAGTAACGTCTAGTGGAACTGCTTATACTGACAGCAAAAATGAATCTAGGAAAACAATCGATAAAAGCTTGGTATATTAACGGGTAGATAAAACTAAAAACAGCACAGAAGATGGATGCAAAAAGGCAAAGATATTCACAGTAACTTAGAATGCATGGCAAATAATAATGCAAACAGGTCAGTACGGCTCGTATTTACTGACTTCAAAAAAAAAAGGTTGTACAGCAATTCCTGCGCAAAGTATGATGTAGTACAAAGAGGCCTCGTGCTACTGAAGCCTTAAAAATATATTCACATAATGTAAAAAAAATCTTATACAGAGTAATCGTGGCATGGAGGTACAGCAATACAACAAAGGTAGAAATTAAATAGGCATTTATAATAAGAGTAATTAGTGAAAATAGGCAAAGCTCTGTGACAAAATTGAACTGTCACAAAGTCTTTTTGAACTCTAATAAGAAATAAAAGCTTTTTAGTACTCGATGTGACTATTGAAGTAATAAAGAGTAAATTGAACTATATTAAGTTATTCTAATAACTTACGGCTCGTTCTTGATGTCGTCAAATTGGAAAGTGCGTTATTTAAATGATTGTATTCATCCTGGGCTAACATTAGCCTTTGAGATTTGACTTGATAGATATCCTTTTTGGCCTGCAACAAAAAACAATTATAAGAAAACCAAATAGGCAAAAATACAAGGACGTCAGGCATCACTGTCATACACTGAGTGAAGATATCTGCAAGGTTGGACTTGGTATTGATGATAATAACCACCATAACGTCATTTGGTCAATGACCCACCTCAAATTTTCAATGATCTACCTAATAATTTATTTTTTAAAATTTTTTAAAACCAAAAAAATCTTTTCTTTCAAAAAAGTGCAAGTTCCATGCGAAAACTCCCTAAGAAAGAATCAAGCCACCGTATACGCTTGCACCGGACTCGCCGTATTTTAAATTGACCTCATAGGGGTATATGGACTACATAAAATACATTAAAGCTAAGAGGGAAATAAACATACGCGCTTGAGGGAGGTAAAAAGAGACAATTTGTCGACGGCCCACCAATAATATCGCTTTCGGGGCGCGCGTGTTTGTCAACGCCGCCGCGCCGGGTGTCGGGTTGTCGCAAATTCTGGCTCATTAATTTAAATGACCAATTTATTATTAAAACAATATTCGCGACACATTTAATATAAGCTTACGTAATGTTATTTTAAGATATTTAGGTAATTACTAATAATAATATTAATAATTGTAACTGTGCCTATCAAATATTAAAACCTACTAATTACGACTTTGACAAAAAGTTGGCAACGCAGCTGCAGTATCCAACCCGTTCTATCGATTTAAAACTGCGGGCATGCGCTCTAGGTAGTTTTCCTTGAGTGTATTTTCGCGAGATCCCGTTGATCTACTTTGAACAGCGTGTCACGCGTATGTCACTTAATATATCAATGCAGATATCACGTGACTTCTAGTTCCCGGCCGTTCACGGTTGGTCAACGGGATCTCGCGAAAAAATACCCTTTTTTCTTGTCGATGTCGATGTGTCTAAATTAATTGAAATGTCATTGTTAATAAATCATTTGTGAAATTTCCTTACTTCTGTGGATATTATTTTTGTGATTTGAATGTATAATAAAAATCGAACTGTGCTTTCTACTAAAAAAATTAATTAAAAAGAATCCGAATAAATTAGATTTTGGTACGCCTTGTATAAGTGTCAGAAAACTAGACAAACATCTTGTTGACCTGCTAGGTTTATACGTACAGGGTGCATTGAAAGATACTTTTTATCAAAAAATAATCGCATTTTTTAATTATCTCCGTAGATATTGTAAGATGTTATTGACCTGACCTGATTTAGGAACTCACAACTTTATTTGTTTAAAGTTTCAGCTGTATCGATACGGTAGAAAAGGTCCTAACATGGGATTGAAAATTTACCACATAAAATCCTATGACCCGAGTTAAAAAAAAACGCACTGTATATCGGTCGAACCCTGCTTATTGGCGACACTCAAATTTTATTATAAAGGTATCGTCCCCTCCAGCCCTTTTGCTATCTACTATAACGGGGAATGCTTTCGTTTCATCTTTGTCTTCATCTTCATTATCATGTTATTTGGCATCTTTGCCAATCTTTGTCATCTAGTGAGCCCTTCTCCCTCGCTAGAAATCAGCTGATTGCAGCTGGCTTCCGTAATTTGAGTCGCCAATCGGCGGTGCACTGTATAATTCAGATTTAACCACTTGTGATTTTTCTTGTTTTTAAAATCGGAGAAAATTCTAGAATTCTTAACGGTGTTATGTAGTTTTTCAGTTTGAGATACAAGACGGTCCTTTTTACAGGAGTTTATCAAAATATATTTTTTAAATACAATAATTGTTTCGCAAATACTTTAGCAATATCGCCAATTTTTAAAGTTATCTGGCACTTTTACATTGCAGAAAGATTAAATTTATTTGTTATCTTCCTGAAATTAAGTCAAGTCATAGAAGAGATAAAGATAGTGCCAATCTACAATGTAATACGAAAAAAAGTTATGAAATTATTAAAATATAGTATTTAGAAAAGTGGTTTAAAATATTGCCAGAAGAACAAAAACCTAAAAAATTTACCCCGGAATTCCCTAAAAAATCTCAGACAATACTGGTTGAAAAGATCTGCTAGTTGGTCAGATAGGGCTTAACAAGGGTTTGTCCTGTAACTGTTAATAAGTCGTCATTAAAACTGATTATTTATTCTGTTATTTCTGCTATAAATGTGGCCCCGACGCCCCCCCCCCTCCAAACCCAAGCAACCCCCCCTGAATCATGTTCTAGTTACGCCAATGGTAGCAATAGTGAATCTGGTCGTTAGACAATAGCGGTGTTTCTTTTTTTCCTGTCGAAATGTATTCAGTTGTGTAATAAAAAAACTTAAGAAAAATTAATTAATTAACTCGTCGTACTTTGTCTAGAACCAAAATTTGGCCATTTTTTAAGTTGCTGATTGTTAATGATTACAAAGAAAATTAAGTGGTTTGCACGTGACGACTTTAAAAGATAGATAATTAATTTATTTGCAATGATAAAACACTTAAAACGACTTTTTAAGTTAATATACAAGTGAGTAAGTATTGTTTAAGTACTAGAATTTGATCTTTACAGAATAATGAGCTCTCAAGAATTTTTGAAAAAAAAATGTAGCGTCATGCCAATATAATTTCTGCGTATTGTTTTAAAAATTCCAATATAACATTTTATAAATACAGCGTGTCCCACGAAGTTCTTGCTGTATGGGAAAATATTTTACTGAAAGTTGAAAAAATCTAAAAAGACCCATAGTATACAGGGTAGGGACAAAAGCGTAAAATATACCCAATAATAAAGCATCTACCCTTATTTAGCAAGATATAAAGAAAAGTGATTTTAAAGAATAATTTGGAATAATTTTTGTCTCTAAATAAGAAATCACAAATTTTTGTTACATTTTTACTTTACGTTACGAAATCAATGTTAGTATAAGTTAATAAAAAGTGATTATCTTTCAAACAGATAAATATGCTAAGAATGACTTTGACATAGACATTGACATTCTTTGCAGTATAGTTCTATTAATTCAGTTTATCAATTTATCATTTTCCTGAATTATGCCCCCAAAACTAACCACGAAACTAAAAATTGAAATTGTTTTAATTGTTGGCGACAAGTACAAGTTATAGGGAAGCCGCTGAGATTTTCCATGCAAGGCATCCCGAAATATATGTCCAATCAAACTGTTGGACACATAATGGCAAAATTTAATAGTAGTGGAAGTGTGGAAAACTGCTTCAATAAAAAAAATCAAGTCCAGGCCGAAGATGATGAGGATATTCACCTACAAATTATCCAAGCCGTTGTTGAAAATCCTAAAACTTCGTTGATAAATTTGGAAAAAGTACTTCCTGGAAACGATAGATGCTCTGTTTGTGAATCCACTGCTGGAAGAGTTTTTAAAGCATACAATTTTCATCCATACAAACCTACCTTTGTCCACACCTTGAAACCTGGAGACTTCGGTTTGATTTTTCGGCTTGGTATCAAGGTATGCATGAAGATGAACCGTCTTTTTACAAAACAAAATCATATTTGCATGTTTTACATCAAATTGAGTAGTTACTTCCCAAAATTGTCGTTGGTGGAGTACAGCTAATCCGGGATTTGTTATCCAGTGTCGCGATCAGCATTATTTTAAGACAAATGTATGGTGCGGTATTTTATATAACCAGCTGATAACCAACTGATTTCTTCCTAAAATTCTTACCCCAAAATCACCAAAAGATCCAAAGCTTCTGTTTGGAGAAAATTTCAAGAATTCCTTGCTGAAAAACAGCACAGCCTGGACAAGGGTACATCAATAGAGAAGTTGTCTTTAATTTTACAAGATTGAGGGACTAACATGCGAAAAAAAGATGGGTGGTTTTACAAAGAAAATGTGATCAAAACTATGTGGAACAGCTAAACTGGTTCAAGGAAAGTTCAATAGAGAGTTTGGGGTGGCTATTAATCCCTTTACTGATGCTAGATTTAAGAAGGCAAGAGGCGCTTTGCGATGTAGCTTATAAAGCGATTTTGAATAAAGGAAAATCGTTCCTCAGGTTTTACTCACCAAGAACTGCTAAAAATGGTAAATTTATACAACGAAAATACCCCAGTGATGGCCTTCAGAAAAAATTGTTTCATGTAATGTTTTATGAGTTGGCATCTCGAGAAGGTGAAGCTTCAAATTTTTTGATCCATCATAGAACAAAAACTTAATGATGGATCGAGTAACAGAATCGACAATCCAGTTTTTTCAGAAACCTGCCAGAGTAGAGGTAGCAAACTGATGGGAAGGAAATGGTTAATTAGAAACACTACAAATGAGGACTTTTGTCCAGTAAGGTGAGTCCTTTCTTCATATTTATTTTCATAAAATCATTTAAACTAAGGTTTTTGAAATACATGCATTTTAATGTTTTTTTTTTCTTGTTACAGATTGTACAAGAAATTGGTCTCAAAGAGAAGCTCCAACATCACAACCAGCCACCTTTTCCTGACTCCAAATTCTGACTAGGAACGTTCTGGCAAATGGTATAAGAATAGTCCGGTGGGGAGAAACGAGATTTCGAAGTGGGCTAGAACGTCAGCAGAAAAAGCTGGCCTTGATGTAAAAAACTTACGGCCAGATTCTCCAACGCTAGTCCGGTCTAATTTGACAACAGCTTTCAACTGACAAGTGCAAGAATAAGACAATTAAGTTTCATACTTTGAATTTTTTTTCTAAGGTTATTCGCAAATTTATAAAGAAAAGGGCAATTTTAGTACGTACTTTCGACAATAATAAAAGTAAATTCATTCTAGCAACCCGTTCCAAGATGAAAATCATTTGGAAACCAAGTCGCTGAAATATCAGAATACTTCATAAGTTTTTAATGACGACTTATTAACGATGACAGGACAGAAAACTGCCAAAACATAACTGATCAACTAGATCTTAATTTAAATCAGTACTAATACTAAATCCTAAACCTTCTTAGTGAATCTGAACGTTAAAGTTTACTAACCACTCGCATAGAGTCCCAAGAGTTACAAATTTAGCGAAAGCTGGAATGGATGCAAATCAGATAACAAAATTATCAGGACATGGTAACATTAATTCTATTAAGTCCTATTTATAACTGGATCAACAGTTTAATTATACAATTTTAAGAATTAGATATAAATGCCTATCAATTTGTTAATCTTAATAAAAAAAATGAAAATAAAAAATGGATGTTTATTTAAAAACTACGTTGCATATTTTGCAACTAAAAAAAGCAAGAAATAAAACAGAAGCTACGTTAAGTTAATTTCTACCAATACTATTTTTTACAAAAAGGCTGATAATCATTTATCGGATAATCTTATTCTGATTGCTTTAAGTCAACAATTATAACTTGTCATTTAAATGTAAGAATGTCTATTTTGACAGATGAATGAAATTCTCACATATATATACAAATATTCGCAAACGCCATACCAACTGTACTGGAGAATAAACATCGGTAATAACAAAATAAATAGACCTTTTATAATGTGACATGACATGGGACGTCTGACTATTAATTAAACGACACTTAAGTAGCGCGAAGCTACCACACTTACAATGATTTCAAGACCAGCCATAGCCGTAGGATGGTAAGCGACGGGATACCTCTTCGGGCCGCGAACGTCCATCCGGACACCATAGTGCGCGTTCCCAACTACGTACGAAGCTGGAAGAGTTAGATAGTGCGAATTCGTCACAGGATATCCACCATGGGTTGTGGGTTTCGCCAACGGCAAAGTATGTACACCACCTTGAGTATTAGTCCCCGAGAGTGGTACCGAATGAACCCGAAACACGGCGGGAGGCGCGGTGTGCACGTAGCACAAGGGCCACATCTCCATGTCGACTGAAGCAGTAGATTTTCTGACGGCCGGCCTTGGTTCGTCCTTCATTCGGGACCCTGTTGGCCCTCTCTTTCTGCCCCGCCTGCCCGACGATGATGGTCGGCCCGGGCCACTCTAATTTCCGTGTGCATTCCAACGGGTCGGGGGCAGAGAGCATTGTTTCGGACCGACCGCGGCTGGCACTGTTAATGGCATAGGGTCATGGGCGTTACGGAAGGGCCGGAAAAATGCAATGGCATATTTGTTGCTTCTTGCAAATCATCTATTAAAACTCATACATTTTCAGAAGACACTTTGGAACATATCACAGTTTTGGACATTTAATTTGATCAAACATTTTAAACTGACAAGTAAAAAAATAAGGCAACTAAGTTTTATACTATGAATTGATGCCCGAGTCCCTTTTCAAATTGATTTTAAAAAAGGACACTTTAAGTATGCATATTCCACAATATCGACTAAATTCATTTCAGCAATCAAGATAAAAAAATCTTTGGGATATACCCTAGACGTCATCACGTCTCTCAACCGCCAATAACTCATACATTCTTAATGGCGACTTATTAATAATGACAGGACAAAAACTGGTCAAAACCAAACTGATCAACTAGAAGATCCATATTTAAACCACTACTAAATCCTAAACCTTTTTAATGAATCCCGGTGTCAGTGATCAGAAATGAGAATAAGATGGCAAGGCATTACTAAATTTCTAAATTACTGACATTTTTTTATCTGATACAGCCCACGTAGACTTCAAGCCTAGGTACTAACGTACCGGGGGCGTCTGAAGAGACGGGAAATGTAGTCTATTGACACGGGATTTAAAGGATTGGAGGTTGGGCGGGGAAGGAAAAACATCTGCAGGCAATTTGTTCCATAATCTGGAGACTCTAGGTATGAATGAGGGAGTGAAGTGGGATGTTCTAGGCTTTTGTAGTTGGACAGTAAAGGGATGCATACGTAACGCACCTCTTGTTGTTCTATTAGGAACAGTCAAGGGGGGAATTATAGCGGCTAGTTCTTCAGAGCAAAATCCGGGACTGGGTCATTGATGAGTCGAAAGGCTCTCTTTTGGATATGATCAAGGATGTTAAGTGTCGAAGGTGATGCCGCTCCCCAGATGTGCGAACAGTACTCTAGGTTAGGTCTTATTTGGGAAACACAGGGTGTGTAAGTTGGAAGGGGAGAAGTAAGTCAGTAAGTAAGTAAGAAGGTAGTTTGTTGAGCAGTGCGGCATGCTATACTTGGTCAAAGGCCTTGGAAATATCAAGAGCAACGATCTGAGATTCGCTATGAAATTCGAGAGACTTGAGCCAGTTATGTGTGACAGAGCTAAGGAGATCAACTGTGGATGTTTGGTGACGAAATCTGTCCTGTCTCTCATGGATGATTTTGTAGTTTTCCAGATATTTTAGAATTTTTAAGTTGATCGCTTTCTCCATAACTTTACTGACAACAGAGAGAAGAGGGGACTTGGAACCTTTATTCGGGACAGGCTGCATACGAGCAGTCTTCCAGCCATCTGGGAAGATACCCTTGCCATAGGAGATCTGGAAAAGAAGTTAAGATTGGTGCAAGTTCTGAAGCGCATTTTTTTTAGAACAACTGCGGGTGTGCCATCCAGACCGGAGAACTTTTTGGTGTCAAGGGATAGAAGAATTTTTTTAACTTGCTTGACCTCAAGTATTATATGGGACATTTTGTGGGGTACAGACGTAGCGGTTGGAAGATCAGAATTGGCAGGAGGAATTAGGGTGGAATTGGCAGAGAATTGTTTGACAAATAGTTCAGCTTTCCCTTTAGAGGTGGAGGTAATTTCGTTGTCAGAGGTCAGGGGAGGAAAAGTGCTTCTACAGAAGTTGACTTCTATTATACTATTTGCTACGCTTTTATACGAAAAACTAAGAATATTTCTAGAAAGAAAACCGAAAAGGTCAATCTCCAATTCATTGTATTCTTTTTTCCCGGAAAATTTTACCAATGTGAATTGGCTACAAATTTTTCCTCGTTCTCTGTCCGGTAGGTCCGAGTTTCTGAGCTTTAGAAAACGCTTCTTCAGGAAACGTTACTGGGCTTCAGCCAATCACGACCATCCTAATTCGACAGGTTCTCTGAAGAAGCGATCTTTCATGTTCAAGATTCGGCACTTACAGGTGAAAATGTAAGGCGGTTGCAGTGCGTATGGGAAGAGGACGAGGATGAAGGCATAAGAAAGCAAACTTCTTTACCAGTTGTAAGGGACAGTAAAAAAAATTTAAAAATAATAAAGAACTGGTGCGTTCACTCCAAATTATCTCTGGTACGGTCAGTCCATCTCTAACTACCGAACTCGTTTCTTGATTAAACAAAACTTGTTAAAAAAATGTTCAAACTATAATGATGCGAATACCTAACCTACGTGTATTCCAAATAAAGATTTAAATTGCAATTAGGTATCCAATTTTATTCTCGTTACCAACCTCCTCAGGGGCAGCGTACCCAAAAAAGGATTCGCAAACGTGACCAAAAGTGTTATTTTAACCTTTTTAATTATGCCCATAATTCCGATTTTCGATCATCCTTGGAATAACCCATCGGTGGAGTGGTATTTATTTAAATTATTCCAAATTTGACGTTTCGTCATGTTATATATTTTTTTATAATTTGCGTAGGTAAAGAAAATTAGATTGGGCATTCCGTGCTTCAGACAAGATTGTTGTACACCTACTTAAGTCATAAGTGCACCTGATTTTTCAGAAAAAAAAGTTTCTAAACAATTTTTTTTAACTAGCATGAGCGCTGGGAGTTACCTGTAGGAATGCCCTTTGCAAAAAAAAATGTTTAGTAACGTATTTTAGGATATTTTTCATGGGTCAAATCACGGTAGCTTTGAATTTTACAGGGCAAATTTCGCGATGGTGATTTTTGAAACCTTTGACAATAAAAGCCCGAGATCAGCGGTCGAGGGCTTTTATCGCAAAGTATTATTAAGTCGGGAACATTTGGTTAAAAGCAAAAGTTTAAGAAAAATATTAGGATTATTTACTGATTTTATATTCTTGTGTTTAGGTAAATTTAAAAAAAAAGTTGCCTTTTTAAATTATTTAATAATTGAATTAAAAAACATACATGCTTAAATGCCCAGTCCTTTATGTTTCCTTTATAGTATTCTTATCTAAAACATATTCCCGCTCTGTGCAACATTTTTGGAATTGTTTCCAAACTGAATCGTGTGTTCTTTTCGAAATACCTAACTGGTATTATAGTTTGAATATTTTTGTCAATTTCTGATAGTACAAATTGCCCAAACCGCGCCATTCGCATATCCCATTCAAAACCGCCGTAACTCAAAAAAGATAAATTTTACAGGAGAAGCAAAAGAAAATGTTTGAGATTTCTTTTTGTTTTTAGAAAAATCTTCTTGCCTTACAAGTTTCGTTTCAATTTGTATTTAGTTAAAGATATTCCACAGCATCTTTTCTAATATATTTTTGTCAAAATATTACTAGAAGATTTAAAAAAATATTTTTGAGATAAGAGAGTTTAATCCTAAAATTAATAGTTACAAAATTGGTGGCGCTATCTAACGAAAAGTAATAATTAAAATTCGACTGCAGGGTGTTGTAAACAGATAGAGTAGGCAAAGTGGATTTCGGTTTGAAAATAATCAGAAAATTTAAAAATTTCGAGTTGCGACGGTTTTGAACGGGATGTGCGAATTATGTATTTGTTCAGTTTGTTGCATGATACAATAGCTTTGTTCGCGGAGACGGTCCGTGACCAGTCCGTAACCTGTACAAGTTAAATAATCCCAAACATTTATGCGCATGTGCGATTCGAAACCGATCAGGAATTGACAAATCTCCGCGAACGTTTTTGGTGAACGTGCTTGTCCGGAACATCTGCGAATCACTTAACCTTAACTTATTTTATTATTTTGAATTAAATTTTTAGACTGAACAAGCTAATTTAACATTATATAATGATTAAAATTATGCATAACGACATATTTGTTCTGTTATGAGTAATTTTAAATCCAAGAATAATTGAATATACTAGAGCATATGATTATATACAAATTTATATCTACCTTTATACAACTAACAGCATATGAAATTTAACTGTTCGTTATCGCAAAATACAGCCCGCCCAAAATTAAATGACAATTTTCAAACAAATTTCACACTGCACATGCGCGGACAAATAATTCATGCCATAATCCTCGGATCGTTTTGACTGGTTACGGATGTGTCCTGAACTTGTTCTCGCATCACCGCGAACGCCAAATTTATTGTCAAAATCAGTGATTTTCTGCACCGCGAACGCAAATAATCGCAAAGCGCACGCGCACTTGTCACGGACTAGTTCCGGATCGTCTCCGCGAACAAAGCTAATAAAAGGAAGATATGACACCAACCGTGTCAAATTCGTCTGGGTTCGCGCATGACGCCACGCTGTGAGCTATTTTAAAAATTGATAACGCGCAATATAGAGTTTAAGTTTTTTATAGGCGATTTTATATAAATTCTATTGGCAATATACTTTGCCTCCTGCGTATAATACAAATTTTAAAGTATATGATTTAAAATAATCATGTAAATAAAGGGATAAATTAATTTAGATATTGATAAATTGCCTGCCAATTGCGTTCTATGTATTTATTTACGTGAAAAGAAATAATTATTCTGAATTTATGTCATTGTATACTTTTATTTTAAAAAATCGGGCTGCATTTATCCAAAAATCCGGTCGAACCGGACGTCCGGTAGAGAAGCCAAACCGGCCGAATTCGGTACGTTGGCCGGACGTCCGTTCCATCCCTACTTTTATTTGTCAATTGAAACCCACGATTGTCAATTTAAAATAAACCAGTTTTAAATATTAGTGAAGTATCTGAAACACCTTAAAAACAAAAACTATTATCGCATTTTTTTAGGTGCTTTTGTTGCGCCGCCGCTGGATATTCCGCGATGAGGAATTTACCCTTGGCCAAGCCAGATGCGGGGCGAAGAATGAAGATTGAAGATAACGCAAGTATGTTTTTTTATTCTTTTTGAGATTTTTTCTTAGCGAGTACGACTACCACTTAAAATGTTTAAAAGGAAACTTGGCCTGTGGAGGTAGGTATTCTTCGGATGCAGAGATGTTAAGAGTAGAGTTTATGGTAAAACTAAATATGTAGGAATGGTATGGTATGGTATAGGTTAGTGGTGTAAGATTCGGTTACTTTCAACTACCTATAACGATACGTTACTTTCGGTTCCAATACTCGTTACTTCGGATCCGTTATTCGAGTACTCGTTTCCTTAGTTAGTTATTTGGTATTCATATTGAAATCGGATATCGGATTTTACCTAGTGCAACGTAATATAAAGAGTTATTTGAATACATTTTAGGATCATAAGGGAAATAATAACTATTATTATCAGAATCAAGCGACATTTTTACTACTGCATTTTTTGTGTTTTTAATTTAACCTCATCCCATAAGAAATTAAATAGATTTAATTAAAAACATATTTTTAAATATTTATTACAAGAAAAAACATACTTTAATGTTTTTTCTTGTAATAAAATACATATATTTTAACATTTTTTTTTTATAATATTTATTTCATTTATTATGGGATGAGATTAAATTAAACATAAAAAAATCCAGTAATAAAATCTATAATACATATGTAAATACAAATCGGTATTATAAAGGTATTATAGCATTTATTATAAAAAGTATATAATTTTCACGCCCCATGCTTGACGAAAACTGTAATGTAATAAACAGTAATTATTACAAAAAGAGGAAACCACTTACTCTCAATGTTATTAATAGATGGCACGATCATCGCGGAATTATATCGTATTGTTCGAATCATTTCGGATCCCGATGTTCTGGTCGGTTGGTTGATGGTTGCCGATATTTCACCGAGTACTCGAGTAACTATTGCGTCGGTGATTTTTGTATTCGTTACTTCGGATCCGGACAAGTAACGAGTACTCGAGTAACGAATAGTTACTTTTTTTACACCTCTAGTATAGGTAGATATTGATCCCTTAGATATTGATTAGGAATTTTACACTGAGACTCACCAAAAAGGTGTAAGATTTAGAGCTGGTTTAAATTAAGATCTTTTAGTTGATAAGTTCTGACAAGTTTTTATCTCGTCATTGTTCAGTAGGGAAGGTTAAAATTTAAACAGAAAAACGGAAATGACATTAAAATTAGACCTAAGCCATTTTTTTTTGTGCTAATGCGGTTCAAAAAGGGTTTCAAAACATTTTCGGCCAGATTCTTAAACGCTAGTCTGGTCTAATTTGACAACCAAAAGTTTTAAAATCCGAAAATTCAAAAATTTTCAAATTTTGCATGGCCCCGATGCAAATAAACCTATTTATTTATAACTTTTGTAAAAAAAATAAGCGATTTAAATTTGTGGGAGGTATTCTTAGATAATTAACGGATAAGATAAACTCAAAAAGAATCACTAAATAAGAAAAATAGTGCGGAATAATATCGGTTAAAAATAGGATTGTCGGAAAAAATCAAGAAAATTCGGTTTTTACCCCTTAAATATGCTCCTGGATGACCCATTATCCCTTTATAAGATAGTGTTGAAAAATTGGGAAAACTTGGATAGGAAAAAATCCAGAGTGATTCAAATGTGCCGATGTCGAGGGCTGCTTTTTAACAGTAAACATTTTTTGTAGCTAAATTCTAGTAATTTTTTTCAAAATACTTTTTTTGGGTTTGTAATGACTTCTTTAAACAATTTAAATATGCAAAAAAAGGGAATATTGCTTATTCATTCTGGCAACCCATTCCAAGATGAAAATCATTTGAAAACCAAGCAAATCGCTGAAAGATCAGAATATTTCATAAGTTTTTAATGACGACCAATGCCAGGACCAAAACCTGTTAAAACATTACTGATCTTAATTTAAACCAGTACTAAATCTTAAACCTTCTTAGTGAATCTGAACGTTATTTTTTCTTCTATGAAGTTTAGGGTTAATAGGACCATCTAATATGTATGTTTTCTCCATACAAAGTTTAAACCCCTGTTTCACCCCGCTAGGAGTTGAATTTTGAAAAACCCTTCCTTAGTTAATGCCTGGAAGTCAGTCAAGTCAGTTTCGTCTTTTATCTATATAGATTTAGTAATATCTGGGTTATAAAATAGCCACCCAAATGGAAAACGGTTAGTTGAATTTTTAATACATAAAAGACGAGATTCGTATGGGAAATGACTTTTATTGTAGAACTCTGTTCTACAGTAGAACAGAAATATGAATAAGGTCTGTTGCTTGTCACGTGACAGTTGTCCAGCTGGCTAACTATTGATTAAATTGCTTTAGCATCAAGTTATCCAAGTGCTGAAAAAGTTACCAGCGAGGTAAATGACAATAATGCCTTCAGAAATAGAATTACCATGCACAAGATAGACATACAAATTATCTTGCTGGTAACTTTGCCCGCACTTCGATAATTTGACCCTTAAGAAACAAACTACAGAAAATATACAAGACGGGCAAAATCTGCTTAAAACCAAAATAATCTTTAGACGTCCTTTCATATTTTCGAGTTAGCCCATCAAGAGAGGCATAGCAGAGTCAACGTCGACCTGTTGAAGGCTTAAGAAAAGCGCGGTACGCCGAAGGAAAGGAATTTCGCGTTCGACCCTCTTCGGCCGTCATCGGTGGAATGCAGTGGCCTGCTGAGATCGTGCGGCGTAACACAGGTAGCTGCTGCATCGCGCGGTTTATAACCTCCCTCTGCTCCCCGCTTTAATAGATCCCCCGAGTGAAGACTCTGGCATAAACGCGGATACCGAGGCATGTTAGTGAGGACATTGACGTCCGCAATTTTTTTGCCGTAACAGACATTTGAGCTTTGCATAATCGTTTTTGTTGCTTGCAAATTAAAGAAATAATGCGTTTGAAGTAAAAACAGGTCGTGTCGAATGCAAAATTATGACTTTTAAAGTTTTATCTTGTTGGTAATACGACCTTGTATACGAATATGTAGGCACCTGCATTTTTTTACGTAGAATAATTTCAGGATTATGTATTTGTACATTAAAAGCTAGCAACGTCAAAGTCTACACAGTTTTTTCATAAAAATTTCGAATTCCATTGTGTTGCTAATATCAGAGTCTGACTGACGAGTCAGGTTGCGCGTCTGCACGGTGTTCAAGAAGTGTGCAACAAGTGAAATTATTTTAATGAACTTATCGAAATGTAACACAAACAATTGGTGCATCCCTAAAAACAGAATCAACAGAATGGTGAAAAGTCGAATAACATACAGAGGAAAAACAAAAAATTCAAAATCAAAGAGACTCAAGTTTGTTGTGGCAGTCTATTGTGTTCGTCGAGAAGGCGACTTTAACTCTTCGTACGCATTTTCGACCCTGATGTAAGGAATAACTTGAGTTCATAAGAATCTAGTGACAGTAGTTTAATAAGTACTCGTAATTAAGTAAACTCGTTCTCTTCTTGAATTTTTGCAAATTTCTTATTAGTCACATTATGACACCAAAAAGGCGCGTGTCCGCGTTTTTTAAAGTAGGTACATAATTATGTATCAGCGAATATACTACACGTATCCGTCGTTACCAAAAACCTGTCAAAATCGTAAGAAAAGTAGTCTGTCACCAAGATACATTTTAAGTAGACCAGAATATATTATTTTTTAATTATTCAGCAAACAGAAATATACCTCCCTATCTTAGACGCCTCTGAACATGGCGTGGCAAAGAAAGAAAGACGACGACAGGCTTGGTCTCTCTTCTCCTCTCGCGCCCGTCTTTTCTTCATGTAGATATGAAGTAGGTAGTAGACAACACCGGTAGCTGGTACTCAACTTTTGGAATTTTAAGTGGGTAATAAAAAAGCATTATCGATGTAACTCCAAAAAGCTATAAATACAAAGATGATGCATGCTTTAAGCTCTTTCACTAATGCATGAGGAGGACAACGCATTTAAGTGGGCACATATTTTGGACAAAATACTTAAGTGTAATAGGATTAGATAGGCCTAACGTCATTGTCCGTATATTCGTAATGATATTAAAGACCTTAACAAGCTGAAGGAATGTATAAAGACAATAAAATCACGAGGCAAGTCGAATGTATAAGTTTTCAGTAGAAGTATTAATTTCGAAAGACCGAGAGGAATTTGACCTGTTATTGTGTGCATCACAAGGTCTGTGTTATTCTTTTGTGGCATATTTCGCATTCTTGTAAAAGACAACCCTTAGCCGAGGGAAGGAGTACCTGCCCTTATACAGTGCAGTAATAACACTTTAATGTGACTACTAAAATTTTTAGGCAGAATTATACTGCGGGATTTATTTAAAAGATGACTGACTGATGTAAATTTCGATCGTCTGGTTAATCAGTTAAGGTCTGATAACATTGTTGATAAGTCGTCATTAAAATCTTGAGTCATTTGATTATATCTGTTATTTGCTAGGTTTCCAAATGATTTTGGAACTTGTTGGTAAAATGAATTTACTTCTATTATTATGGAAAGTGCATATTTAAATAATTGCCTCTTTTGTTATAACTCATAGAAAACTTTAGTTGTCTTATTATTTTCCTCGCCAGTTCACACCCTTCACTGTCAATTTAAACTGGGTTTCGTAATAATGAGGGGGGTAGTTTTAGGCAAACTAGAGTCTATTTTCTTAACAAAAATTGAAAGGGTTCCACAAGGATCACTATTGTGATCCTTTCTATCTGTCGTGTTTATTAATAAAGTGGTTTCTTAATTCAACGCAATCACAAAAACGTTTGCTTTAGCTTGACAGCCAAAAATTAATTTAAAAAACGGATCAATTTCATAACAATTAAAAAGAGTTTCTTGCAGCCTCGACATTCCTGAACTGCGGCTCGTGCCCAGAGACATGAGTGACCTCTGGGTATTATTCTTTGAAAACGAGTTTGGATAAGTAGAGACTATAGGATGAATAAATCTTCCAATAATAGAATGTTAAGCTACAAGAATTATAAGTGTACTTATTTTTGTGTTGAAAGTTTATAAATAAATATTCAATTCATTAATGTAAAGGAAAAATAGTTCTCCCTTTGTTTAACCAATTTTATCTTCTTTATAGCAAAACGCGCACCTCTCCGATTGTGTTTTGATATTTGACATGACAGTGATTCCGATAGATTCCCAATTTTGCAATAGACTGTATTTAGCCGCAAGGTCTATTACGTTCAGATTCACTAAGAAGGTTTAAGATTTAGTACTGGTTTAAATTAAGATCTTCTAGTTGATCCGTTATGTTTTGGCAAGTTTTTGTCCTGTCATTGTTTATAAATCGTCATTAAAAACTTTTATTCTGATATTTCAGCGTTTTGCTTGGTTCCCAAATGATTTTCATCTTGGAATGGGTTGCTAGAATGAATTTAGTTCTAGTATTGGCAAAAGTACGTACTAAAATTGCCATTTTCTTTATAAATTTGCGAACAACCTCAGAAACAAATTCATAGTATAAAGCTTAGTTGTCTTATTCTTACACTTGTCGGTTTAAAACTTTTGGTTGTCAAATTATACCGGACTAGCGTTGGAGAATCTGGCTGTTAACGTTTTGTAGTTTTGCTGTTATTGGCACATTTGTCACTTATTTTTGTGTTGTGTTGACACCCATTTTCCGGCAATAATTATAAATTTTAATAGTATATTGACTATTTTGTTGCGTTGAGCATAAGGAAAATAGGAACAATGTAGATTTTTACGTAATCTTCCGAAATTTCCACCAACTTCTGAAAGTTTAGTATGACATTAGTACCATTTAAAGTGGTCCATCATTATGCAGCATAACCCAAAAATCTGAATTGATACTTTACATACCTCTAAGACATCTTGCGCCGTCAGTAAATAATCTCTTAACATTGCTTCCTGGACTCGTCTCCATTCTTGTCTTGGATCTTCTAACTGTGTTGTTTCTGCAAAGGATATTTTAAATTACTATCAACAAAGAGCATATGTCAAGGCTTCTAAAAATATGGTATGCGTCAAAGATTCCGCATTGACATCATAAAATTTTACTATCTTTCATCTTGTTTTTGCTAATATTAATCTTTCTAGAATTTTGTAGAAACCCATTATTTTGCAAACTAAATTTATTTAAACGATATTTAGTAATGACGGCAGTGTGCAACTCAGTGCAATTAAATAAAATATTTGGCGGTAATTTGACAGAATAGGACCCTATATTATATTTTATTATTATTTACACTATAAAAAGGCAACAACTAAAATACAATGACGCCTGTTTGTACAAATTAAATTACTCAGACGGGACGAGGTGACGTGCAAATCTACAGCGCAATCACACCTCGTGAAAATAATAACATTTTTATGGAATGCAATTATAAATCTAAATAACACCATAATATCTCAAAACGCATATTTATAACAGTTCACGTGGGAAAGAAGAAAAAAGAATTAAATACCACATAAATAATTCATAAATGTAATAATTATTCTCTCGTCGTCTTTAATAGCGGATATCGTGTAGCTACTTACCGCCGTACGATGGCGTCCCAGTGAGTTATTAAAATGATTGGCTTATTACTACTGTTAGAATTTAGTCTTGAATATCATAAAGTATGAGTGCAAAAATGCGGTAGTAACCTGTACCGCTCTTGGCGGCAACTGATAGGCGCTGCTGCTTTTTAAATCAATTGTCTGACAGGAAGATTGGTCGCAAATATTATTGAACGAGGCGTTTATTCTTCAGTCAAGATTACGGAATATCGATTACACGCACTACCAACTACTGATTTTATACATTTTTTTACAGCTAACATTGATTAGGTTAGATTATTTGTGGATGAACCTTTTTAGGCGCCCCTTAGCAGATGCATTAAGAGTTCTCTCAACAGATCTAATGAAACTGGTTGTTTTAGGGAAAATAACATGCTCAATGGAAAGGGCACTGATGGAATGTTTAGGGTGAAATAGGTTCACTCTGATTTACCCAGCTACAATCCTCTGACATGTTGCCGATGAATCGCTAGCGTTTTCTTTCCCAGTCTCTTTCTGCCAGCTGATTCAGCTTACTCTCTTTACCGAGGACCTGCCGTAAAGTGATATTATGCTTTTGGAGATTGAACCTACAACCTGCATGTCGCTGTTTGAGATTTTACAATGCGCTGGTAGCTTCATCCTGATCACTGGTATCGATATAGGTTCCAGAATCTGTAGCATCTCTTTTCTGAAGCAAGATAAACATCCCTGGTGTTGATTGTCTTCGGATCTCGCTTTGTTTCTGATTGTTTGTAATTGATTTAACTGTAGCTGAAAGTTTTGGTTTTGCATTACCGTGGTAAGGCTAAATGCCCTAGGAGGATATCCGTTATTTCAAAGCAACCGTTGATGGCACATCTTATCATCTTAGTTTCTAGAACGAGCATCGCTCTTGCTCTTTCAAACCTGAACAAGCGGCAAGGAAACCTTATTAGGTCTAACTTAGACCAGAGCGCAGAGCCCATCCAGAGGGAGTCCAACGTTTTTCGTACTAGTAATTTTAAAGAATTCTTGAAATTATAACACAAACAATCCTTGTTTTTTCGTCATTTTGTTCTTGGAATTTTTAAAAACTTAAGTTTAAACTAGACGAACTATGATAACAGATAAATGCATATCAATAGGTAAAAGTGTTGCTGATGATAGTATGATACACCACTGGTCATTAAATAATAACAAGTGTAACTTACGGTTTATGTGATTGATGTAATAGGGACCAATCTGTCCATCATATCCCTCTTCCCATCCTAGAGGTAATTCGTTTCCTATGCAGTCTGCGAATGTCTGTGGTTTTGTATATCTGAAAAAGAAACATAATTTTACTCAGGACTGCCAAAAATCTGCACTTTAAAAAAGTCATTATAAATGATAGGGAACAAAATGGTATTTGTATGAACTTGTATATTGGAAAATCTAAAGAAGAAACAAACCAATTTTTATGTCCATTAAAGAGAAATCATACAAAAAGTATTAATAAAATTAAACCTTAATGAATATTTTCAAGAAATACAAATGATGAATTACATTCAGCATCCACCCATTAACAAGAAACGCAGAACCTGCTTGTGTTATACAAAATAAAATATTAATTATTAATCATTGCGTACGTGAGAAATTATATTAAAGAATGCAGCCACGCCATAAGAAGAACATAAACGGTTTCAGTGCCCATAAAGGCCGTTGGTTTTTACGTAAAAGAAATTCCTTACAATCCATACGTACACGCAATCATTGCCAGAAATTTCAAATATGCCCCATTATAAAAAGAAGCTATGGCTTACGTACGGTCTATAGCAAAGAAATGCACATTCCTTTAATTCCTAAATTCAAATCTGCTTCGCAACAAGTTTTCTTTTTCATATTATCCATACTGAAACATTTTATTCGTCGGTATATACCAATTTAACATAATGTTTGAAGTAATAAAATATATTAGTGAAAGTTCCACCAGCGCGTATAAATGTGTGTACTAACAATTTTTTCCTAAAATGCGTGTAACACGCTTGCACATTTCAGAGCTCTATTCTAAAATTATAGTTAGGCATGCAGCCTATCCTGGATCATGTATTAGTTAAATTAGTTTACTATATTCAATTTTATCTAAATCATTCAAGTCCATATTATTAATAGAAAATAAATAAGACACACACAGCTTCTACAGCGCATAAATTCGATATTAACTGAAAAAATTGAAAAATTAAAAAAAAAATGCCGAGGTCCATTAATTTTTATTTTTAATTACGCATTTTTTGACATAATAAAATAGTATACAGGATATTACATAAAGGAGTTATGGCGCCATTGATAGTTTTTTAAATGGATTGGTTATAACCTTAAACTTATTCTCTTATCCAGTCTTCTTACGAGTTTCGAATTGAATGGTTCTGTGTAGTTAAGAAAGTTTTGTCAACGACGAAAATGTCAAGTGAAACGCGCCGCAGTTGCAAAATTTCTCCCGACAATTTTTGTTATATTTGTGGAGAATTTCTGGCGAAGTCACAAGCCAGACCATTTTCTGAAAATGTCAAAAAAGGCCTATTTCATGTATTTTGGTGTTTTAATCGGAGACCAAGACAAGCAGTGGGCTCCCCATGTGTGCTGTATCAGCTGTAGCGTGTCATTGGTGCAGTGGATGAAACGGAAGAGAAAAACTATGCCTTTTGCAGTTCCAATGGTATGGCGAGAACCCATGCACCAATCATTTGGACGATTGCTATTTTTGCATGACAAGGACTGAGGGTTATTCCAAAAAAGAAAAGCGCAAGATCGAATATCCGAATTTGCCTTCTGCCATGACCTGTTCCTCACAATGCAGACTTACCGGTACCGACTGCGTCTTTATATTGGCAAGATATTGTTTTGGGAGATAATGGAGATAATAACGCATCATCAGGCAGCCCCGAACCGACCCCACTTTTACCCCAGGTCCCAGTTACGGCGAGGGCGAGACACATTTCATTGTTCAAAGTGAGTTAAATGATTTAGTACGTGATTTGGGGTTGTCAAAGCAACTGTCAGAACTTCTTGGTTTCTTTCTTAAGGAGTGGAACTTACTAGCCAAAGAAACAAAAATTACGACTTTTAGGAAAAGAAATGCCAGGTTTTCTGCATTTTACAATATGGAAAATTCGTTATGTGCGTGTACTGATATTGCTCAATATCGAGCATTCTCCTTGTGAGTGGCGCTTGTTCATAGACTCATCGAAATATAGTTTAAAAGCTGTGTTATTACATAATGGAAATTTAAAACCATCTATACCAGTTGCCCATTCAGACTTCAGGGAGGATTTACAAAATATTGCTATTTTCTTTGTTTCTGGGGCAGTCGTGCAGTGAATGTACATAATGTAACGAAAATTTGGCCGGAAAGGAGTGAATTTCAACCGGCATCTCAAAATGTTAAGTATGTGCCCCTTGTAGACTCAAAAAATGTCCTTTTGCCTCCTCTTCACATTAAACTTGGACTTATGAAAATCTTTGTGAAGGCTACGTATAAAGAGAGTGAGGGATTTAAATACCTAAGACAAGTCTTTCCCCAGTTAAGTGACGCTAAATTAAAAGAAGACATTTTTATTGGGCCACAAATTTGAAAATTGCGGGACGATGGTAATTTTATAGAAAAGCTCACCACGCAAGAACTCAGAGCTTGGAACTCATTTGTAAGGGTAGTGAGGGGATTTTTAGACAACAATATGGATGCAAACTACGAACACCTAGTTAATAAACTTTTAGACTCCTACAAATCGCTTGGTTGCCGAATGTCACTAAAAATTCACTTTCACCATTACCATTTATCATTTTTTCCTGAGAATTTGGGCGCTGTCACCGACGAGCAGGGCGAAAGGTTCCATCAAGATATCCGGACAATGGAAATTTGGTACCAAGGACGATGTGATCCAGCCATGATGGGTGATTACTGTTGGTTTTTGAAGAGAGAAGATGTGACCCCCCATAAAAGGAAAAAATTGAATACATGTGTTTAAAATACATATTTTTGATATTTGCTTTTTTTCTTAGATGTTAATATAAATTATATAGTCGATATACAGGGTTAAAAATCTTGTAAAATAATTTTTTCAGTAAATATTAAACGGTACCGTTCTACATGTGGTTTGTTTAATGTAACACGAAAACCTTACGTGTTACAACTTTTTTTTGACCATTTGCGTATTCAAATAGGTTCATTCTACTACACTATGCTATTCAGCTTTAGGTTACACAAAAAAAAATTGTCGGTCAGTGTTATTATTAATCTAGTTTGTAAAAAGGGCTTCTTGATTATCTCTAAACATGCTTAAATTGACTGAAATGCAAATTGAAATTTTAACGATGCTGGGATATGGAGGTTAGCCAGCTTTTTAATCAAATACCCAGATCAGCATATATTTCAATCTACAGTTAGTAGAATAGAGCAGAAATTTAAAGACTTTGGACATGTAAGAAACCTTCCAAGGTCCGGCAGACTCGCACATTCGGAAGACATAAAATTAACTATTCTTTCGGTAGAAGAAAATCCACATAAATCTACCGAATTGTTAGCTCTCGATAACCACGTTGCAGCAAGTTCTGTCAGA
Source organism: Philopedon plagiatum (assembly GCA_963971165.1). NCBI lineage: Eukaryota > Metazoa > Arthropoda > Insecta > Coleoptera > Curculionidae > Philopedon > Philopedon plagiatum. The sequence goes on along the minus strand of OZ020192.1, from coordinate 119,629,296 downwards.
AACTTTTAAGAATTAATAAATATCATCCCTACAAAATAAAGCTATTACACGAATTAAATGAAGACGATCCGGATCGAAGAATGGAATTTTGCGAAACTGTGATGAATATTTGTCATAACGATGGATATTTCATCCGTCATACTTTTTGCCTTAATGGGGTAGTCAACAGACAAAACTGTCGATACTGGTCAACAGAAAATGCTCATTGCATGACTGGAGCCCACACACACAATACCGACAATCAGCTGGTTTTTTCATTGCTTTGTCCAGCAATCAGTAATTGTGAAAGATTTGCTATTTGAGTTGCTTCTGTAAAACCACTCAAATTCTGAAATCAAATTTCTTATGGCCCTGACAGTCAATCGGAAAGGGTCCTCTAGTAAGCGTACTCAGCTCCCAAGGGCTAACACCAGCCTCGGCGTATTCTTGTGGCCGAATTTATGCAGGACTTTATGTACTGACTTACAAAGTTTTTTTGTCAATAGCTCAAAAGAATTTTGTTGCACTTAGCCGACTTATCTATCTATTTCACTCTTCATAATTTCTTCAACATATTATTTTATGTATTGTATGCTTAATATTTTCACAATATTAAGCACCTTAAAAGTCGATCGATGTAAATCGTGTGTATTGTATTTGCTTTATTTTTATCCAGCGGTTAACATTAAATAGCGGTTACAATTTGATATGCAAAAAGTTATGTATTATGTTAACTGGAATAATTTTGAATAATTATAGTCATTATTCGAAACATTTAGTCACCTGATTTCGAGCAGGTAGTATTATGGGTAAAGTAGTTAACCTATTACATTCGTAAAAGCTTATCCTAGGTTATAGTGTGAAACCTTACGCTCTCGCCAGGTGGATGACTTTTAATCTATTGTTTACCTGTCACAGTGAGCATTATATTCATCGAGGAAATTGTAGTTTCGCTGTATTCTCCGGCATTTTTTTTAATGTTGGTACTTAAAAGAACTTTATTAACATGGATAAGTTTCACATTCCTTGTTAGGGTCATGGTGCTGAGAAAGAAATTCAGTCTGTTTTTCTATTCAATTATACAGTGAGGACATAAAGTATGTAATAAATTCATTATCTAAAAAACGATTCAATTTATGGAAAATCGCTGGGACACGTCAACTGTATTTTTATATTTCACATTTTTCATTATACAGGATGGCTCAAAAAAGTAGGACGTATGTCAACCTTATTTTTTTAAATAGAATACCCTGTATATTTTTACATTTTCGGATTCAATGTAAAATTCTAAACATTTTTCATGTAGCATATACCTATATCGGATAGTTTTGGAATTATACAGGTTAAAATTTTTAATTTTTTCGGACATCTTCATTACTAGAGCACAGAAAAGGAAATAAATATCTAATCTAAACCACCGTATACAGACAAAAGACAAGTAGAATCACTCTCGCTCAAGGTCTAATCCGACCTGCCGTCGTTCGGCCCGCATCCCGCCTTGCTTCTAGCAGGTTGTTGGCTGGTTTTGTATCTCGTATTTCGATGCACTACCCCGACCAGCCGGTGCGTCGGCACATCGCTTTAGATCTCGAATCATCAAACGCCCGACGTCGAGTGCTTCTACTTGTCTTTGTCTGTATACGGTGTCTAAACCAATCTTTCAAATCCTCTAAAATTATCGAAACCTGGCAATTTTAATTTTACCACCGCGTACCGTTTACAAGTATTTTAAACTATACAGAGATGCTTTAAAATGTTGGACATGAGTCAGCTGAATTTTTTAAATATATTTTTCTTATTTTAAACGCTATAGTTGTAAATATTGGTAATACAATTCAGATAGCACCATATATACCTAACCCAGATGTTTTATTTTTATTTTAATGGCGGTTTAAAATTTGAAATTTATCCGATACTTATGCACATAAAACAACAATGAATAAATCAAATATGTTAATAAAGTAGGCTTTGGAAACTCTAAAAGAAATAAAAAAATACATATAAGGACAGCAAATACTTAATACTTAAAACCCAGTCTTGATAAGACCTTTAGCTTCCTCTAGCTTGTCCATGTAGTAAATAATTTTCGGTACCGAAGCTCCAAGAAACACGTAACCTTCAAATTTTCTTAAAATAAAAGTTTGCAAATTAAAGGCAGATTTTTCTGTATGATACCGAGTCATAAAAGAACCGTAATTAAGTACATACCAATTTGTAGTGACTCATGTAGCAAAAATGCCCATACTCATTCTTGGGCTAATAAACTAAACAACTTATTTCCAATTTATTCTTTCCAGTTATGAATTATCACCAATATTATAGCTTCCAGTAGTGACCTAGTGGTCTCGTAATTTACAATTGGCCATCGGAATATCACGAACAAGTTCGGCAACATCGCACCTCCTTCGTCCTACCGTTGTGCGGTTTTTAAATGGACGGATCAACGTACTGTGAAAGACGTACGCGTGTCCCTTGGTACGACCTAAGCGTCCGTCTTTCTGTGGTATGCGAACCTCGAATGCCTTGAAGAACCTTTGTGGCCGCCGAGGTAGTGGTACCCCGGAAGGAAGGTCAGAGAGCGCGGCCGAGTTCAGGGACGCGAACTCCGACATGAGCTTAAATATTCTTGTGGTTGTATTTGGCGTTAGTTGTCTGCAGTCATAAACAAGGTTTTTTTGTAGGCGATAAACTGGCTGCATTACAATATACATATTATAAAAATATATGTAGGTATCTTAATGTATATTCCGAAATCGAAAAAGATCATATTTAAATATTCCAAATAACAGGTATTAGCAATTGCTTAGAATAAAATAATACCTGACCCAAGAATTGACTCATTAAGAAATCCGGTATGTAACCAGCAACGTAGGCAATTTAAAGATAATATTTACGAAACCCGCAGGTTTCTGGAAAAGTACCAGACATTAATACTATAGATGTCTAAATTCTGAATTAATTAAGCAAGTTTTAAAATATTGCTCTAATTTAATTTAATAATATACGAAAGTTTTTGACTATTTATTATTTTTTAACGATTAATAGTGGTTACAAATTTTCGGGTTTCTTCAATAGTAATAATTGGGAGTAATCTGATTCTGCCACACCTAATATTTTGAAACAAAAGTTTTAAGTTTACTGGCATTTTTATTTTAATATCAGCCACTTTCTTATATCTCGATTCAATTCTTTACTAATATTTGTTGTTGGATCTTGTGTTTCTAAAAGATCTACTTTATTGTAATTCGTGATAATAATAAATGTCAGTATGGATAATTTAAACACTGGAACTAGTTGTCTAGAAGAAGAGAAAATTTAATATCTTTGATGTTCTTTAAAGACATTAGAAAACAAACAAAAATGTATCATCATACTTCATTTAACCAGCTTGAAAGAACTGGGCAGTTACTAGGTATATAATTAACATTTCATCCAATATGATTTACATATTTTTTCTAGGCTTACAAGAAACTTTGTTGCATGTGAAAATCCATTAAAGAGATAGATAATAAATAAAATAGTTAGGCCGCCTGTAATTGAGCGCCAACCAGTCGTTGACCAGTTTTATTGCAGAAAATAAAATGATTGTGAAAAAATAGGCCGTTGATCAATTTTAGCTGGTTTCACAGAGACGGGGCACAGAGTTTATCTTAGTTTCTGCCAGTCGTACTTATGAAAATATCTAAGAAGATATAGGAAAGAAGACTACAGTGATATAGGCATCTAATGAGAAGAGATAACGATTATAACAGTAATAGCAATGAGAGGAGAGGTATATAGAACAAGACCACGGCTGTGGTGGGTGAGTGGGTGGTTGGCTGAAATCAGTGTGTGTTCCGATCTTCGCACTACATCCTCATGGACTCATGGCTTATTGTGCAGCCCTATTTTGACAGAAGAGCCCGGTTCATTTGATGAGATCCAGTTCGTTCCTTCGAAGCTTCATATGCGACAGGCTGTCACCGCATTGGATTCCTCCAAATATTTTGAATCTTCTACGAGTTGGTGCTTCGCAGCTGTATATAATGTGTGAGGCGGTTTTTTTCTCTTCACCACATAGTCTGCATTCTATGGGGCCAGTGTGGATTCCTATTCCTTGTAGGTGTTTTTTAAGCTATAGCGGCCTGTCAATAATCCCGTCACTTGTTTTATTTGGGTGCGTGTTAAAAGCAGCATTCCAGTGGTTAGTGCCTTTAAAGGGTTGCCAACCAGTCGTTGACTAGTTTAATTTTTATTGCACAAAATAAAATGCTTGTGAAAAAATAGGCCCTTGGGCGATTTTAGTTTGTTTCACAGAACAGTGCAATGAGTTTGTCTTAGTTTATACCAGTTGTAAGTACAACTGGTATAAATATTTCATAAGTTATGAAAATATCTAAGATATAGGAAAGAAGGCTTACCAGTGATATGGGCATCTAATGAGAAGAGATAACGATTATAACAGTTGATTAAAACGGTTGAAAGCGGTGTGTGTCCTGATCTTCGCACTACAGCCTCATGACAGTCATGACTTATTGTGTACCTCTGTCTTGACAGAAAAGTCCGGTTCATTTGATTAGATTCAGTATGTTTCTTCCAAGCTTCACATGCGGCAGGCTGTCACGGCATTGGATTCCTTCAAATATTGTGTCTTCTACAAGTCGGTGCTTTGCAGCTGTATATAATGTGTGAGACGGTTTCTTCCTCTTTACCACATACTTATACCATATTCATGTCTTTCAGATGCACTCTATCTAATATGTTCTGACGTAGTTAAAATTAACAGTATTTCATCTGTAATAGCCAAGATTACAGAAATTGCGAAACACATTAGACAAAAACAAGTTTTGTATGAATAATTAAGAACAAACAAACTAAAAACAAAAATGTCAAAAGCAGGTGCCATTCATTTGCCTGTGAAAACTTGCTGGTCATCAATTCTGCTTTGTTTAAAGAGCGTTTATAAGACCAAGCTCAGTTTACAATGCCTTGCGGTTAGTCAAGAATAGTGATGTAAGGATACGTATCCAAAAATCTGTTGGATCCGAATATTAAAAGAATCCGGATTATCCGTAACCGGCCGAGAACTTGATTCGGAATCAAAATAAATTCGCATCGGCTGGTTACTAATGCGAAGTGCAAAGAAAAAACGGAATCGGAATCGACTGTAAGCGAACAACACGGTCTGCGATGTGGCATATTTGATCTTATGCTTTCTCTTTCTAATGACCTTTCCTAAAAAAAGATAGCATAGTTATCGGGGTAACGGGTATCATATGGGATGAGAACCATTGGTTAAACTAGTCCCGCCTCACCCGAACCGAATTCAAACGAGAACGGCGCGACGCGGTGCCTTCCTATCCCTAACCTTCGACTTCGAATAATATGATGCCGCATCGACCTACCTAGCCGTGTATCCGGATAGAAAATGTAGTGTTGCATGCATACGTATACATGATCTGTAACCGCTTTCGCGCGGGTCAAGAAATGGATACGTATTCAGATAATTGATACGGATATTAGCTGATTCCGATTCCGTATGATTCGGATATCTAAAGAATACGGATATTTACAACACTAGTCAATAAGCAGCACAAGCACAAAGCAGCCTTGACAATCCGGTGTCCTGGTGGAAAGAACTTTGTTCAACCACTTCATAATCAAAAGTGGCGTCGCGTGTTTTGATGATGCCAGCTTCTTCAGCAGCTACTGAGCGAAGTTCCAGCGTGAACAGTCATACCCACTAAAAAAAGAGAAACACGGTAACCAGTGACAGAGCTAGATTACTCTGTTACTCACGTGGCAGCACATCAATTTTTGCTTTTGCCAAAACTCAAGAAAATGAACAGTCTATTATTCAGGAAGATGAAGATATAAATGAAATAAGTGAGAAATCTGATAGCTACGAGAACAGTAACGATAATAATAGCAAAGAGCTAAATAATAAAAACAGTTCTGTTGATAAAGAAACATTACGAAATATTTAAGAGAGAAGTTTAACCAATGATGACAGTTATGAGGACATGCCTCTCTCCCGATTTGCGTCCCGGAAATAAATGATTTTGACCAATACCAATTTCTTAACAGATTCTCGATATTTTTGCATGTATTTATTTTTATTTGTTTATTTTTGCTATAAATTTTGATTTCCATGATTATTTTTAAAAGATGCTTTCGTCTTTAATAAATATTTTCAATGTTTCCATATATTTTCAATATTTCCGGAAATTTTGCAACACATCTGTGATGTAAGTAGAAAATATTTGTTGTTTGCGGAGAGTTCGTTTTTGATTATAGTGTAATTGGTGTGAATTTTTTATTAAACAATTAAATTTCTGAAAATCCTTACAAGTATTGTATTGTGCCAATATGCAAAAATAACACAGCAAATGCCCCGAACATATTTTTTTTGTGCCAAAAAGTAGCCGAAATCGAAAGAAAATAGTGCAAAGTAAATTAAAAGTTATTATTAAATGTCGCCAAATTTAAGTAAGTAAGCACATTTTGCTATATATTTACTTTCATGGTATAATAAATCCTAACAAAAGTTTGAAGACAAGTGAGGTTATGATTTACCACTGTCAAAGTATAGCGTAAGATAAATAAAAGGAAAAGGCTTATTTGGAGCTTATTAGCTTATAACATTATCTTAAACAAATACCTTTAAGCTTTTACTTTAATCTCTGCAGATTTGTAGAAAAATAAGCCCTAACTGAATTTACTTTCGGCCACGAAGAAAACAGAATAGGTTTGTTAGCCCGCAAACAGTCTTCTTAATTAAATGTAATGTTTCTTATCCACAAAAGTTCTTAATCTTCGGGAAATAATCAAGAAAATAAATTAACACTCGAATTTACAGTACACCGGCCATAATAACACTTTTATTTACATGTAATGTGAAGTCACAACCAGTAGCGTCGCGATTTGCAAGTTTCGAAATTTCTACGAAAATTTCTAATATAATTTTTTTCTTAATAAAAACCAAAATAAAACTACCACCATAAATATTTAATCAAAAAAAAAAAAACATGTCAGGTTTATTTGTATTGTAATATGCATATTTCCTATTGATTTCAAAATCATTTGCAAGCAGGTATGCACAGAAGCCATTGTTAGGACTTATTAAATGGGTAAAGCTAGAGGAAGTCGTTCAAAATCACAGGAAATTTCAATTAAATCGGCTAAGGTCCCATTGGAACAAGCTGTGGCGACACTCTGGGTCATAATAATTGTATTTGTTGATCATCAAATCGCATAAACTCTAAGCTGCATTATTGACTTTTAACCTAAAATCTCGAAGACAGTATTTACAATAATTTCAATTTGTAGCTTTTATAACGCACCACGACTTTTTTTTGGTTACAAAGACAAGCACAGACACAAATATTTTAGTTTTGACATTAAACAGAAAAAAATGCAATTAATAAACATTGATACCAAGTCAAAATTCTTCAATTATTTCTTTATCCAGGTACACAAGATAAAGTTAATAAATTAATATTTACTTTAGATTTCGTTACTGAGCATCAAAAATTGTTATGTTTATTTTGGATAAATCAATAAAAAGATAAATGAACTGCCAACAACAATAATACTTTTTTTATTCCTTTTGAATCTCATTGTTAAGATGGACTTTAGATCAGAGTTAAATTTTGACTGATTACTTACCTTCTTACTAGGAATTGATAGGTAAATATATACATATAATTGTGGGGTATTCACTATTCAGACGAGATCTTACTTGGTCAAAGTGATAAAGGGCCAACCAGAGCCGAACGACTCTTCACCACAATAGAATATCAAATATTAAAATCTGCTTAATCCATGGATTTATTAAGACTGGATAGGGGATGATTTAACATTCTTTGAAGCCAAAACAAACCATTCTAAACGACACTGTAAACACAATTTGTAAACATTGGCCACATCTTATTTTACCTTGTATTTTTGTACAAAAAATACGTTAGAAGCATTACAAGATTTACTAAAAGTAATAAAAGCCCCAAAATATTTTATTTTTCTGCTAAATAATAATACATTTAAGTTAAAAAGGTTTTATTGTTTATAGGTTATGATATTTCTAAAGGTCCTTATTTAAAGTCGCTCCGAGTCATTTATAAATCTATATAAATCTATAGGTCGCACTTTTTCTTTTCTAGTTCATTAGACAAAGACGTACGTGTAACCGAGTGTTCAGACCGAGGTTCAGCCGTTTTCCTAAACAACCAGCACAGACAGCAACACTTCTGAGCTCCAACACTCCAATGCTATTTTATCTCTTTCTACTACCATTCTTGATTCAATTACGTAGTAATTCATCTTGTCTATGAGTAATTCGTAGTTCGTAAACTCTTCTACCAAGTAGAATAACAAACAACAAAATATAAGGCTTCACGTTCGATACGCTCACAGTATACGGACATCGAATCCTTATATATAATAAAGCCATGGCTTAATCTCAATAACTAATCACAAAGCTTCTTCATCCTGCTGGTAAGGAAGCAAAAAATATTGTTATTAATAGTCAAAACCCAAGATTCGTAAACAAAAACATAAAAAACTTTATGTAGGCCCCAAGAACGTATAATGTTCTTTTCGAAGGCATCATGCAGCTGTCAAAACACTAAAGGAACAAAAACATAAAATATCTGTCACGGATTATATGCATACCGTTTTTTGTTGGGTATTTAAAATTCTTCGGTTTGATGAGGGTCTATATTTAAGTCATTTATGGTTTTATTTTCCGAACTAAATTCTTTGGATGCTTCAGTCTAAAAATATAGGTATTGTCAAGTCTAGCAGATGTGTGGGTAATAATGTGGAAACATAAAATATTAAAATAGTGGTAGGACTACTACAGATTTAGTGGTTTGTTAAATTTTTATAGTTCGCACTTGGGATTATTTTTGTAATGGTTGAAAAAGAGTTTGATTGGTAGAGTAGTTTGCTGTCAAAAAAACTTCCATAATGGGTTTCGAGTGGTCAGTGGTAAGGCAACATATCCTTGAGTGTTCTTGAATTTTAATCCATATTTTTGATTGATAACACAATAATTACCTGATTTATATAGAAACATATTTTGGCATACGCTGTGTTCAGGTTTTTAGGTTAAGACGGCTGCAACTGCTTCGTCTGGAGCATCACTCTGAACAGGTCAACCACAATTGAGTCACACTTGCGTGGGTGCCAGGAGACAGAGTTATACATTATATGAAGAAGAATAAAAATGCAGATGCCTTAACAAGGATCTGTAGCAGCTTTCACATGCCCTAAGCCCGTTTCTGGAATACCAAAAACCCTGACAGAACTACATCAGTCATACTGGAACCGCATTCTGGGGCAAGGACAATGCAAATCAGTGCGGAACTCGCCGAACAAGGCATTTAGGCCCTGAAATTTAACAATAACTAATTAAGGTTGGCATCAAGATGAACCCTTGTGCAGATTATGTAATGAAGAATAGGAGACTAGATATTATACGCGAATACGAATAGTATTTAGACTTTTTGTCGTGTGATTTATTATAATAATATTCCACATACTTAGTTGTGTATGTTCATTCTTCTTGCATACGCTAAAGAGTTGTTTTCGAAGGACCGAAGAATTTAAATTCCAACGTTGCGTCAAAACGCCCAATACTAGAACCTGAATTCATGGCTGCTTATCATCATAAAAAATTCAAAAAATCTCGCTGAGGTTACGGCAACAGCGCTTCGACCGTCACCGCATTCCGATGGTACTGGCGTCTCAGTCAAGGCGTCTCCTCTCTCGCTCTGGCACGCATCATTTCTGTGTATTACCCAGGCTAAAAACGTAGCGACGAGCGATTCTCAATAAAAAATGCAGATTCCATAATAAATCGAAGATGCCTGATGTTTTTGCTAGGTATTAGATAATAATATATGTAAAACAGGCCAGACAAAAACGAATTTCATGCATCAAGAAATTATTTATTAAAAGTTCTTCATTTGGTTTCAAAACTGTAATAGAATTAGTTCCACAGCCTTAGATTTTAAAAAAAGTTTCTTCTTATTTTCTCCAAATTTTAGCATACTACCTTACTGAAGTTGCTTATCTGAAGCACCGAACATCAAAGTCTATGTCTGAAGTCAGCTGCAATTAGCTGATTTTTAACGGGGAAGAAGGGCTCACTAGGAGACAAAATTGATAAAGATGCCAAATTACACGATAATGAAGACAAAGACAAAACGAAAACATTCCACGTTATAGTAGTTAGCAAATCAGCTGAAGAGGACGCCACGTTCTTGAGTCGCCAATAGCTTACCCATTAGTGAAATCCAACCCACTCTTCTCGTGGGATGGCATACTTCACTTTGATTTGCATGTTAAACTAGAAAACCAATTGTTGTCGATGATAACATTAAGGCCAGTTCAAAGCAGTTGCTATTCTTTTTTTGCTTGTTTGTTCTTAGTTATGAAGCTGATAGTCGAAGAATACGAGAGGTAAACCGAGAAACCACAATTTAGTTATCAAATATGTATGAATGTCCTCAAGTCATAGAAGCCATTTCGGTAAATGTAGGTTGACCAGATCGGGAACGAAATTTACAATGACGACATGATAAGATTATATACCTATTCTTTTATTCCGTATCCTCCAGTTTTGGGGTTGAAAGGAAGAAAGTCTCTTTTTATATTCTGCGCTTAACCCTACCTCTGTGCCAAATTCTAGTACGGGAAATACTTAGAACTTTTGATGAATGAGTATCAGAATAGTTAATCTTTGGATTTGATTAACATCGAAAGTAAAAGAGTTGGGAACATGAAATTAAGAGTCTTATTTAAGATTGCTGGGGAAGAGTTCCCCCAGAAAGTAAATTTGAGTCGTCGAATCTTCTCCAGTGCAAAGATATGGGGGGGGGGGGGGGCTCAAGGTACCGAATTGCTTCCAGAAAAAGGCGTCCGGTAGTGGGGGGCTCGAACTTGGCAGGGGCACTATCGTGCCCCCAGATTCGCCAACACTATAATGATTACTTTGACACACGCAATGAATGTGAACAAGCTATAGTGGGAGTGGGTATGTATGCAGCTGGAACTTCAACGCGTGGACAAAATTTTTTGTCGTATCAGAGAATTACCCGCACGTCGTTTGTTATTTGTTACAATTTATTATTATAGTGAATGTATATACGGGCGTCGTACATAACTTTACGTATTGCCAATGACCTGGCACTATTGGATAAACCAAATGAAGTTATGCATTTAGTTTCTTTTCTGAGAAAAAAGTTACCATCGCTATCGTCAAAACAGTAACAGATGCTGTATAATATAACCACAATCCTATCTCGTCATAAGGCTAAATTCCTTGTACCTACCTAGTAACTGGAGAACAGAAGTTAGATTGTTTTGATATTTTAGCCAATTTAGTCGAATTACATTCTAATGCCAAATATTTTAAAAGTTGTTTTAATTTAGGTTTAGTGTTTCAGATAGTACCGAGGATAGTATGTACTGCATTCGCCACATCATTTACAGGAATTATCTTGAGAATCTAATACCTGATAGACGGCTAGTAAGGACACTTCTGCAAGTTTTGTAAAAGAAAATTATCTGTAAACTGTATTTATCCAGATGAATTAGTCAGTTTTGTAGGTTAAAAGCTGATGTTTGTTGGTCCATATTAAAGGCCTAGTTTTTTATCGATGAATTAGGATTTTATTTTCAGGCTAATGGTTTTAAATGCTGTAATGGAACTCCATGAATTTAAAATACCCAGTTATTGGAAGTCACAAAATGTTTTGTAGAAACTGTGTTAAACCTAAGATGATAACAACACTGATCTTCCAACTACATATTATATCGTAAGAAACTATATGATAATAGCAAATTTGACTTAGTTAAATAATATGTTTACAGATGATGCAAAGTTTCACTTAGGTCGTTCAAGAAGACTTGTTGCGCTGAACTCGAATATCGAAAATATTAAATACTTGGTGACTGGAAATATTAGTCTCGTAGACCAGTTTCACTGTGTAAGAACTTCCTTATCTAGCTAAGTTAACGGAATCAAACTATCAACATTCTATATTATAGAAATCGCATGTTTAAAAGTCTTTTGCAAAAAATTGCCATATCCTGAACAACATTAAGATTGTATAATATACCTTACCAGTCTTTTAAGCTAGCTTGACTAAGCATAATAAAATGCCGTTTTCTTTATTTTGCTGATTTATACAGGGTGTTTCCTGTATAACCTAAGAAATTACAGGATGGGATTTGTGAAATGTTATATAGAATAATTTCTCCAAGAACTTTCTTTTTTTTTTATCTGACATCCCACGTAGACTTCAAGCCTAAGTACTAACATACCGTGGGTGTCTGACGAGAAGGGAAATGTAGTCTATTGACACGGGATTTGAAGGATTGGAGGTTGGGATGAGAAATCATCTGCAGGCAATTTGTTCCATAATCTGGAGACCCTAGGTATGACTGAGCGAGACGTGGTCTGTTCTAGGCCTTTGTAGCTGGACAGTAAAGGGATGCATACGTAACGCGCCTCTTGTTGTTTTGTTAGGGATATTCAAGGGGGGAATAATACCGGCTAGTTCTTCAGAGCAAAATCCGTGGAAGTAGCGGTAGAAAAGGGATAAATCGCCTACAGCGCGGCGATGAGCGAGAGAAGGGAGTTTTCTCGTGAGGGCTGGGTCATTGATAAGTCGAATGGTTCTTTTTTGGATAGACTCAAGGATCTTAAGTGTCGAGTGTCTGCAATAATATAGCAGGAACGTTGACATTTTTAATGTGGAATTACTGAAGTTTGTTTCTTTCTACGTGGATAAAATTGTATGTATATGAAGGCATAATTCAGATCCTTAAGAAATTTTACATGGCAAAAAATGTGACCATACAAAATAAATTTTTAAATGAATTAAATATTAACTTTATGAATGAAATCCCCAGCATAAAATGAACTGGGGAAATACCTTTATTTTGTTAGGTGTAATAATATTGTAAATTAATTAATCACTTAAGATAACTTTGCCAAAATATAAGTTAATAAATTTCCAATTATTTATGGTTTTAATAAAAGTAAAATTAAAGTTTTATGGTTATATGGATATAGTTAAAACCTTTTTTATATTTTTAGGTGATTACATTACTAATGCTTCTGTATTGTCTATATTGGATAATAAATTATTTTAATTGAAATATCCGATAGCAAACTTTCAGCTATTTTTAACATCTGTATATATATATATATATATATATATATATATATATATATATATATATATAAGGTTTGTTTAATTTAAAGTAAAGTAAAATAGACTAAACAACTACTGGATTCCATCTGGAATTTGTAACTTATGTGTGGTCCTGTATTCTTACTTCCATCGTTATTATATTAATGACGAGGATAACCAAAACACTCAAAATGCTAATAAAACTGATAAAAATGGCTATTAAACAACAATTCTATAATATTGCATATCATTAGGAAGATTACGAACACTGAAAGGAATTCTAGCTAAAACCGTATCGAATTGTATGCCAAGTATGTATGCGGACTGCACGAATAGTGTCGAGTTTCAGATAACCTTTCCGAAGGCCAATTTAACAATCTGTGGCCTATTATAACAGTGCTTTTGACTCTCGACCATTTAGATTCTGGAAAAAAATAATACCAGGAAAGCGTTTTTATGATGTCAAGAATCTCTATTGCTTTTAATTACATGTTATATTGAGGATTACTGTTTGGTAATATAATTTTAGTACTTATATGTATTCCTTGCGAAACAGCGAAAAAGTCTCCAATTATTGTAAGAATTTCTGTTTGTCCAAAAATTACTAATAACGGAAATATTCAAATCAGTAATAATTGGAAGCGTCTTCATAGGTTGGTTAATCACAATGGAACTGGCAGAAAAAAAAGGCAGTGAAAGTTCAGATTCTCTGGCCAATCGCCACGTGGATCTGCAGCTAAGTTTGTGGGTCCAGAACTAGAACTTCAACTGATAAAAACTCTAGCACCCAATGGCTAGGTAGTTTGACATGGTGGATCAAATAAATCAGTCTTATTGGAACCACGTATACATTCAGTAATTAAATGAAGAAGTTTTAAAAGAGAAACCATTTAAGGCTTGCTTCTGATGGGTCTGATAGAGTGTGTCGATGGATCCTTAAGAAAACATTCTCACATGATCAACTAGTAATAGACTACGAATAAACCAATTGGGTTGATTTTTTTATTGGTAAATTTTAATAATACACATTACTTAGGTATCTATTTTGATGTGCAGAAAATAATGTTTACATGGGAACTCTAGATTTTAAAGATTCCGTCATCTGATGATGAGTTGAGGCACTAGGTCACGCAAGGGACATTTACACATACAGACATTTTAACTGAACCATGTTTTCAATATCCGGAAGTGATACATGGTTAAAATCTGTCTGAAATAAAAGGGTGGAAGCTCTGGACAGCTGCGGTGCTTTTTTACTCTAGAATTTACAGCTACAACACGTGGAGAGATTTTGGAAATATTGTGCTATCTGTAAATCAATACCCACCAAAAACATACAAATGTAATGTATGTAAAGAAACAGGCCAACTTCTCGTCAGGACTGTGTGTTTTGATACCTGAAAAAAATAACTGAAATGTAGAAATTATGCCAAGTTCCATTCATACACGTTATTAGCAGTATTTTGATAAGCACAGTAAAATGTTGTGTGAATTGATAAATTTACAGACCAAACTTGGCAAGTTTTCAAGGGTCTCAATATTGCTCAGTTCTTTAATGAAAACTTGCCAAGTTTGGTCTATAAATTTATCAATTCACACATTATTTTGCTGTGCTTATCAAAATACTGTTACTAACGTGTAGGTATGGAACTAATTTCTACTTTTCCGTTATTTTTTTTTTTCAGATAACAAAACACACTGTCCTGAAGAGAAGTTGGCATCTTTTTTTATATGTTTGTTTTTGGTGGGATTTCATAACTTTTTGTTCAGATACTTATAAAACCAAATGATATTTAGTTACAGCATCTAGAATGTCTGTTACTGGCATTTCATTCTTTTATTATTTTTAGAAACTGACTCGTTTCCTACCAAGTCACTCTTCTTTTCACGGAAAATGTGTCGGGTGATTGTGCCTTTGCAAGATTTAGACGTATTATAACTGCATGGTTTTAATTTAGCTTAGTTTCGTATAGTAAATAATCCGATACCGACTGCCTGTGCTCCGTAATTTTCCAAAGCAGAAGTCGCTATTTCATGTCAGAATCCGCCATGATTGGATTTTCCGCCATTTTGGATTTTTATTGATTTTTGATTGTCACCTTGAACACTATCTATGTTCCAAATTTCAAAGCTCCAGCTTGATTGAAAGTACTCTAGATTTATGATGATTTATCAGCCAATGAGTCAGTGAATGCCCAAAATTGTGTTTTCTGAACAGTCATATCTTGGAAACTGTTCCACCTAGACATATGAAATTTGGAATACTGCTTCTTTTTGGTAACCTTAACCCCCCTGAATTCAGTCCTATATCGTAACTAGCCTCCACATAGAAGGGAATGAAAAGGGTTCGAAGTGGTTCCTGGCGCTTTGATTGAACTATGCAGTAGTGGTTTAGACAGGGTCTGTATAAAAAGAGAAATAGGATTCTTGGTGGGACGGCAATTTGGTTGTTACTACATATACAGTTTGATCATCAGTCTTCAGAATTTGGAAATAGTGTTGAAGAAGAACCTTATAATCAACCTGCGTGTATATGCATGGTAGTCTACTGCAACTTAAAGCGTCACTAATAAGTACTTTCATACACTTTTTTAATCATATTAGTGGCCATTAGCACTGCCTTTCGAATAAAAAACAGACCTGTTCTCTTTTTCACATTATGTCGAAAGCTTATATAAATGAACCATGCGTCGTCGCTATTACAAACTCAGACAGTTGTACGCCAAGAGTTAAATGGGTTGCTTCTAATTTCATAAATAAATAAGAATTACGTATTGGTTCTTTTAAAATAGCTTTGCTCTAGTGATGCATGACCAATCACACAACAAATATTTACAACACAACAGAATGATAAATGATTCATTTAAATACTATGTCTATAACGGACATTCTAAAATTGCTAATAATCCGAACATATCTGTCTACTAAGCCAAGGCAATAATTATTTCTAATTAGTGGTTACTAGAAAATACAAATAGTTGTTTAGATTAAATAAATGCGGTAAAATTGGGAAATCTTTGGAAATTTCCTTTTTAGATTTATCTTTTTGATTAGTTTTTTCAACAATTACACCACACGAGCGTGGGTCATGGAAGATGCCAGCAGATAAATAACTTTTTATTAATAGAATACGTATGGTTCACTGTTATGTTGAAAAGACCTACCAATCGAATACTGCCACATCTTAAATTGTGTCTGAGCATAAAGATATCCTTGAGGACCCCATAGAGAAAGGTAACATTAGCACCGCTTGACTCGTATGGCTATCGGGACACTCTGAGCCAGAGTAACATGAAAGCGGGATCCGCCTGACCAGTATGGGGCCCTAATAGGCCCAATCCATCATCCCCGTTTAAAGAGCAGTTGAAAAAACAGAGCCTTGGTGGTTGATGACGCGGAATCTTCATTGGGTCAAGAGAAGGCCATTATAATGCATATTTTGTAGAAACGTCCGATAATTATTGTTAAGATAAAATAAATGTAAGACGCTCATCATCATCCATCGCATTGAATCATCAGAAGATGAAATCGCTACATTTTATCATCCTTGGTAGTTTTCGATTTGTAAGTATATCAATTACACTAATAATAGACCATAAATTACAGCTTAATATGGTAAAAACGGCACTATCTGGTATTCAAAAGAGTTCCAGTTCATACGTTCCAAGATCCGAGTTCGTCTTTTATTTAACACTCCAAGTTTAGAATGCTAAGTGCTGTTCTAATTGTTATTTTATATGTGTACAGTATTGTATGCAAATTTGTTTGCAAGAATAAATACCAGTGTGATAATATGTTTTGCGCGGCGTAAATTTGCATCTTAGACAGCAAGGCGCAGCTCCATACTGAATTAATTCATCAATCCTCTTTTTTGTACTTTGTAGCATGTAAATTATCGAATAATTCGGGTGATATGTCTGTTTTTAGCGTGATACCATGAAGGATGGACCATTGGATAAACATTTGGGAATGTTGCGTTCGATGGTAAACCATTTGTCTTCAATGGGTCATAGGTGCTAATAACACCCAGGAGTTTGTCCTCTGTGATGACAAAAGTGTCAGATTATAACGACTCGATAAAATACTTCAGATATAGCGATATTTGATTTGTTCTTGCACTAGTCCGAGTTTTTGACACGGAATTAAAAAAGAACTTGACTCTGATAGCGTAAAGTTAAACAACGTTGTAAAAATGCATTTTTGACCGATTCGCGATAATATGTATTCTTGGCAGCCTTCTTTGTATCCATCACGTAGGTAGATTGCAGTGTCGTAACAATAAATTTTGAATCCATTAGCAATGATCTATTACTAGATCCTGTCAAGGTGACAGTGCTAACAATGGAATTAATTACATTTACAACACAAATCTGAAAGATCTTTTACTTATCTTCGGCCGGGTTTATCCAACTTCTTAATTCTTAATTCCTAACTCATAAGCAAGTTCACAATGTACTATTAAGTGACACTGATTACCCAGTTTCTTAATTCTTTATTCTTTATCCTTAATTTTTAAGAACGACCTTGAAAGTTGCCAATTTTTAACTTTTACGAATTACGAATAAAGAATTAAGGAAATATTAAATGCGCATGCGGCTTGTTCAGCTGTTTTAGACAGATCTTGACAAATGACATTGTTATCCGGGTTACTTTGACGTTTGGTGATGGACGACAGTCTGTGAACGTAAAAAATTGTTTTAAATATTGATGCGGTTATTTTGTGACAAAAATGAATTTGGAAGATCAGTCTTCTTTAATAGATATTATTCAGGGATTTCCGAATCTATGGAACAAGAAACATTGGAAAAATTTGGAAAAAGAAGAGATAAAAATTAAGAATAAAGAAACTGGATAAACCTGATCTAATAACTCATTCAAATTTTACGAAACGCTTAAGAATTAAGAATTAAGGACTAAAAATTACGAAGTTGGGTAACCCAGGCCTAAGTCACACAACAAGCAAATGACAACTGCCAGAATCAAATATCAACCAATTTTAAAAGTTCGGTCTACTTATAATATTTATATAACTAAATTAAATGCCTGTAATTCCTATAATATCATCTTTCAAAATAAACTATTTGTTTTCCGAAATACTTATTGATTGATCGTTGAATTCAGAGTAAACTTTTAGAATATCAATAAGTGTGTTTTTGGGTTTTCCGCGCGACGTTTGTTATTGCATAAACGTATAATCCTTTAATTAATTCAATACATTTTGGCAAACCTGCTGTATTGGTGACATGGCTTATTAAATCCACTGATTCTTCCAAATTTTATTTAACGAATTTTTCCTTAAATTTACAATGTCAGCCTTTCTTTTACCATCTTTTTTACCTGATACCTTCAAACCGTTTTTGTCTAGTTAATATTTTAGCATGACTTTTTGGAGGTCAACTATAAGCGACAAATTCTTTCCAGTCATTTCCCCAATTGTTATATTTGTTCTCCTTGCCTATTCATGTTTTCATTCATCATTATTGGTTTTTCAGCAAAAAGTGTCATTTCCGCATACCCGGGCCTTTACTCCGACTTGGAAGATGTTTTTATTACTTTTCATTTCCTTGGAATTAACAGTATATAATTAAATTTCGTCATTTTATATAAAATCATCATCACCCACAAAGTAAACTTAGAAGAAGTAAAATATAAAAAACCTTAATGCTGAGTTGTATATTTCTACCGTTCTCATAATATCGAATGTGACACTTTCGGTTGGGCAATACAGCCATTGACAATTCTAACTTTCACAAATGGAAACGCAATATGCATACATATCTAAACGTTTATGTTGCCACTGGCTGTACAATTATTTCAGCTCGAAAAATAGGGAATATGAAAAAATAAAGACAAAATGGGTAAGAATACCAGAGGAATGGCACAGGAGACCACCTAGACATAGCAGGACAGCTAGACATCCGTTGTGGCTACTACGTGAAACTGAACTAACTAAAATCCTTTTTAAAAGTAAGAACAATAAGCAAGAGCATTGATATGACTCTTCTTACGTATAGTTTGATTCTTGATTGCATGATGGTCCAAACAACAACAAGGTTTCTGTTCTCTAAAACGAATGTTACATTTAAAGTTCTGACTTGTAATTCTTAATCTTTCTCTTTGATCAGCATTGGGCACAAGTCAGCCACAATAAGCAAGATAATTGATGATACCACTCTTCTTACGTATAGTTTGATGCTTGATTGCATGATGCTCAAAACAGCAGCAAGGTTCCAGTACTCTGAAACGAATATGTTACATTTAAAGTTCTAACTTGTAATTCTTAGTCTTTCTCTTTTGTCAGCATTGGGCACAAGTCGGTCACAGTAGTACACCAAAAACTGGTCGCAGTCAAATACATCATCCCATTTGAATTTGACTGATCAGTATGTCAGCGTATATAGTTACCAAAAAAAGCCATTTAGTTCTGTAAACAAGCCGGCTTTCTACAGCGTGTACGACGATCTGGATATTTGACATTCTTTTAGATAACAAAAAGTGGTTGGAATAAAAGTCTCAAACCAGTCGAAATCAAAGTGAATATCGTGAATTTAACATACTCTATTTAACCGGGTTCCTCTTAAAAAAGCATTCCTCTGTTCTCGGCATTTAGCAGTCTCACTATTCCACTGTTACTATATCTGTTATTTAAAATTATTTAAATCAAGCAACCTCTCCAACAGGAATGCGTCCTGTTTGTGTTTGCTTTGTGTGTAGATTTATTAATTGTGATGTTTTAGAAGCAGATGCCAAAATAGCAGAGCATAAATAAAGCGATAAAATTTCACTGTGTTCCCACACACAACACGGTATTTCCGACGCCATGCTGTCTCTTTGAAAAAGCATTGGGAAATATTCATTTTAACCCTATTATTAGATTACCTTTGTGCTTTCTGGAATCTGTCGGTAGTGCAAATAAATTCTATTTTCGAATTACACAAATTACTCGGAAAAAATCTAGTGTAATATGTTTACCTTCTTGGTAGGCTCGGTCTGTGTATTACTGTATTACTTCATTTAAAGTTACTGGAAAGAAAAGTACGTCTAAACAAATAGTTTTTACTTTTGTAATCATTTAAAAAAATCCCAGTTCAGTTCTGACAATATTTTAACGTTTTGCTTATACGGATTTTTTAATACATATAATATACATACATATACTCTAACTCAGACCTCTCAAACTTAGATAAGGAATTTTGTAGAAGAAAATTTACAGTACCTAGGCGTTATTTTCAACAAAATGGTCTATTAAGCGTACTTAACAATACATTTGTTGGACGTTAGATTAGTAGCCTCTTACTATGGGCGTCAAGATCACCTAACCTAAGTCCCTGCGACATTTGGGGGGGGGGGCTAACCTGAGCACATCTGTTGTTGATCTCCTGAAATTTATTTGTAATTCTAGCCCATATGTCTTCTAAATTTTAACGAGGGGATTTGAAAATCTAGTTTTTAATGTGTGGCCATAAAAAAAAGTCGCACGGCGTATGATCGCAGGACCGTGGTGGCCACCTAACTGGCATATTACGACTAATGATTCGGTCTTCCAAGACTTCTTCAAAAAAATTTAAATTATCAAGAGTTACGTGAATTGGTGCGTCCTGCTGGAAGTAGCCTTGTCGCATCTCTTCGTCGTCGAATGCGTTTACAAAATTTTCTAAAATGTCATTACTGTATCGCGCCGAATTGAGAGTCCCTTTAAAACAAATCGATCAATTCGATATGGCCGCCCACACGCCAACTTTCTGTGAATGCAGAGGATTCTCTATAAAGAAATGTGGATTTTTAGAACGCTACATTCTCATTTGTTGACAAATTATATAACCAGAGAGGTAAAGCCATTCCTCGTCAGTAAAAAAGGATTTTTCAAATACGTTGTCAGTATTAGCAAATTACCCATAAACCACTCTGAAAATTGCATTCGCTCCGCGGCTTGTCGTTTGATAACAATTCTTGGACTGAATTTAGACGATAAGCGTGTATATGCAGGTAACATTTCGAGTTCGTAAATTTGGCAGACTGAAAAGTTAATTGGGTTTGATTGATTTAAAATTGATTTTCTGACGATAAAACTTTTTGACATACATGTTTTTTGCTTCATTTACTTGCTGCCTTAAACGCCGAATAGGGGTTTGTGAGTGTTCATTAATAATTTGCCTCAATTCTTCTACTTTTTGCACAGTGCGAACTTTGGATTTCCCATTGCCTTCCTTTCTATTCACACTTCCTGTTTCTCTAAACAAAGCTACAGATCTAGTCAAAACTGGTCGAAATCCCTGACTATGTGTGGAAATTCTGTTTGAAAATCCTGAATGGCGTCCCGTGTTGAATAAACCCACTGGCCATCAACCCTTCTACCATTTCTAAAGTAACTTTCGATCATAAAAGCCTTTTGTTCTGCCGTGATTACCATATTTAATTTTCTTAAAAAATAAAAATTTCAGAACTTGACCGTTCTATTTTTCATTCACCATTTTACCAATGTTACCTTTCAAGAGTAATAGTTTAAGACAGCCTGATTCCACGGCATACTTTGAGGACGTTTTTTTCTTTTGATCTTATGTTATGTATATGCCCAGAGATCTTACAATAATGGTTTTAAAGGTTGTCACGAATTATACGCTCTATACCACGAGGAGTGTGTTAAGCCGCGTACAGACCAAGTCCCAATCCAAACCAACGCCAACTCAAACGAATGTGAAGCCGCGTACAGACCGAAGTTCCAACGCACACCAAGGCATGTGACTAGAAATTCGGAAGCATGTAAATTGGTGTGTACGGCGTTGGCGACATATCCCAACGCATTCCAACGGTTTCCAAGGCGACCGTTGGCGTTGGCTTGCGTTCGGTCGTTGAGCGGTACTTCAAAGAGATGTTTGATTTGGTGTGGACGAGATTTGAATGTTTTCAGTCGTTGGCAAGTATTCCTCGGGTCTGTGCGTTTTGTTTTTGACAAATATTTTGTTTATTTCGCCATTTGATATGAAATGGACATGATTTAGCCTTAAACTAATTGAACTATACCGGGATAACCCTATATTATGGGATCCTAGCAATATAAGTTATAAACTCTCCAAAAAGAAGATAGATATTTGGCAAAGCATTGCTACTGAATTTAGGTGCAAGGTTGCTGAAATAAAGAAAAAAATAGACAGAAGGTTCTGAAATGATCACTGTGATCACTCCGAAATTCCTCCAGCAACTTACTTGTGTTATTAATACTTTTCTGTTTTTATATGGTGTTGTCATCCACCAGCGTCTTGGTCGACGTTTATTTTTCTTATTGTTAAGTAAAGAATTTACAATTAAAAATGCGGCACTTTTACATAATGACTCATCACTCATCATCACTAGATGACATATTAAAATGCCTCTTTCCGTAGAAAATGACCGAACCGTATCCAACGGTATCCAATTCGAAACTACAAACACGGTGTGGACGACATCGTAAAATGCTTTCCAATCGTTTTCAATCCCAACGCCTACTGGCACATTCGTTGGAGTTGGCGTTGGTTTGGATTGGGACTTGGTCTGTACGCGGCTTGACAGTTGGCGTTGGGATTGGAAACGATTGGAAAGCATTTTACGATGTCGTCCACACCGCGTTTGTAGTTTCGAATTGGATACCGTTGGATACGGTTCGGTCATTTTCTACGGAAAGAGGTATTTTAATATGTCATCCAGTGATGATGAGTGACGAGTCATTATGTAAAAGTACCCCATTTTTAATTGTAAATTCTTTACTTAACAATAGGAAAAAGAAACGTCGACCAAGACGCTGGTGGATGACAACACCATATAAAAACAGAAAAGTATTAATAACACAAGTAAGTTGCTGGAGGAATTTCGGAGCGATCAGTGATCGTTTCAGAACCTTCTCTCTATTTTTTTTTTCTTTATTTCAGCAACCTTGCACCTAAATTCAGTAGCAATGCTTTGCCAAATATCTATCTTCTTTTTGGAGTGTTTATAATTTATATTGCTAGGATCCCATAATATAGGGTTATCCCGGTATAGTTCAATTAGTTTAAGGCTAAATAATCTGTCCATTTCATATCAAAAGGCGAAATAAACAAAATATTTGTCAAAAACAAATCACACAGACCCGAGGAATACTTGCCAACGACTGAAAACATTCAAATCTCGTCCACACCAAATCAAACATCTCTTTGAAGTACCGCTCAACGACCGAACGCAAGCCAACGCCAACGCCAACGATCGCCTTGGAAACCGTTGGAATGCGTTGGGATATGTTCGCCAACGCCGTACACACCAATTTATATGCTTCCGAATTTCTAGTCACATGTGCCTTGGTGTGCGTTGGAACTTCGGTCTGTACGCGGCTTTAAGCCGCGTACAGACCAAGTCCCAATCCAAACCAACGCCAACTCCATCGAATGTGCCAGCTGGCGTTGGGATTGGAAACGATTGGAAAGCATTTTACGTTGTCGTCCACACCGCGTTTGGAGTTTCGAATTGGATACCGTTGGATACGGTTCGGTCATTTCCTACGGAAAGAGGTATTTTAATATGTCATCTAGTGATGATGAGTGATGAGTCATTATGTAAAAGTGCCGCATTTTTAATTGTAAATTCTTTACTTAACAATAAGAAAAAGAAACGTCGACCAAGACGCTGGTGGATGACAACACCATATAAAAACAGAAAAGTATTAATAACACAAGTAAGTTGCTGGAGGAATTTCGGAGTGATCACAGTGATCATTTCAGAGCCTTCTCTCTATTTTTTTCTTTATTGCAGCAACCTTGCACCTAAATTCAGTAGCAATGCTTTGTCAAATATCTATCTTCTTTTTGGAGAGTTTATAATTTATATTGCTAGGATCCCATTAATATAGGGCTATCCCGGTATAGTTCAATTAGTTTAAGGCTAAATCATCTGTCCATTTCATATCAAAAGGCGAAATAACCCGAGGAATACTTGCCAACGACTGAAAACATTCAAATCTCATCCACACCAAATCAAACATCTCTTTGAAGTACCGCTCAACGACCGAACGCAAGCCAACGCCAACGGTCGCCTTGGAATCCGTTGGGATATGTTCGCCAACGCCGTACACACCAATTTACATGCTTCCGAATTTGTAGTCACATGTGGCTTGGTGTGCGTTGGAACTTCGGTCTGTACGCGGCTTTAGAGTTATGGTTGAAAAAATGATTTAAAAATATCGACAGTGAAGAGTCATAGGTTGAATTAGGGTATATGAGGCAATAAACCTACTTCAAAGAAAAACCAGAATACTGTACTACTATAAACTAAGGAAAGATAACAAATTAGGTACTCTCCGGATTTCTCCAAAGCAACATATGTTTAGACTTCAAACACCTAATAAATCGTGCCCAGATCAAAGGGACGTCGTTGATGAGCACGAATCAAAAATTGTAGCTAATTTAATATTGTGACGCAAACGGTACGGTATTCGCGGAAAGCCAATATTTTTAGATAAAAGTGTAATATCAGTCGCATTATTACGATTACCTTTTATCTTATCTAATTAGGGAAAAAGAATTGGCAAAAGTTTTTAATCTACGATTTGATAAACCTTATTAAGTTCAGTGGGTTCATTTTGAAATGATTCTTTTTATTCACCACTGGTTATAAAAAAGAATTCTTAATTAACCCCCTGAAAGCATTTGGCAAAAAATCAAAACTGGCGTCTTCATATTATTGGAGTGTAAACCATTGGTAAATAATCCATTGATTTTATGATTTTTGCGGCGATTTTTGTTTTGAGGGGGCATAACAAAGGATTTTGTTTATGAAGTTTACACGTGAGATTTGCTTAACTTGCTTATCCCACACAGGAAATTAACAGAACATGTGTAACTTTTATACAAGAAAAAATAAAGATAAATGAAATAGATACATATAAGTAGAACATTAAACAAATTGTTTTATCGGATGGTTAGTTTTGACAAATTGCGATGTCTAAACTTAAAAAGGCCTATCACATTCTAATTTCTTTAAATATATCAAAAATTTCTTAGGCCAGACTCTGCCCAAAGCCTGGCTGGACGGTGCATTCCTTTGGCTAGTTTATTTTGCTTCAAGCAACGGATCCATTGACATTTTAAACAATTAAACTTCTTGGGCAACATGTCTTACATTGAATATTGAAATTTAGACCAAGAAATGGGACAATCCTTCTATAGCAAAAATAGTAATGAGACAAAATCTGTGCAGAGATAAAGAGGATACATCCAAAGAAGCTCAATTAACAATCGAACGTCTATTCTTGATCAATTAAGCAAATCCCTAGCTAGCTCAGAAGCATTAAAGCGTCTTTAAAAGACCGTACGTGGAGAAAAGCAGTAAAATCGATTTTTGCCTCCATATAATTTGAAACTTTCCTAAGAACAAGACAGGTTTGAACATAAATAAATCATTGATTGTCCCAAATCAAAAATTTGCATGGCGTGATTCTTAGGACAACAAAAACAAATGATTGTTATCGTCTATAGTTTAGAGGTCACTTGATATCAGAGTTTAAAAATTTCTGGCAACATTCCTTGTCTTAATAAGTCTACATTAATTAAAACGATCATCTGTTTAAATCTACTTCTTTTAGCTAAATAACCGAACTTCCTGGGAAGACCAGTTTAAACATGAAAACATCGTTTATCAATCAGTAGGTTCATCAAGAGTCTAAACTTTTTTTTAATAATTGAAAAACCTTGCGGAAAGATTTGTAGGTACATACTTTTACTCTAGGTCAATGAATCTACATATTTGCTATTTTCGTTAAACATTGAATTATTTACTTTTACAATTTTTGGCACTAGGTATTATGTATTTTCTGATCAATTTAATTGAAAATTAGTTCCGCCAAAATCTGCCTAACATCACACGCTGTCTCAATAACCATATTTCCTAAGAACAAGACATGTTTAAACAATAAACAAATCGTTTTTCGATCTGTAAGTTCCATCGATAGCCCCGAATAAAAAATTTGCATTAATTTAACACTCCTGACGCAAACGGTATTCACAGAAAGATTGTAAATATTTTTAGATACAATAAATCTAATATTTATTCTCCCAGATGCGCATATTTTCAGTACGGTGGCAGCACCGTCTCGTAAGGTTTTTTAAATGTAATAAAATTCTTGCATACCTCTGGCGTTTCGAAAGCAGCATACCATTCCAAATGTAAGACAGTCAAATATTTTACTCAAGCAAAATAATTTTTTGGAAACTACTGGGTATATGTTTTGACTTTTATGTCAGATTTTGGTCAAATTGGTTTGTTTTGAATGTTAAAGAGAGCAATTTGGAGTAATTATTTGTAAATTGGTGTTTATTTCTTTAATTTAACAAATCATATGATGTATTAAGGAGTTTATAAATATTTTTTAGCAGTCGCTAGATCAAACCGTTGTATTGTGATGTCACACGGCCCTCTTTCTCCTATAGATTGTTATAAACTTTAAATTAAAGGAATGCGGTTCAAAACCTACCTGTCTCTCGGGTCAATCCATGTTGTTTTCTTGGAATTGTGATCGATAAAATATAACTTTCCATCGTAGTCGCGTCCGTAATCCCAACCTTCGGGTAGAGGAATTTCTCCATTCCGTTTTCTGGGCATTGTTTATTTTTAAAATCCATTCAACCCCACTGTAACTGGCACACACACACCACTAACAACTACACGGCCATGTTGAATGCTGAACACATTATCAAGAACGGTCGCGGACGCGTGACGTCACAACGATCTGACCAATCAGATCGATTTAACCTCGAGTAAGGAATGCGACTGACTAGCGTATTAAACATGCAGCATACAGCATATGTACGCTGTATTCTATACTGGGAAGTGCAAACTATATAAAACGGACGCCTACAGTATTGCTCTTTATCGTCTATATTAATACTACCCACTGATTTGTTTTTAATCGGTCGTTAACACGGAAAAAATGTGAAGAGGAATGCGATTTTTTCCACTCCCTTTTCAAATATTTTATATTTATATAGAACGGAATTGGTAAGATAAAGTTGTCTAATCTCTGATTTTAAAATAATAAAATTATTGGATGAGGGAGACATGTGTGGTGGAAGAAATAGAAATTTATCAAGATTATGAAGATTTTAATTACCAATCATCACCTAAGGGTTAATAAAATTATTATTGAAATATTCCTAAAAAGTAAAGGAAGGATTGCGTAAAGATAACTTAATTTTTGTATAAAAATAAATAATAAATACATTAATCAAAAAACTTGGTTACTTTATAGGGTAAAAAAATTATAATGCATTTTGCGCCAGCTATGAACCAATGAGGGTACCAAATATGAGAGTTTAATAGAATTCTGCTCATTAATTCCGATATATAAAATAATAAGCCAGTTTTTAAATGCCTTTCAAGCAGTTTGGTTTCTTGAGGTGCATTTTACAGCATTTTAGAATGAAACGGTAACTTCTTTAGTGACGTGGTTATTTGAAATGTGGCTTTAGTGTCATAAGAACCTCATTTTGAACCTCTAGAATCAGTGTTAGCAAATGGTCAGTAATTATGTCATTGAGCAAACATTGTAGTATGCATTTAATATCTTATTTTGTTTATGTCTAAAATAAGTTTGGAATTGGGAATCATCGGTCAGTAGTGTAATTTTTTGATAAACTTCAAAATAGATCCAACAGATGATTCCAGCGCCATCTTTAGCTTGCACTTCTAAACCAGTAGACAATTTTGAGATTCCTTTTCATGCAAGTATATATTTAACGTATATCTTGACAATATTCAGTTTATAAAGACAATGACAAAATATTCATCTACATTATCTATTTATAAACTGTCATTATCATGCCGTTTAACAACACTAATTCAAGCAATATCCCTTACCTTAGTTTAATCCCCTTGGCGTTAACCTAAAGCACAGCTCGGATATTAGATTTTAGATTAATTCCATTTGATATTCCAGTGGGCAATATTTCGATCAATGTACACTCCACAGGATAGCATATGGATAGCTAAAATAATTAATAAATTAATGAAGTTAAACAAATATTAAATAAGCAGTTTATACGTACCTAATGATTTAAAATCGATAAAACGCAGGACGGTTTAAACATGTAAACATCAGTATTAAGTAATAAGCTCAACTTTAGATGGCGCAGAACGCAATCGCGGCAAATGCTTTCAGAATGGTCTTAATCAATAAATTACCATCAAAAACTATCCTACCTAGTTTAAACAACAAGTTTCTATGTGCAATCGTAAGTATGCAGTTATGAAAGATTTCAAAAAAATGCCGAAATAAAAATCAACGATATTGGTAAAGCAAATATTTTTCGACGTTACAGATTTTCACAATTTACTACATACATCTTGTCATAAATGTCAGTTTTTTGCGTCGCAACTTCCAACCGTGTCAAAATAGTTTTACACATGTCCAAAAACAGCTGTTCATTAGATCTATTAAACTATTTAGCGTTTTTCTGTTTTTTCAGACATGGAAACATCAGATAGTGAATATTTTGAGAGCGCGGATGAAGATCTCGATTCGTCAGATTATGAGGAAGAGTCGGAAAAATCTAAACAGTCAGTGAGGCAAAATTTAAGCCACAAAACTGAGGCTGAAGTAAGCAAACTTAAATATGATGAAAGGACTAAAAATGTGAAAGAGGTATCCAAAGAGGATATATCAAATGCAGAAAGTGGTAGGCAAAATGACGAATCAAAAAGTGGTAGTAATGCCATTGGTGCAGAAAGGATAAGAAATATACAAGAGAAGCCAAAAGAGGATATACTAAATGTAGGAAGGGGTGAAGAAAACAATAAATCTCAAAGTGGTAGTGACGAAAGTAGTATAGTTCATTCAGTTAGTAAGACTTGTGATAATAAAAACTTATTAGAAAGTAACAAGAATGTGATAAGTGAAAATAAAGTACTGTTTAGTTCAAAAGAATTTGAAGAAGAAATAGTTACTAGGAATGCCAATAAAGAAATAGAGATTTTGAAAACTACCAGAGACTTTCAAGAGACGATTATACCAGTTTCTAAAAGTAATCAAGACACCAATACATGTGGCAAACCTAACACTGATAATATAGAAACTAAGTCAAAACAGGAACTAAAACTTGAACCTGAAAAAGATGATGATTTATGGAATGATGATGAACTTGACTGGGGATCAGAAGTAACAAAGGAAGAATCACAAAAATCTGAAAGTCCAAACTCCAAGAATGAAGATAGTGGATGGGACGACTTTGACGCAGATTGGGAATCCGAAACTCAACTATCCCCTGAGAAAACTTCAGAGTCCAAAACTGAATCTTTAGAATCAAAATTAAAATCAGCAGTAATGGAGAGCACCAAGAAATCTGATTCTAATGTTTCACCTCTCCAGGAAAATCTTTGGGAAGACGATGACTGGGAACCTCTTGAAAAACCTGAAGATAAACCGAAACAAATTGAAGAACGTTCTGGCTGGGGTGGATGGGGCAGCTGGGATGTATCTTCATTATTAAATACAGCTACACAAGGTGTATCAACTTTAACAAGTCATGTCTCTCAAGGTCTGTCTACAGTGTTAGAAAGTGGTATAGGTATACCCGATCCAGAGGAATTCGCCAAAATTAATCAGGTAAATAAAGAGGACAGCAAGCCTGAAGAATCTATAACAGAATACTCCAAACACGTCCATGATGATTCTCCTGGATTTGGCATAGACAATTTAGTTTCAGGCATGTCCCAGTTAACAAAATTTGTAGAATCAACAGGAACTAAAGTAATTACAGGTGGCTTAGATACTTTAGAGGCTATAGGAAAGAAAACTGTAGAAGTCCTACAAGAAGGAGATCCAGGATTAAAAAAAAAGAGAGCATTTCTAAAACTAGATAGTGGAAAACCAAACTTGTCTCAAATTTTAAGGGAAGCTAAAGAAAGAGCTGAAGAAGAGCACCAAACCCATCAACAAAAATATACTGAGGTTAAAAGAACCAAAAACTATGAGGCCCTGTTTGATGACCATCAAGGATTGGTTCACTTGGAAGCTTTGGAAATGTTATCAAAGATGTGCAGTATAAAACTTAGTAATCTTAACAATTCCTTAACTGGACATGCACTGAAAGATATGCAAGAGACTTTGGAGCAAGTAAAGGAACTTTGCGAACTACCAGAAGATGAAGAAGAAGAGAAAATATCATTGGAAGAAAGTAGAGAAATTATCACAAATGCTGTTAAAGAAATAAACATTCCCGTTTCATATGATAAGATATTTTTAACTTTTGAAGAGGCAGACACATGGTTACACGATATAAATTTAGATTTCATTGATGACACAGACCTACATCAACAAGCTATTGAAACACTGGCCCAACTTACGGCATTTGCTGTTGAACAGTTTCATAAGACAGGGGAGCTGCTTATGGTTAAAGAACATAGAAGTACTGCAGATGAAGCTGATAGTTTAGTTCAGTAAGTTTTTATTATAAGTATGTGTATTGTAAAAATATTTGTCTACATATTTCTACGAAGAAAACTCGTTAATTGCAACACCTAAACTCAAAAATAGCCAGTCTGCATGGATATTAAAGAAATAATATCTACTAAAAGTATATATCATATAAGCTAATTAAATTGCAGACAAATAAAGCAGCAAACCCCAGCTAACAACTCTTTGTAATTTCTTTGAACCATCTAATAAAGTATCTTATGCCTATATTTTTACAATAAGTAGTATAGAAATAATAGGAAGCTGCTTAGTTGATTTAAATAAGTATAGCTGAAACATTCGTTTTTTAGTTTTTCTCAAGTAAGTATTTTTTCTCTTTTAGAATTACTACTGCCCTCAAATCACTAATTACTGGCCAGGCTGGAAAATTTAGTGATAAACTGAGCTCCGTTAAAAACGCCAACAAAGATAATATAAGTGAGCACATAACGAACATT
Organism: Philopedon plagiatum; assembly: GCA_963971165.1. NCBI lineage: Eukaryota > Metazoa > Arthropoda > Insecta > Coleoptera > Curculionidae > Philopedon > Philopedon plagiatum. The sequence goes on along the minus strand of OZ020192.1, from coordinate 119,598,226 downwards.
TTTTATGAGGTAAGATTTATGTACTTTTACCAGTAGTTCATATAACACGAGCCAACCTACTTAGTAAAATCTTCATACATTCATACAAATTATTAGGGTTTAAACAAATATACAGTACGTTGGCGGATCGGGTTTAGTAGAGGACAAATAGACCAAATTTTGCACAATATAAATTTATACATATATTTTTTATACTTACAGTCGTTTCGGTGCTTTTTAGTATATTTGTATGTTTAAACTTAATAGTTAAAAATTATAATTATATTTGAATTCCTTCCCCCGGGATTAGACAACAAAATCTCAAAAATCCCGGGATTAGGAAAATCAGTCGGGATTGACACCCCTACTGTACACCAGGCGCGGCCCGTCAGTTTTTTTACAGGTGGTTCAAAATTTTGTGGGCAACTAGTGATATCAATCATAAAATCAAAAATCATAAAATAGGTACTGCAGAATATTGAACATTACTATTCTAGATGTTTATGGCTTTTTTCTGTGTTTTAATACTCTAGATTAGTAGATTTTAGCGGCTTCCGTTTTGATAAGTTTAGCATCTCCTCAATAGATGTCGCGTCTTGTACTAAAAGCCCAAAATATAAACAGAACAAAATTCTGAGTTAAAAGTATGATTATTCGTAAAATAAAATTAGGAACGCTGCCGAAACTCCGTCTTCTTTAATAAATACAATGCTGGCGAAATACGATATTTGTCTACGCACGTGCAGGCTGTAAGCTGTGGTACATATGAGATTGCCAACAATTTTAAAAATATTTTATCGAGGAACAACTTGTTACCAATACACCTTCTAGAGCCGATCTAATTTTTGAAATATCAAAAAATTAAAAAAAAAGTTCTTGCACCAACGCAGATTCGAACCGTCGACCTTTTGATCAACTCGCTGAGATTGTACCTCTAGACTACGCTGGTTATGTAAGAAAATTAGTCCGATACCGTTAAATTTGATGCCTAGCGCTGGCCTGACAGACATCGTATTTATAATTTTTTATGTTTAACCGCTAATTAATATTATTAATACAATGCAAATACAATGCGCATATTTATTAGGTACCTAATTAGTTTTTCTTTTTCCGAACCTAATGTTTTGAAATAGTATATTTTAGGGGACGGTTTGAGAGTATTTCCATAGTGGGAGTGGCCAGATATTGGGGGGCCGTCGACCAATTGTGTCTCTTTTTAACTTCCTAAAGCGCTTATGCCTGTTCTCTCTTAGTTTTAATGAATTTATATCGTCCATTTAAACCTATAAGATCAATTTAAAATGACCCAGCCTGGAGCAAGCTTGGATATCCTTTGACGATGGCTTGGCTTGATTCTTTCTTGGGGAGTTTTCGCATGGAACTTTGAAACAAAAGATTATTTTTTTGTTTTAAAAAATGAAAAAATAAATTGTTAGGTAGATCATTAAAAACTTTAGGTGGGTCATTGACCAAATGACCTTATGGACGGGCCGCGCCTGCTGTACACTATTTTAAAAAATACTAGGTCCTAGTAATAGAGTGTCAGTATATAAGGGGTGTTAAATAATTGTAGTACAGGACTTTGGGAGGAGATTCTGTTCATGAAAATAAGAAAAACGTTATAACAGGGTTCAGCAAAAGCTGTTTTGGGCTGCGTCAAAAAAATAGATACTAAATTTTTGCATAAAACCAGATTACTAAAATTTTTAAACTAAATTTTATTTTACAGGCAGCAAATAGTGGAAGATACATTCAAGACGCTTTCCAATTACTAATACCGGTTTTGCAAGTTGGGGCTGTGTAAAATATAAAATATGTTACATTACGCCAACTGTAAAATTTGTCATATAAAATAATATATTGTTTAATTAAATTTAGGTTACGTTTAATAAATCCATTTAATTTAAGTAACATCATTTTTTTCTATTATTTTGTTAAACAACTTGAATATAAATTTTTCTACTGGAATGTTTTGTAACAATAATTAAAAATATTAATTAAAATAATGAGTTAGAGTAATACACCACTACTTAAAAAACTTTATTAATGATACACGAAATTATTACATAAAGATTATTTAAACATAAAAAATGGTCAAACTTTTCCTCTCTTATTACCAGTGGGAGGTTTTTGTAATTGAAATGAATTAGAAAATGATGATTGCCCAAAAGTATTGGAGCCAAATAACGACGTATTTGATGGTTGATTTCCTCCTAATGGCGCTCCAAAAGTCGGTGCCCCGAATCCTAAAAATAAAACCAGAGTTTAGCAAAATAAATTGCTTTAAAAACATGTATACCATTACCCTACCACAATTTTCACATTATTTTCCTGAGTTTCAAAATATGGTTGGGGAAAGACCACTGCCATCTATTGCAAATTAATTTTATTTTTTTGTTAGCATTCCACACTACACTTCTAACTAAGGTTAGACATCCAAAACCAAACGTTTAAAGTCCAAAAACCATTTGTTAATTGATTCTTAAACTCAAAATTTCAAATTACTGTTACAGTGGCGAAAATATAATTGGCAACAATCGTATATATATATATATATATATATATATATATATATATATATATATATAATATATATAACATATATATATATATATATATATATATATATATATATATATATATATATATACATATATATATACATATATATATACATATACATATATATATATATATATATATATACATATATATATACATATATATATACATATATATATACATATATACATATATATATACATATATATATACATATATATATATATATATATTATATATATATATATATATATATATAATATATATATATATATATATATACATATATATATATAAATATATATAATATATATATATATATATACATATATATATATATATATATATATATATATATATATACATATATATATATATATACATATATATATACATATATATATATACATAA